>BTPG01000007.1:92198516-92561016 GCA_036245525.1 Semisulcospira habei | reverse complement strand
AAACTTCACCCCATTGGAAAAATATAAATAAATAAATAAAAAGATAAAATAAAGAAAACAAACTAACAAAGAAACCAAAACTATGTATGACTTACAAAAACTCAGAATAACGTTTGATTGATTGTACATTGCTTAACGTCCCGACAGCAACAAGGCTTTCTCAGAACGTGCCTGCACTGCTTGTGGAAAAAAAAAATAAACAGAAAATTGAATGTATGTCGCCAGCCGGTCAAATACGTTAAATAAACCTACATCACGGGGCCTAAATAAAGCTAAGACCATTTAGCAACACACATCCAATATCAAGAGCTACAGGCAGCGCAGACAGTAGGGAGAGTTTTAAGAAGACAAATACAGGTGAATGGACCAAGAGTAGACAGAAACACATGCCCCAGAATAGAAAGGAAACCCACCTTGTGGGGCTGACCAGGGTGACCCTGGGAACTAAAAAGTACCTAACCCCACCCAAGTCCCCCAGGGCAGACCCGGGTGGGGATCAGAATAACGAAATCTGTGAGCAGACTGTACATACACACATACACACACACACACACATACACACACACACACACACACACACACACACACACACACACACACACACACACACACACACACACACACACACCTTTCCAAATGATTGTTGTAAACAATTTCAGAGAAGAAACCTGTGTGTTTTATTTGTCTGAAACTTGTGGTGCAATGAACTAAATATACACTCAATGGCAGAGGATAAACTACTATGATATCAGGTGATATATTATTCAAATGTGAATGTGTTCGATATTTACAGATAAACCAGATAGACAATACAGTCAGTGCAATTGCTGCATTGTTTCAGTAACAGTTTTGTTTGAGAAGTAGGGCAAGTCTGACCACGACGTTAACACCTTTGTGACGGGCTGTAATCACAACGGCTTAGTGCCGCGTACCACAGGGGCGGATCTGGGGTGGGGGATCTTAGGGGTTCCGACCCCTGCCCCCCCTCCCCCATCCAAAATTGTTTAAAATGCTATAACAAAGTCCCTTCTTTGGGGTGTTTGGACTCCCCCCCCCCCCCTTCCCTGTTTGATTTTTTGTATGTTAGTAGTAACTGCTTCTTCCGTTGAGAAATAAAGTTTCACTTCTTGGGAGTCCCTCCTCCCCCCACCCCGTTGTTTGATATTTTGGCGAGTGGCGAGAGTGTTGACACACACGCACGCCTTTTTCCTCTACCCTACCCACCCCCCCCCCCCTCCCCATCCCCCTCCCGTTTTGGATTTTTCGGCTAGAGTTGAGTGGAAGAAGGCCTAGCGTCGGGGAGGCCTTTTGTGTCTGGTTGAAGGTCCCAAACAAAAAGTTGGACCCCCCCCCCCTCCCCTCAGAAGGTAACTGGTAGCGGATACTGCACGTCTCGAAAAAAAAAATAACCCAGTCATCATTAAAATACTACAAGATATGGATCGACCATGACAGTTCAAGGGTGATGCCAGAACAGCTTGGCGCCTGTGGGCGCCAAGCTACTCTGGCACCACCCTTGAACTATCTTGGTCGTTTTTTACTTTGGAGTTCAATGAGATAAAAGAATATTTTCTTAGGTTCGTACCTGACCTATGAATAGTCCTATGTGCCATCAGATGAAGGGTAAGCTGCCTAAAATTAGAAGACCCCCCTCACCCCCCTTTCCAAACACACCAATAATGGATATTCCAATTTGGTCAAGAAAACCAGCCTGCTACACGGACGCGACACATGTCCTATTTGTCTCCCAAAAGAGTGCGAAGTTGCTCGCACGAAATAAAAAAGCAAGAAGCCGGCGAATCTGATCAAGAGAACCTCTCATCTATTCGACACATTGTTCTATATAGTGCTGCCAGAAGAAGGCGAAGTTGCTGGGAAAAAAATCAGAAAGGCGACTTTAGTCCAGAGAACCTTATTCACACCTACGCAATAATGTAGGGCATTACATGAGATCAGAAGATTCAGTGCTGTACGATACAGCACCGAAAGGTCGGAAGGAGAAGTCATTGACATTGGCGGCAGGTGTTAAATTTACCCTATAGCTGCCAGAACACGGCAAGCACGAAAACGCTGAAAGAATTGGGATCAGTTAACCCTTTAAATGTTGGTACGTTTAATTGAGCTTAACCCTTGTGATTGTCGGTAGCGCTTTTTGTCGAGGTGTTTTCTGCCGGAATCACCACGACAACTTGAAACGCGCTACCGACAGTCAAAAGGGTTAACGTCTTTTTCCACCACGAAATGAAAGTGATTTCAAAGACTCCCCACACCGATACATGTCTGAGGAAAGTTTAATCCCTGCTGGATTCGAACCCGCGACCTTTCGGACAAGCCTCACCTATATGCAGAAATACTGGCACTGGCAGTTCCAATTACATGACAAACGCGAACACTGCACCAACTGAATTTCCTTTCCGTTGACGACAGCTGTCATAAATCTCCAATCGCGTGAGGAGGTGAACGAGAACAAAGTGATGTCGTCATTCACAGATCTGTCATTTGAAACTTACACATACACCACGTTATCTCCAGACATCCATACACGGAGTACTGAAACGAATTGCTTTGCGGGCCTACGGTATTATCGGTAGACAATTTTATTCATTGATAACGAATCAGCTGTCAGGCTGGCGAAATTAACTCATTCGAGTCGTGCCACATCCTGATACGCGGCGTAAATCCGCGAATCCGTATTGAGCACTCCACGAATGGTTAACAAGAGCGGTACAGCGTACAGTACGACCCCAGCTGAAGTAAAGGCAAATTGATTTAGTTTATAAATAAGCAGCCGATCGATTTAACTCATTCGAGACGTGACGCATCCGGATACGCGGCATATGCCGCGTATCCGGATGCGTCACGTCTCGAATAAGTTAACAGTACAGATCGCACGCGCCGCTCGCAATGTGACAAGCTTTACCAGGACATAGATAGTTATGATATGGCGGGAAACTGCAGTTCAATGTGTTTAACTGTGTTCAGTGCCGAGAAAATCTGAACACCACCCAAACTGCAAGAGGTATAGATCCTCGTGAGCCCCCGCACTTGCAGGGGCTCATGAGGATCTAAGCCTCTTGCCGACACCACTTGGTATCCATGCATGTTGCTGGGAAGGCAGCATTTATTCAAGGCATTCTTTGGTTCAATTTTCATAAACTTTGATAAAAACTGATTAACACAGGTTTAACTCATTCGCGGCCAGTCGCATCCAGATGCGCGGCATAAGCCGCGCATCCGGATGCGGCTGGCCGCGAATGAGTTAAATATAAGTTCAAATTCCCAACTATCGCAGCGGTGCCAATAGCACAGTGGTTAGTGCGCCTGACTGGAGACCGCAAGGTGCGAGGTTCGATCCCCGCCGGTGGTCGTCCGAAAAAGGTCGTGGTAAATCTCAATAATACCTGTTTTAACTGGGTATAAAAAATACCTGGACTGCCAGGGTATCACAAATATGGGTCAATGTGGCAGATTTGGTATATATGACAAAGGTCAAATACAAACTTGCAATGGAAATGGTCAAATGCAAATTTGACATAGAGGAAAATCAAATTCAAAATGTCTATAAAGGCCAAAGAACTTGACGTGCAAGGGTTATAGGTGGACCTTGAAACTTGGAGGTGAACCAGGAGAAGGTGGACCAAAGGAAGGTATGGACCTGGGGGCTGTGAACCCTGGAGAGGTATGAGCCAGAGGGAGATGAATCAGGGGCAGGTATCAGTGAACCATGTGCACGTATTAAAACAGTTTTTGCTACATTGGGTCACATTTGTTAATGATTGTGTCATGACTACCGACATGACATAATTATATGCCTCTTACAGTTTTGTTAACGCTACCAACAGCTAAAGGGAGTTAACTTTTTTTTGCGGCTTGAATTGGTTACATCATCTTGTAGGTAGGTTTTGTTCCAATTCTGACAGCAGCCAAAAATGCTATATTAACCTATTTTACCCCATGACCGAAATCCCCAAATTTTGAAGTTGACCTCTGAAGGACTGTATTACAATTCTAGAGCCAGATCGAGCAAGACAGCAGGCCTATGGGCGCCAAGCTATTCTGGCACCACCCTTGAACTATCATGCTCGATTCATGTCTTGCTGTGGTGTGTCGGGGCTGAATGAGTCAAACCGATCTGCTCCAAGGCAGGCTTTGATTGCTTATATTCGCCGATACAACGGTTAAGCGGTAATGTTGCCTTGCTTCAAGCCATTTCCACCCTTCTTTTCACAATCCAAGCGAGTAGGCACAAGTACAAGAGGTATTTACTGCCTGTTGAGCGTGACGGCGCTCTCCTGTGTACAAAGGACAGCAAGAGCAGAATTGTTCTCATTTTACGACATACCCAGTGCGCAAAGGCCATCGGGCGGCCGTCGTCGGCCCGATGGCCGGCTTTTGGTTTCATATTTCATTTTATTTTTATGTCCAGAATTAGTGTAAGACACAATAAGAACATTTATCAAGGAGATTTTGCGAAAGATTAAACCTGTACTGCGTGGAGGTACACTACATATTTCAGCCGACCCCCCCCCCCCCCACCCCATCCCCCCTGTCGCCCAAGAACGTTTCGGTGATGCACTGCACCTCACAGCCGCGTTAACATGGTTGTAACGTAAAGGAAACTCTACGGAAAAGCATGCAGTTTGCAACATGGTAACGACACATGAGTAAGCCTTTTCGGTGGACACATAATTACAAAACAAATTGTGGCATTAGAAAAATATGTTCTGCAGAACTTAGCTAAGTGTCTTTTGATGCGTATATAGTGTACCACCTCACATCGCCATGCAAATTTGTGTAGATGCCATTTACTGTCTCGCCTGTCGCCGTGACCAATGAAAAACAAACATCTTCCCCCCCCCCCCCCCCCCCCCCCCCCCCCCCGAAAAAACAGCTACCGACACGCAAAGGGTCAGTGCATGGCCAAAAGTGCCGAACAGATCAACTTACAGTAGAAGAAAGAAGGATTTCTTGAGAGCTGTATTCACGGTCGGCGGAGATCATATTTACATGATATGGTCATGAACGGTGGTATCTCGAGTCTGGCAATATTTACATTTGCTTCATAGCAATCACCCAATCTGGCCGAAACGGCGGAGACAACAGTTATTTATAATACATATTCATTGTGTCACACTGGCGGAGACCACGGAAATACAGTTAGAAACATTTGAACGTATTTAACCTAAAGATTTGCACAGTCAAAAACGTACACAAATCTTCTAGATAGCTCGTATCGTTTGCGGCAGTACTCCCCAGAGGATCCCACTCGGGGAGTACGCCGCAAGTCCACTTCTATCAAATGAGATGCTCGGGGAAAATGCCACAAGTACACTTCTATTTAAATGAGATGCTAAGCGTACTACCCGAGTCCTCAAGCAAACAGTACTGAGACAGCAAACTTTTCATATTGTTTGTATGCATGATGTCAGTACTGAGTTTTTACCACAAAATAAACGAAGCTGGGAACAGGCGCCGAATACAAAACCAAGGTCTGCAGTTCAGCCCCGCTACTTCAGTACTTCTGCTCTTCAGGGACGGTATGTAGACAGGACTACGGTGTGGAAGTAAGTTAGTTATTTGGGTTTAACGCCGAGTAGGCAACAAAGGCCACCTCACGGTGGGTACGGCGGTGTGGAACCTGGACTACGTCCCCAAACACCCACTAGACTCCAATTTATGCTTTATCTGACAAAATATAAGTCGATGTTGTTTATTTCAAACGGTCGGTGCTGTTTGTGGAACCTGGATTTAAGTCCCGAGAATTGGAGTCCTGAGGCCCTGACAGCAGTGGTGGGTAGGCTTGCTCGTACTTTACGGTCTGTTGATTACGGTGGCTACCCCCCCCCCCCCCCCCCCTGATTATTTACGGGAACATTGATTGTACATTGCTTAACGTCCCGACAGCAACAAGGCTTTCTCAGGACGTGCCTGCACTGCTTGTGAAAAAAAAAATAAACAGAACATTGAATGTATGTCGCCAGCCGGTCAAATACATTAAATAAACCTAACACATGGGGCCTAAATAAAGCTAAGACCATTTAGCAACACACATCCAATATCAAGAGCTACAGGCAGTGCAGACAGTAGGGAGAGTTTTAAAAAGGCAAATACAGGTGAATGGACCAAGGGTAGACAGAAACACATGCCCCAGAATAGAGAGAAAAACTCACCCTGTGGGGCTGACCAGGGTGACCCTGGGAACTAAAAAGTACCTAACCCCACCCAAGTCCCCCAGGGCAGACCCGGGTGGGGGATTTACGGGAACAGAGTGCATGTCTCTGGAAGAGCCTTGTTCACGCTGCATGCGAGTGTTAGGCACAGCTTCATATTCGGCATGATATAAAACCGTTTCACCTGACGGAGCAGGATACCCGCGCCTCTTTCACTCAGATGCAGTTTGTCACTGCTAAAGAGAGCAGCAGCAACCTGTCCCTGTGGCGTGTAGAAGGCCTTTTCTTGGAGGAAGAGCACTTTCTCACTGACACAGTGCTCGGCCAGGCGCTGATTGACAGTTTCTGTTGTTTGTAGTGACCATCGACCCTGGGGGAGGATTGCTGTGTAAGCAACTGCAGCAGACGGGTATGCACGGCGGACCTGCTTGGTGAGACGTTGGAAGCTCTACAGAATCACCTCCGTGTGGCCCGAGGCGCAATCGTTTGTACCCACGTGGATCACAACACGGCTGATGTCCTCAGACGGGGGTCACACCTCTCCAGGGTTGCAGCCAGGTCACCAGCCTTGACCCCGTGCAGGGTACGCACGCACGTGGCCCCGCTAGGATCAAGCCGGCGGCGATCCACCCGCTGTAGATTAGATTGGAGTCAGTTGCCAATCAGCAGGGGAGACGGAAACTGAAGAGTCGCGCGGCTGTGTTCAGGGGATTAATTTCCATATCTTCGCCGCTGACCCCACCTGCCTGTTACGTGGTGGAGTTGTAGTCGTAGTATGATAAACACACCAGACGCACGCACGTAAGGTTCTTTTAAAATAAACCTCATTCAGCTGCAATCCGTCACACGTGGCTTAAGGATGTAGACAATACTGGAGCAACAGTTCCAACAATATTTAATTCAGCGATGCGATATCCACACAGTGCAATTCCAAATGCACAAATACTGATACAAAGTCTCTTCTGCAATGTCCACACTGCGACACAGAGTTTCTCATACACAGCATCTCTCGCAATAAACTGCGTATCTCTACAACTGACAAAGCAAGACAATGTACGAACGGGCTTTCCCAGCGCCCTCCTTATACTACGAAATTCTAGAATCATCAACGGAAATAATACAATGCAACCAATCGGAACGAAATACGCAACTGAAACTCATAAATAAGAATCTTCTGGAATCGCTAAAATAGGCTACAAAAACATGGCTGTTCACTTCAGCTCTAAATCCTAAAGTATACTGAAGACACATAACAATATGGTAGCCCTATCACCACGTTCTATGATAGCTCTAGAAAGTACGAGAACATTCCCAAAACAAAATAAAGGCTGCTCAATTCACGCGCACTGAAAAACAAAATGTAGCGAAATGTTACGAACTGTTCCGTATTTACAGACGTCATACAAACCGAGGTAACTAGACAGTGTGACCTTTCTAGAACGTTCTGGACTAAACTAACGTATGAATGAAAAGAAATCCGCTCTGCGCGACTGAAAGAAAATTTTACTAAAAAGATACGTGAATCATAATCATAATAGCTCAAATAAAATATCGGATCGTTTCCTACGAATAACACATGGTATACTCTCACAGGACAACACAACCACAATCGTAACACTGCCGTAGACTCGCACGTCTCCTGATTGTACGTAACTGGATGATGAGTGGAGTCAGCAGGGGTAAGCTGCTGTGGCAGGGCGGCAGGGGGAGGGGAGGAGGCGGTTGAGAGAGGGGTCGTGTTTTCGAAGGGAGGGATGGAGTCACCAGTAGTGGAGGGGGTGTGATAACCTGTTTCTGTCTAGCCAGTAGTTCTTCCTGGCGGCCCTCAATAGCGTCGACATTTCCCATTTTGGTGGTGAGTCTAGAGAATTGCCTTTGCAAATCGCTATTGTCTTTTTTGAGGGCGTCGATTTCCGCTTTCAGGTTCTCACGTAACTCCCTTTGCTGGTTTTCGAACTGCAGTTTCAGGTCCGTTATCATGGCAGTCACTGACACAAGCGAAACAAGGGGTTCCTACCATTGGCTGAGTACAACGGTCACAACAATGTGAGGGGAACATTGGGTCGACGTGTTTACAGTCTCTGGAGTGACGTCATTTGAGACGAGGCCTTGGGCTGTTACATTGTCCATCGAACTGTCCAACGACTTTCTAATCTCCTCGTCGCCTCCGGACACTAGACACGGCTAGGGGCTGTGTCCATCACAATGCTTGCTGGCTGCTGCTTCGCTTCACTGACCACCACTGACAATCCCTCCGCGCATGAAAGTATAGACTCCGATGCTTTGGGCGAGTGCCAGGGGAAGCTCGTGTCGATTAGATACATCTTGGTGGTCACCTAGTGGATTAAGGTTGGCGGTGTTGAAAGGGGAGGGGGGGTGGGGAGGGTCGAGATGGATGAGCTACCTTCGACAGCCGCAGCGGCCTGCCCATCAAGGACCGCGACAGAGCTGTCACCGGTCGCGCTGTCCTGTTGACTAGGTGGAGGTGGAAGGATGGCTAGAAGTGGAGACGGGGTGGGGAAGGTGTCCACGGGGGTGGTGGTGGGTGGTGGGGTGGAGAGTGCATGGGATTCCTCAGGTTCGGAGGGTGGGGGGCAAAGTTCAAGTGTCTCACCGCTCATGGCGCTTACTAATGCCTTCAACTTGTCAAATTCATCGCCCACCCATACAGGACACGCCTTGCCCTGTACGAGAACTCTGCCGGTGGTGTGGTAGAGTGTAATGGTGATGAGAGAGCGATTTCCGTGCTTCAGTTGAAGAAATGTTTTGAAAAGTTCAGATGCAGAAGGGATATATGATGGGATGATTTCAAAATTTTTATTGGAGTCAGTCCATTGGTGGGAATTCCGAGCGGGAGCTTCTTGGGCGTATCGCATGTAGATGGCACATGTACAAAGTGGTAGTTTGCTTTGGGTCGTGTCAAAAATGACTTGAACGTGTTTAATATGTTCCAAGTCAATGACGTATCTGGTTGGCGCGGGTGGTGGGGGCACATGGTGGAGGGTGGGTGTGGTTGGCGGATTACGCAGCTGATGCCAGCCTCGCGGCCATGCTGATTGCCTTGATAGCTCGCTTTTGCGCTCAAGAGTGACGGCAGCGAGTGTCAGGCACTGGGGCTAGCGTTAGTATACACACATCTGGAAGAAAGCTCTCACTCAGACTCCGAAATGCCTAATCATTTTGATTCGCTGGAATGTGAGTTCGCCCTAGTCAGTCTCTGTTTCTGTCGCCTTTTTCCAGCAGAGCGGTCTGTTTATAATTGCTGTCAACACGTCTAATACACGATGGAATCAGTCACTGAATCAGCTCGCGCAGCCGGGATTCTCATGAGCTTTCGAATCTGCGGGCACCATGAGGATCTATGTATAGGTTCACGGCAGCGCAAACTCGAAGTCTGCGGCGTCTTCTTCTTCTTCCTCGATCGCTTACTGCTTACGGCTGTAGGCACGCCAGGTTGGCGACAAGCGACACAGAAACGAAGAGTCTATGTTCCACGGCTCGAAGTATTCAACAGAACAGTGATGAAAAAAAGAAAAAAAGAAACGTTAATAACTCTCGAAATATGAATGTCACACAAATGAAAAATCACAGTCCAATAGAAGTCACTGTCACAAGTCACTTAGCCAAAATCACACATCACAACCAAACACTGCCAACACAATTGTCACTGAAGACGGAGCTATGTGACTATGCGACTTAAAACTCTTCGACGCACGCAGTCAGTCAGTAAAAACTTGCCTCTATTAAACGCACGCCACCGTAACCCCTAAACGCACAGCAGTTTGAAGAGATGGCGGCGATAAAAGTGATAGGTTCTAAATATTATTTTTTTTTTGCAGCTAGCCATTGACGTTTGTACTAAAGTATGTAGTATATTTCGTATTCAGTAGCGGTTGGGCATTACTTCAAAAAAAAAAAAAAAAAAAAAAAAAAAAAAAAAATTGGTACATTGATGTGCATATTTGCCTGAATGAAATGCGTATTTGTAATCAACTTAGGAGCATGCAAAGTGATTAGTGTGATTATTTTTATTCATGCACCAGTGCAAATTCGAATTCCCGGGGCTATTGTGCGGACCAATTTCAGCGACACCGTATTTCTTCAACTAAAAGTTAACTTTTCCCATTCATCCCTGACTGGAAAAGGAAAAAAATAGAGGTACATAAGGGGGCATTTAGAATAGTAAATACGACACAGACGCGTGGTTCTTCATTCCCCAGCAGACCGGATGTATCTCTCTTGGCTTGACTTCGCGAACGAAGATTTTAGAGGGGTTGCCCACGACGTCTGCAGGCCTCCTGGTGGCTGCGGAGGCCAATCCGGGACAAGCAGGTTCGACCGCAATGGCTGCAGGGGAAGGTCTGGCCAGGGTTCTGAGTTGCGGCATCTCTGTTTTTTCTCCTAAGAAGCTTGTCAAGGCTAGCTCTGCGAGAATCCTCAAAGGAGACGGCTGCCTTGTAAATGGTGGAGCGCCAGGTGTCACGGTCCGCAGCAAGCGGAGACTACTGGCGGTGGTCGATTTGGCAGGCACTAAGTGACTTCTTGAGACAGTCTTTGTATCTCTTCTTTGGTGCCCCTCTGTCTCGGTGTCCAGTGGCAAGCTCGCCAAACAGGGTGATCTTGGGTAGGCGATGATCCTCCATTCTGGAGACAAGCCCCGCCCAGCGGAGCTGCGTCCGCAGCAGCAAAGCCTCGATGCTCACAGTTTCTGCCTGTTCAAGGACCTCGACGTTGGTGACATAGTCACTCCAGTGAATGCCCAGGATGGTACGCAGGCAGCGCTGGTGGAAGCGTTCGAGAAGTCGTAGTTGGCTGCGGTAGAGGGCCCAGGACTCGGAACCATACAGCAGGGTGGTGAGGACGACAGCTCTGTACACGCTGATCTTAGGGCCTGTTTTCAGCTGTTGATTGTGCCACACCCGCTTGAATAGTCGCCCGAAAGCGCTGTTCGCATTTGCCAGCCTGCTGTCAAGCTCCTTGTCCAGCTTGGTGTCCGATGTGATGATGCAGCCAAGGTAAGTAAACTGGTGCACTGACTTTAGTTCAGACTCGCCGATGGTGATGTGGGGAGGGCGATGCTCTACCGTTGGTGCCGGCTGATGAAGGACCTCTGTCTTTTTCAGACTGACCTCGAGTCTAAAGAGCTGGGCAGCGTCTGCGAAGCAGGACGTGATGCGCTGCAGGGCTCTCTCTGTGAGTGCAACGAGGGCAGCGTCATCAGCAAAAAGCAGCTCACGAATCAGTTGGTCTAGGGTTTTGGTGTGGGCTGCAGTCGTCTGAGGTTGAGCAGGCTGCCATCGAGACGATACCTGATGTACACTGCATCGTCATCGTTGAGGTCCACTGTGGCCTGCTTCAACATCATGCTAAAAAAGATGGCGAAGAGGGTCGGTGCCAGCACGCAGCCCTGCTTTACACCGTTGAGAATAGGGAATGGTTCTGAGAGGTCATTGTTGAGTCTGACCTGGCCTTGCTGGTCCTCGTGTAGCTGGACGATCATGCTAAGGAGCTTTGGGGGACAGCCAAGTCGCGCCAGGATCTGCCACATGCCTTGCCTGCTCACAGTGTCGAACGCTTTTGTTAGGTCAACAAACGTTATGTACAACCCTTTGTTCTGCTCGCGGCACTTCTCCTGAAGCTGTCTCAGCACAAAGACCATGTCGGTGGTGCTCCTGTTGGCTCTGAAGCCACATTGGCCCGCTCGGAGGTGGTCTTCAGCGATGGCAGGCACCAGCCGATTCAGGAGCAGCCTTGCAAGAATTTTCCTGCAATGGACAGCAGAGTAATTCCACGATAGTTGGAGCAGTCAGACTTCTCGCCTTTGTTCTTGTACAGGGTGATGACGACTGCATCACGGAGATCCTTTGGTAGTGTTCCGTCCTCCCAGCAGCATAGAAAGAGGTCGTGGAGTTTGTTGTGCAGTGCTGGGCCTCCATGTTTCCAGATCTATGGCGGTATTCCATCAATGCCTGCTGCTTTGCCACTCTTGAGCTGGTGGATGGCTGTGAGAGTCTCTTCAGCGGTGGGCGGTTCGTCCAATTCAACCTTTACTGGGAGGTGTGGGATTTGGAGGATGACTGCTTCTTGAAAAGTGCGCTCAGCGCTGAAGAGGTTCTGAAAGTGCTCCGACCAGCGGTTCAAGATGGAGGTATTATCTGTGAGCAATGCCTGACCATTATCGCTTCGTAGGAGACTCTGTACCAGGTGCCTGGGGCCATACACTGCTTTCAATGCTTCGTAGAAGCCCCTGTAGTCACTATTGTCAGCGCAGAGCTGGGTCCTCTGTGCGAGTCTGGGCCACCACTCGTTCTGGAGGTCTCTGAGCTTGCGCTGGAGACTGCTGCAGACGAGGCGAAAGGCAGACTTCTTCACAGGGCAGGAAGGCTGGGCTAGGTGGGCCTGATGGACGGCTCTTTTATCGCTAGGAGTTCCTGGATCTCTACATCATTTTCGTCAAACCAGTCTTTGTTCCTCTTTCTAGCGAAACCCAAGACTTCTGCAGAGGATTTTGCAATAGCAGTTTTCAGTTGTTCCCAGAGTGTTTCAGGGGAGGAGTCTGCTGGGTCCGCTATGTCTTTGAGCCTGCGCTGTAAATCTGTCTGAAAGGCAGCTTTCACGTCGTCACGTTGAAGGCTGGCAACATCAAGCTTTTTCTTGGGGGGCCCCCATTTCTTGGGTCTTGGCTTGAAGTGGAGCCTGAGTTTGCAGCGGACAAGGCGGTGGTCAGTGTGGCACTCTGCGCTGGGCATCACTCTGGTGAGGAGGACGTCGCTGCGGTCCCTCTGACGCACTAGGACATAGTCGATAAGGTGCCAGTGTTTGGAGCGAGGATGCATCCAGGTGGTCTTTCGACTGTCCTTCTGCTGAAAAGCAGTGTTGGTGATGACCAGTTGCTGCTCTGCGCAGAACTCCAACAGTAGGCGGCCATTGTCATTGAGTTCCCGACGCCATGCTTGCCAAGGACTCCTTTCCAGACTTCAGAGTCCTCGCCCACTCTGGCGTTGAAGTCGCCAAGGATGATGACTTTGTCGTCTGCAGGGGGTGCTCTGTAGGAGGCTGCGCAGGTCAGTGTAAAACTTGTCCTTTTCTGCAGGCTCTGCCAGGAGGGTTGGGGAGTACACACTGAGAAGGGTGACGAGCTGCTGGTGTCTCAGTGGGAGGCGCATGGACAAGATGCGGTCTGAGTGACCCGTTGGTAGGTTTTCCAGCTTAGTCGCAATGAAGGTCTTGTCCATAAAACCCACGCCCGAAAGCCGTCTTTCTGTTGCAGGCCTGCCTGACCAGTAGAGGGTGTAGCCAGCGCCACGTTCTTGGAGGCTGCCTTCGTCCGGAAGGCGTACTTCGCTGAGCGCGGCGATGTCGATGTTTAACCTCCGCAATTCATGGGCAAAGAGGGCGGAGCGACGTTCAGGGCGTCCGCTGTCTGCTGTGTCAAGCATGGTTCGGATGTTCCAGCATGCTACGTTGAGTCCGGTCGTTGTCGTCATGAGAATGAATCCGTTATTCTTTCTTGTTTTCTGACCGCAGGAGAAGATGCCCGTTGACCGCGGCTAGCCAACTGGGGTTGTGAGGGGTCGAGCTTTGGTTAGGCCACCTTTTCTAGGCCCCTCTCCGTGTGGAGCAATTGATTGATTGTACATTGCTTAACGTCCCGACAGCAACAAGGCTTTCTCAGGACGTGCCTGCACTGCTTGTGAAAAAAAAAATAAACAGAACATTGAATGTATGTCGCCAGCCGGTCAAATACGTTAAATAAACCTAACACATGGGGCCTAAATAAAGCTAAGACCATTTAGCAACACACATCCAATATCAAGAGCTACAGGCAGCGCAGACAGTAGGGAGAGTTTTAAAAAGGCAAATACAGGTGAATGGACAAAGGGTAGACAGAAACACATGCCCCAGAATAGAGAGAAAAACCCACCCTGTGGGGCTGACCAGGGTGACCCTGGGAACTAAAAAATACCTAACCCCACCCAAGTCCCCCAGGGCAGACCCGGGTGGGGTCCGTGTGGAGCAAGCAGTGATGTCCCTAGAAAAGGCTGCTTGGTCGTTCAGGGTGTGCCGAGTGACCTTGTCGCTAACTTCCATCATCATCACCAACACTATCATCACTAACATTACCAGCCACACCTCCAGCAACTTTGTGCCCGAAGCCGGACATCGTGGTGGTTGTGGCCAAATACTTTGCTGTGACCACAACGAAAACAGTGCACAGTGCTTGAAACACCAAAAAGAGAAATACACGTTCGGAAATCACAAGCATTGACGCAGTGGACTAAAAGCCCGGACAAACATGAGACATCGCATGTTTGTCCGGGCTTTTAATCCACTGTTTGCCTTAACAGACGTGCAGGTTTTTTTTTTTTTTTAACCTACTTAACCCTTTTAGCCCCGGATCTCTACATCAGGAGACGGTTTGACCATGATAATTAAAGGGTAGTGCCAGATTAGCTTGGCGCCGAAGGCGCCAAGCTAATCTGGCACTACCCTTGAATTATCATGTCAAAACATCTCCTGCAACTGGTACATAGTCGTTAGGCAACACCTCCAAAATTTGATAAATGGGACCGTGGGGCTAAAAGGATTAAACAGCTCTACGTTTCGTCGTCGTTCCGCACTGCCCGGTTCTCTTTATGGTCGTCTCTTCTTATCATTCGGCTGATGGAGGGGGCCGTCAGGCTGCAGGGACTGACTGTTCTCGGGTCCTTAATTTGAAGCGCGCTCTAACCACCCGCGCCAGATAAATGTACGTATGCTGGACAGCTGTTACAGTTTTTGGCAAGAAGATTACTGCCGCAGTCATCATCGTCAGTCATCGTCATGATCACAGCAATGTGGTAATCCCAAGGTTGAGGAAATATTCCACAGAGGAAACTGACACGGCGCGGTCAATGCAGTCAAACTCAACAACATGAACTAAGTTTTTCTTTCGGCTTCATGCAAAAGTCAACGTGAATGGCAAGGAGCACGGATTTGAAAGTGCAGCTTACACGATTTTCTTGTCAGTACTCAAACCAAGCGCTGTAATTCCCCTTGGTTTGAGTACTGACAATTCTGCCAGCGCTAGCCTCACCTATCTGGTTTGTGAGTACGATTTTCTTGGTTGAAGCGATGGGAAGGTGGTAATTCCGATCTGCTTGTTCGAATGGAATTGAAATTTGGCATTACACACGGCCGGTAAAAATGGTGCCCACACTGATGTAGAAGACGCTGAAATCGCAGCTGTCACGAAGAAGTTGAATAAGGCAATATCAATCGGTAGGAGAACTGTGGCCGGGTGTCTTTGGAATAAGATGACTTCTCTACTCAGTTCAAACCTTGCTCTCAAGTTGGGAAAAGTCACATTTTTGTGCCACACGTCAGACTTCTGTTACGAGGTACAAAGCTCGCTCGCTACAGGTAAAGGATGTCTCCCAATTCACAAACGTTGTCCTTAGATGCACACTACAAAGGTGGAAAAGTTAACCCATTCAGCCCTGACGCACTACATCAGGAGATGGGTCGACCATGATAATTCAAGGGTAGTGCCAGATTAGCTTGGCGTCTGTCGGCGCCAAGCTAATCTGGCACTACCCTTGAATTATCATGGTCGATCCATCTCCTGCAACAGGTGCATTGTCGTTAGATGACGCCTCCAAAATTTGGGAAATACGGCCGCCGGGCCGAATGAGTTAATTTGTCAGTCCAAGAGTTCAAGTATCCACTGCACATGGTTCTCTCTGAGAAAAATAGTGAAATGCCCGCATTGCAAGAAGAAGAGGCCGGTTAGTCGTCCTGACCTGAAATGAAGGTGATTTTTGGTGATGATGTAATCCCACTACATCGCACAGCACACAAGCACCACAGTTTTGCTTCAAATACATAATTTTCAAAGCACCAAAGACTGTTAGATGGATGCAGGCACCTGTGACAGGCACAGCCTAATCACGCGTCGTTGACGTAACGTTTTCCTCTCTATGCACCACTGATCAGCACGTGAAGCACGAACCCACGGTCACAGTGCTGAAATCAGAAAAAGGTCAAAATTGCACGTGTTTTGACAAAAACAATGGATTAAAAATCGGGGAAAAGCATGCGATCCCACGTTTGTCCGGGCTGTTAACCACTTCCCTGCCACTGGACGTATCGTTTGTTGTTTAAATCATTTAGAGAAAGCATGCCAACAAAGAAAGAAACACATTAGAAAAGACAATTACAACACAATTTATTCGGATCGAACTGTCCTTTTTAAGCGTGTTTCTTTGTTCGTTGGTATGTTTCTCTTTTGACCGATTGATATTTTGCACGCTTGACAGTCACCTTTTTTCGTCAGTGTAAATTATTGAACGTGAAAGGGCGCCAGTCATCAAAAGAATTTGGATACTAAATGTTTTCCGCAAGAGGCATAGGTCCTCATAAGCCCCGCACTTGCGGGGGCTCATGAGGATCTATGCCTCTTGCAGTTGGGTGGTGTTCACTTTTATCTTTGCAGTGTTGGGGTTACTACACTGCGTCAAAACATCCACATTTTTGGACTGACTTATAGAGCATATTAATTAAGATGCATTCTGCACTAAACATAACATAGAGGTAGCGAGAGATACAGATTTTTATGGGGCCCCGCGGCCTGCCAGGGTGCATTAGGATCTATGGCTCTTGCAGATGTTCGGTGGTGTTGCTCAGTATCTGAGTAATATATACGGAGGTAAATTAAAAAACCCAAAAAACTATTAACCCATTCAGCCCTGACGCACTAGTTGCAGGAGATGGTCGACCACGATAAATTCAAGGGTAGTGCCAGATTAGATTGGCGCTTGTCGGGGCCAAGCTAATCTAGCACTGCCCTTGAATTATCATGGTCGATCCATCTCCTGCAACAGGTACCTAGTCATTAGATGACGCCTCCAAAATTTGGGAAATACGGGCGTGGGGTTGATTGAGTTAAGAATTATCAGAGCACGAATAAATCACGTGATCGACTGATTTATACGTTAGTTGGTTGATGGACGGAAGGACGGACAGACAGATCGATAGATAGATCGACCGATTGACTGATCAACTAATTAATTGATAAACTGATTGATTTATAGATTGATGGGTCGATTGATGGGTTGTGAGGTACACTGGATGACTGACTGAGGGACTGATTCTTCGACAGAAATTCATGTCGATGGGTTGCAATTGACTAGCCAATCGTCACAACTGAACAGCGGCAGCCACAATAAAGAAGCACGGAAACGCTACTTGTCTGTATCTACTGGCGACGGAAGTGAAAGGGACGATACGCGACATTGGTGGTATCGTGTTATTTTGATCCTGTCTGTAATTAGAACAAGTCAACGAACTCTGCACAATACAGTATTAATTAGACACCGTTTCCGGACACAGAATTGCAGGATACAGTGCAGCCGGCTGAACAAGCGGTTCTCTTATATCTGACAGCGGAGGCTGGCTCTGTTTTTGAAATCGTCGTATAAAAAACGTCAAAGATCCCCAGCCGTCAAGGGAGCATGGATACAAAGTGGTGTCAGCAAGAGGCATAGATCCTCATGAGCCCCCGCAGTTGCGGGGGCTCATGAGGATCTATGCCTCTTGTAGTTGGGTGCTGTTTCACTTTCCTCGGCAATGAAGGGCTTTATAACCCGGAATGCACTAATAAATATGAATGTTCCCTCAGTTTCAGTGATCAGAACAGATCAGGCCAGCGGTCTTTGCGGCTGCGGGGGCTAATGAGAATAAATGCCTTTGGAAGATAGCGGGGGCGGGCCGGCGGGATGAGTCACAATATCATGACAAGATACAGTTGCATGACAAAGAGTTTTCAGTAATGGGATACGACTATGAGAAATTCGAGTCTTGTTGGGGTTATAAAGTGCGTCATTCGAGCCTCTCTTCGGTCAGCAACACTAGTAAGATGATGTTTGTCGCTGGGCGACGTAAAAAATGGACCAGTCTATCAATCCATCTAACCGTCTGTCGTCTGTTCGGCGTCTGTCCTACGTCATTCCGTTCGTCTATACGCCCTATAACCCATCCGTCCATCCGTCCGTCCGTCCACCGCATCCATCCGTCCGCCTGTAACCTTGAAGTGGTCACAAACGTGCAGTTTTAGCGACAAGAATAGTGTAACCACGCATAAATTTCTTCCGGTTTCATATCTCAAAGTCATAAGACCTTAAAGGGTCCTGCTACATACAATAAAGGGTGAATAGTCACAAATAACTTCTTCCTAACACATTCTACGCCAGGACCGAAATACGGCCCAGATTTTGAAGTTGCCCTCTTGAAGGCCTGACTGTCTTACAATTTTAGATACAGATCGAGCATGATAGTTCAAGGGTGGTGCCAATATAGCTTGGCGCCTATGGGCGCCAAGCTATTCTGGCACCACCCTTGAACTATCACGCTCGACCCATGTCTTGCTGTGGTGTGTCGGGGCTGAATGAGTTAATAAATGTTCTTAGTTTGTCTTACAATAACATGGACAGAAAGGCCTAACATAACTTTCAAAGTTTAAATGCCGAAAACTGAACAACTATGCTACTCTCCTCGGGCCAGTTGCATGAGCTATAGCGGCGCACCTTGCTTAGTGGTTGGTGCAGGACTAAGCTTGCTCATGCAACAGGCTCCTCGTCCGGCTTTGCACGTAAAGACAGTTCCACAACAGGCGCAGTGCTGTCCGCCGGCTATGCTTGTGGTACAAGCTGGTTACCCCCCGTGACTATTTCGCTCTCGTTCGTTGTTGGGAATCGTTCGTTGCAAACCAAAACTCACTAACATTTACACGACAAAACGAAGGCAATCATCACAGCTCCTCACAAACCAGATAGGTGAGGCTAGCGCTGGCAGAATTGTACTCAAACCAAGGGTTTGAGTACAATTCTGCCAGCGCTAGCCTCACCTATCTGGTTTGTGAGTATCTATAACTCGAGGCAAATTTGTATCGTTACGTTGTTGTGTAATGTTCTGTGCATCTACTGTGGGAAATCAGGGTATTTACCCGACCACATAATATAGTAGCGCACCTTCATGTTTGTGTATGTATGTTTCTCCTGCCTACTTCCTAAGTTCCGGAGAAAGACATGGTTTATATAAGAGACCTGATCCATTCTTTTTGAGGATGGAAATGATCGTTTTGTTCTATACCTGCGTATTTCTCTGTGGGCTGGCGATTGGGTGCCTGATAGGCGGGGGCAGGGGATCTAACTGTTTGTCTGTCCAGCGCTGTGATTCCCCTTGGTTTGAGTACAATCATCACAGCGTAAATGAACACGTTTATAGGCCTGAAAAGGCAGCATTTCTAAGGCCTTGCTGTTGCACACAAATAAATACAATTATTGTCTAGAACAAGAGTAAAACCCGTTTGGCTCAGTCCATCTAATTTCGTCCCGAGATGTATTAGTTAGGTTTCGTTTGCCACGAAACGACTCCCAACAACGAACGAAGGCTTCTGCCAAAAGCACAGACAACACTACAAACATCTCCAAGAGGCAAAGACTCACGACAGACCCCTGGGCTCGTGAGGATATGTGCCTCTTGGAGATGTTTGGAGTGTTGGCTATGCTAATGGTGGTCTGGCCCCCAGACACGCGGCATGCAGGCCCACCGGTGTGTGGATATACTCTGATGCCCGTGAACCAGACTCCCAACTATAGGGCTCGGGAAGTTCCCCGCGTTGCCTAGCAGCGTCAGCGCGTCAGCCGCCATCTTTAGAGGATACCATAGTCATCGTATAGTAGCGAAATAGTGTTTCAACAAGATGGTAAGATGGCGGCCATGCAACACCTCCTGGCCGCCCGTTCCGGCAGAAATGGTCGTCACCGCATTGACATTGTAGGCGGCCTTCGTTTGATATACGATGTCAGGCCCTGCAATGCTGCATCACGACCGGTATTTCTTTTTGATGACTTTGCAATTTGATGTGCTGTGACTGTTACATTAGATTTTATATTTTTCTAACGCTGTGCGATGCTGAGAGTTGATACACGCTATTCTTGTTGTACCATGCGGATATCAGAAGAACAGCGCGCGTTTTGCTGTGGCAATACAACCAAAGTGCTTTCCTCCCCTTTCATCATCTCAGGAGTGGCTCTTCCCACGCCACGTTCAGCATCACTGCCTACGGAATAGCTTCAGGTCCCACATTCCAGCGCGAATGATGTGATGACAGACACCTCCGAGACGCAGCGACTGTGTTTCTTACTGAACAGCGTGTGTACTCTTTAGAAACCATTTTGGACTGCTTTCACGTTAATGATGTAGTTCTACTACTATTGCTTTAAAAAGTGACTATGAAGTTATATAGTTAAGTTATAATTAAGGTGGTGACTGTTTATGCCGGAGCGACTGTCTAATAATAGCCGGCACTGTTCTTCAGTATGGCGACGGCCGCCGCCAGGCAGCAACTGTGAAAGTATTCGTCTTTTTGTTTTTAATGCGTATTTTTTTTAAAAAATTGTGTAACTAGTCTTAGCCAAGCAGAAAGTTTAAAAACATTATTTTGTGTGTGATAGAGATACTACGATAGGGCCGTCTTTAGTTTGCTTGTGTTAGGGAGGTTCAGGTAGGGTTGGGGCCGCTGGCGCCGGTCATGAGACGCCTTGGCGACGGGCTTCACCCGTCCCGAGCCATTGTCCATTTGTTGTTTGTAAACTGTTGTGTGTGTGTGTGTGTGTGTGTGTGTGTGTATGTGTGTGTGTGTGTGTGTGTGTGTGTGTATGTGTGTGTGTGTGTGTGTGTGTGTGTGTGTGTGTGTGCCCGTGTGTGTGTGTGTGTGATTGCGAGTTGCACCTGTGATTGAGGTGGCGAGACAAATTTCTCTTTTAGAGATATAGTAATAAAGTACTCTTATTCTTATTATTCTTCTTCATTTTTCTTCCTCTTTGGAAACAAACAAAAACAGATTCTGGTGAGCGGTTTCCTACAGTGACTATGGCAAGACTTGCTGTTATTGCTTATAGTACGTCAGGACTTTTCCGACATTAAAAAAACAGCGATTTCCCTATGAGCGCTTAGTCCCGTCTCCTCACAACTGAGATGGTCGCCACGACTGGCGTGATGACGTCAGCTTCCCCGAGCCCTATGCATGGCCCATAGCTCCGCACTGCCTTGTGGGTGCCTCGAGAGAGGCAAAGGCCAAGGGAGCAAACCCCGACAGAAAACCAACCATGGCCGGGCAAACCAATGACCAACGATGTCGGAGTATCGCTGGTGACTATGCCATCTGGTATATTGCGCAAACTCGTCAGGGAAACGAGCACACACGCAACCCTCATGGATTTTGCCTCAGATAGATATCAATCCTTGAAATCTGAGCCAGAAACTCGGGAACGCTGAAGAAGAAGGAAACTGTGAGGTGGGAGCATGTTGCACGCCGTGCTTTGCTCTCGTTCGTTCTCGGGATGCGTCCGGCGGAACGTGACCTCTCTAATATCTGAAAGTTGTCGCGTTTGTAAAGTGCACGGCTGTCGCGTTTTTAACCCATTACATCCCGAGGCTATTTTTTTAAGTTAGGTTTTTTTTTTTCCTTTGAAGGCTACATTATTGATTAGGATATAGATTAATCATCAAGTTCAAAGGGTGGTGCCTGAATAGCTTGGCGCCTGAGGCGCCAAGCTATTCGGGCACCACCCTTGAACAATCATAGTCACATTTATCAGTTTCAAGCAATAGTGTATCAGGATGAAAAAGGTTAAAGTGCATGACTATATACGTAGGACAGTATGATGAAAAGAAAGGTAGATGGCAATCACGGCTGCAGTTTAACCCATATCATACTGAGGCTAAAAGCTTCAAATTTGTACACTGCCATATGCAAGCTACATCATAGTACTTACAGATAAGGATATAGACCAATGGCTTTAGTTCTAGGGTGGTGCCAGAATAGCTTGGCGCCTAGAGGCGCCAAGCTATTCTGGCACTACCCTTGAACTATTTTAGTCAAAACTTATTTCACACACTGGTGTATTCCAATTGAAAGGGGTTAAGTAACACAACGAAAAGCTCCCTGCATGGTTCCCTAGGTTTTGTCGTATGCACAGGTCCAAGAATCCTGCACGAAAACAGTCCCTTGACAGTGATTCCTCTGCGGGGATTGGTGAATGTTACTAAAGGCATGATGGGATGATCGTTGCGAAATGGACCACCTCCTGTATTCACACGGGTGGCGAAGGTGCAATCTGCGACATCCCAATCTAAAAATCAGACAAAGAAGTACCCAACGGAGAAAGCAACACGCTTAGAAAAGACGGGTACAACACAATTTATTAATATTTCGGGTAAATACCCTTTGTCAAAATAGACAAACAAACAAACAGAGAGATTAGCCGCTACTTATCTTCATCGGCAAGGAATGTGTTTCTTTCTCCGTTGGGTACTTCTTTGCATATTACACGCTTGGCAGTCACCTTTTTGGTCTGGATTAAAAATCAGACAACTTGAGAGGCAAGGAAGCGACGCGGTAGTAAAACTTCGACAAATTCAAAAGTAAAAATCCAAATCTAAATGACTTGTTTCCTCTCCCAAATCTTTTTGGGGAGTTCTTGTGCGGGGTGTGTATATGACCCCCTCCCTCCTCCTCCCCCCCCCCCTCCCAGGTTCTTACGCCATAATTTTCCGCAGAACAATCAAATGGCACTGTTAGGGAACATTTTTCAAATTAACCATTTTCCAGAGACAATCCGTCGTCAATGGCCTGCTCTAGTGCATTATTCCTGTCCCTGTGCAGTATAATAATACGATTTTTTTCACGTTGTAGGTCATGTTTGCCGCTGGAGCTGTGATTAGTCCCGGCGGACGTCAAACCGACTGCGTGTGATTGTGACCAATACAAGCCGGCTCAGGTCAGTGATCTCGATTACGCCTTAGCGAACCGTCTGTGGTCTGCGAGAGACATTAATTCCCATGAGAGCACCTGCTGCTGCAGGGGCTGATAAGAATCCACGCCTCTCGCTTCGTGGACTCGTGTCATACTTTTTGCAACGAGAAATACGCATTAAATGTACTTTTACAGAGGTCCCAGCTAGTCCGAGAGACATCATACTATTTGAACGTCATTCAACGATAGATTTGCACTATTCTGCAGTACTGAAGGCAACAGACAGTGCGTCCATTTTTGTGAAAAGCGAGATTTTCATTGTGACTCACTGAAAATCTCGCTTTTCACAACAATGCGCTTAGTATCTTTTGATTCCAAGGCGAAAGAGTGCATGGCGGCACCATACACTACACTACACTACGATACAAACTTAACACATTCTACCTCAGGACCGATATCCCACATTTTGAAGTTGCTCTCTAAAGGACTGTATTACATTTCTAGAGACAGATTGAGAATGATAGTTCAAGGGTGGTGCCAGAATAGCTTGGCGCCTTTGGGCGCCAAGCTATTCTGGTACCACCCTTTAACTATCATGCTCGATCCATATCTTGCTGTGGTGTGTCGGGGCTCAATGAGTTAATTGATGTTGTTCAGAAATCAGAAGTAGGACCAGCTTGCACGTGCTTCGACGAAAACAGTGGATTAAAAGTCCGGAAGAACAGGCGATATAGCGGATTAAATCCACTGTTTTCGTCGAAACACGAGCAAACTGGGACCAATTTCTGTTTCCGAAAATCGTCTATTCCTCATAGGGACATTTATTTTATTTATCTGCCCCAAAACCCACGCACTGATATAGTACAAACGTGGAATGAATAAAACAGCAGAATGAAAGAACGTTTTTCGTATGATCTCCCCGCTAAGTCCTGACTACTATAATTATAAGCCTTGGAAAATTTAAGTTTTGAAACTTCCTGCATATTTAATGTTAAATGTCACTTCATATTGTAATAGTCATGTGACCCGTCGCATTTGCATTTTGAAGATGGCAATGAATGAAAATGAACAACGTCCTCAGTCTCTCTCTCTTTCCTTCTCTCTCTCTCTCTCTCCTCCCAGCAAAGTGCGCGACCTAGCTCAGACCCGCGCAAAACATCCCATACGTACACCCAGAAAACGCAAAATAAGATCTTGGTGACATAGACCTCTTAACTGCCGGGGCAGGACGAACGTGATAATGCTGCAAGAGACATAAACCCTCATGAGCCCCCGCAGTCGCGGGGACTCATGAGGATTTATGTCTCTTGTTAGTCCTATGTCCTTTATGCCTTAATGTTCCTACTTTCATACGCGTTCTTCACACAAAGTCAGAGTGCAGTAGTTTCTGACATCGTGTAACTCGCAATCACTGGCAGGGAAGACCTTAACCGGGCCATTTTAGCGCCGGGACCCCCTGCAGCAGGTGATGGATTGATTATGATAATTCAAGGGTAGTGCAAGATGAGCTTGGCGCCAAGCTCATCTGGCACCACCCTTGAATTATTATGATCAATCCATCTCCTACAACTGGTACTTAGTCGTTAGGCAACACCTCCAAAAGTTGAGAAATGGGGCCCTGGGGCTAAAAGGGTTAACCTATGCATAGTGGTAGGGAAGTTAAAGCGAATCTTTTTCTTGCAGTCATTCAGTTTTCTTTTTCTCCCCTACCCCCAGTCATTACATGTGAACAGATTACAGTATGTAGGTGTGGTTACTACAGACTTCATGTGTATCCATATACTCCCCCCCTCCCCCTCTAGAAAGCAGCAGCAAAACACTCCTTATGTGTTTCGTATGTTTCTTCACTACCTACAGGAAGTGACGTACAATAAACTTCGGATATAACAAATCGCCTGGAGTGCCACATGTTCTTGTTGTTATATCCAAAGTGTGTTACTATGACGAGCGGAGTAATTTGCACCTGACAACATACAGTCCGACCTCGTTATAAGCGAAGTTTACTGCCGTGTTTTGTTTCGGGTTAACCCTCTGGCTGTCGGTAGCGGTTTTTGCCTCGATAATTCCTGCAGGAATCCTCGCGACAGAAACCGCTACCGACGGCCATAGGGTTAAAACCAGCACAGAGACTGAAACCACCTAGCATTCTAGCCAATCGTTGAGTAAGGAATTCGGTCACATGACTCTCCGTTGGGCAACCCTTTGGATCTGCGAGCTTAGTGCGGCCTTCTTTTTTCCTAACTTCCTCAGTGCTCCTCGGTCAGTGAAAGTAACCAGGATTTAAGCTAGTGCCGTTTAAGCGCAAATGGGTCACGACCTCTTGAGGTCAATGTACTTCCCGACAACGCACTTTTTATCGCTAGTCCTCGTCACGTAGGTGGGTCCATAGGCGCCGGCATCATGTCAATGTAATACAAAACTACGTTTCCTTCGAAAAAATAGTAGTATTACATCAACCTCACGCAAGCGCCTTTGTGTGGACTGATTGAGAGACGGATCGACTGTGATTATTCGAGGGTGGTGCCTGTTTAGCCGGGCGCATGGATGCCAGAGCCTTCGTGTGGATGATGATGATGATAATAATAGATATAAACTGCTGTATGATCTTTTTAACATTCAGTCAGGGTCGGTTGGAAAAGAAGGATCCACTGATAGATCAAGAGTTGTGCCATTTAGCATGGCGCCTTTCCAGGCGCCAAGCTAAACAGGCACCACCCTTGAACCATTTATAACTCTGAGTAACTAAGAGCATTTCCTTAAACTATCTACGTTTAAAAGCCAAGGTAATCGGACACAACCCTTAAACTATCAAACTCCATGTGCCCAGTTTATCAGGCAAAACGTCTAAACTATCATCGCCCAGACCGCGCTCCGCCATTCAAGCACTACTCTTAAACTATCGTCGTTAAGGCACCAAACTAGTCAGGCACTGACCCTTGAACTATCATGGTTCAGGTTCCAAGCTATACAGGTACTGCTATTAAAACTCTCCTCGTCCACAAAGTAGTCCTAGTGCAGTGTATTTATGTCCGTAGATATAGAGCGTACATCATCTATCTATCTATCTATATCCCGTAGTCTTGCCGACCGTTGGGGCACCACTGATGACTTGGCGACCAGCTCCCTCCATTCCTCTCTGTTCTCTGCCATTCTTAGCGTATCACCCAGCCTCAGTCCTGTCCAAGAGCGTACATGTATACGCTCTATGGTAGATATCCATCTTGAAAAACGGTTTTAACCCTTTGGCTGTCGATAGCGCTTTTCGCCGAGGTGATTCCTGCAGGAACCACTTCGGCGAAAATCGCTATCGACAGCCCATGGGTTAAAACGAGCATTCACAAAGTTCTGTTGCAAGCGTGTTTCTTTCTTCGTTGGTATTTCATTAACGTTTAACAACCACAGCCGCTGCGCTGTCGTGGTCGCACCTAGAATTAGCTTGCACAGTGCGAGGCAGAAGGGTTCTACAAAAAAAAAAAAAAAAAAAGTACTGACAAGCTGTGACTTTAACCCATTGTGTCCCAGGTACAAATACCCACATTTTGGGGTCGTCCTCCGAGGACTGCATTACAATCAACAAGGCAGATCGGCTATGATAGCTCAAGGATGGTGCCAGAATAGCTTGGCGCCTACAGGCGCCAAGCTATTCTGGCACTATCCTTGAACTATCATGGTCAATCTATATCTTGCTGTGGTGTGTCGGGACTGAATGAGTTAAGTGCTGCCTCTCAGTGTTAAAAGGTTATGATGTTGGCCCGCCCGGAAAAAAGTAAGGTTGGGCTGTATAGTGATAAGAACGGTAATTACACTTACAGTGATAAAGTATAGGTGCTTGCCTGGAGTGCGGCGAGAAAGGTCAGCTTGGTAGAAAGAAGGTCATCCGGTCTTACCGGCATCGAACAGAGGGGGGCCAGGTATGACTCGTGCTTGTTCTACGGCATATCCGTTGAAAGGTCCTGGCTTAAGATGCAGATCGAAGTGGCACAATCGAAGTGCTCTAATTGATCAGTGTTCAGGTCGTACTCCACAGGCAACAGTTGTCCCGGGCCACACCCTCCCCCCTCCTTTCCACACCTCACCCACTCCTTAGTATCACCCATCAGGCGTACGTGCGCGATTTAACCAGCCGTAAAATGTACCAATTCAGTGCATTAGGTTCAACACCTTTTAAACCCTTACCATTCGGAATACACCAGTGTGTGAAATAAGTTTGACTAAAATAGTTAAAGGGTTGTGCCAGAATAGCTTGGCGCCTCTAGGCGCCAAGCTATTCTGGCACCACCCTTAAACTAAAGCCATTGGTCTATATCCTTATCTGTAAGTACTATAATGTAGCTGGCATATGGCAGTGTACAAATGTGAAGCTTTTAGCCTGAGTATGATATGCTTTAATACCCAGTAAGCAAGCGATCCTTGTGCCGACACTACGTTTCAGCTGCACGGCGTCCCAGATCCAGTGCAGTTACTATGATCACGTGAACACGGGATGATGCCCGACACTTTATGCCACAAAAACGTCACGTTATCACCCCGATATCAAAATGATCTAAACATCAAATCAGTTTTTGAACTTGATTTCCATATCGTACTATTTCAATTTTTGTTTCTATTTTTACGCCAGTCCTAAACGGAAAAGTACATGAGACCAAACCGGCGCGATTCCTCGCGAATATTTATGTGACATCACATTACTATGAATAATGCGTCAGTTGTTCCCATGTGGGTCAGTCCCGCGTCACGAATTGAAACAGCAAAAGCCTTCTTTTGCCGGCGGGACACATAAGTAAATTTCAAGTGAGAAGCACGGATCTAATATGACAAATGATAACAGCGTTCTTTTCTTGCCAGTCCTCATGAAGATCTATGTCTGCAGTTGATTAGTGGCGTTCACTAGGCTCTGGGGTCAACTGGGGTTCGAGTTAGGTTCCATTATATACAATCACAGACAACTTGTATTGCTTTGGTATATACCATGAAGCAATAAAAACGTCATGCAAGTACGCCTCTATTAACGCAAGACCAGGTGTGAACGACGCGGGGTAGTGTTTCACTCGGTTGGAAAAGGAGGATTGTCACGAACAGGTGGCAGAAGGACACACGACCTTTCTCAATCGAACTCAAACTCATTCTCTCTCTCTCTCTCTCTCTCTCTCTCTCTCTCTCTCTCTCTCTCTCTCTCTCTCTCTCTCCCCGTTGTAAAATAAAGAATCATTGTCATTGTCATTGTCTCTCTCGGGGAGCTGGGTGGCTCGATGGTATAGCGTTCGACTCTCGTCCGAAAGGTTCGAACCCAGCTGGGGTCAAAATTTGTACAGACCTCTTTTCGGTGCCCCGTCTTTAAAATCACTGGCACCTTAGTTCGTGGTGGACAAAAGACGTTAAGCCCTAAATGTTCTCTCTCTCTCTCTCTCTCTCTCTCTCTCTCTCTCTCTCTCTCTCTCTCTCTCTCTCTCTCTCTCTCTCTCTCTCTCTCTCTCTCTCTCTCTCTCTCTCTCTCTCTCACACACACACACACACACACAATCACCCACACAGAGCCGGTTAGCCCCAAGGTCCCATTTTTTCAAATTTTGGAGGTGTTGCCTAATGCCTATGTAGCAGTTGCAGGCGATGGATTGATCATGATAATGCAAGGGTAGTGCCAGTAAGCTAATCTGGCACTACCCTTGAATTATCATGGTCAATCCTTCTCCTGCTGTATGTACTCGGGGCTAAATGGATAAAGCAAGTGTTGCCATTTTCCCAAAGTTGCATAATGTTTGTTTCTTCACACGTCTGTCGGGAAAACTGAGTTGGGTCCGGCTCCCGGGCGTAAACAGTTCTTTGGCCTTTCGTCTTCAGTTCCAGTCAGTGACCTTTCAAGTTCAAGTGTCGTAAATACAAATCGCATGAGATGGATCGACTGTGAAAGTTGAAGGGTATTGCCGGATTAGCTTGGCGCCTATAGGCGCCAAGCTAATCAGGCAATACCCTTCAACTTTCACGGTCGATTGAACTATCAACAGCTAATTAGGCACTACTCTTTATTTGCCATTGTACACCTAATCACGGTCCATCCACCTATCACAAGTTAATTAGTCAATGCCCTCTATATCACGGTTCATCCATCTATGACAAGCTAATTAAGCACTACCCTTGAAATATATCACGGCTCATCTATCCATGACAAGCTAATTAAGCACTACCCCTTCACCTATCACGGTCCATCCATCTGTTAGTCGATACGATTGATTTATCACGGTCCATGCATCTATCACAAGCTAATTAGACACTACCCTTCATCTG
Source organism: Semisulcospira habei (assembly GCA_036245525.1). Lineage (NCBI taxonomy): Eukaryota > Metazoa > Mollusca > Gastropoda > Semisulcospiridae > Semisulcospira > Semisulcospira habei. The sequence goes on along the minus strand of BTPG01000007.1, from coordinate 92,531,766 downwards.
TCACGGTCGGCCCAATTACCACAAGTTAATTAGGCACTAACCCTTCATCGACCACGGTCCATCGAGCTATCACAAGCGTCCCCTTCAATCTGGCACCCCACATCCATATTTATCACAGCTGACTAGGCACTGCCCTTCACCTTTTACGGTCCATCCAACTCTCGCATTTGACGCTGGAAGTGAAAGACTTTATATACTTATATATAACTGTTCAAAGATACACTTCTGTAACAGATGGTTAACAAACGCCACACACAGGTCTAGTTAATTTATGGTTCATTTAGATTTAGACTGACACAGGAGAATCCATAGAACGTATTCATAGGGAGAGGCTATCTGGCGCTTATCAGCGTGGAGACCGCCCGCCATTATTGTGTATGCCACCACTAATCGCTACCGTCGCCGCACTGTGTTTATGCTATAGCCTGCATATACTGCTGCCTTTTAACACTTGGCGGAGATAACGATAATGGAATGCTAGGCGTGTGAACTGTACGGACTTGTACTTGTGCATGTCCAACATATTACACACATAATAAAATAACCAAGTGGTCTAAACGCGTTTGTTTGGAGAGCATATTTTTTTTCCCTTACGGCACAACCACACGCGTTAATGTTATCTTACGTTACGTAAGTTTAGACAGGACTATGACTGTGCCATGCTTGCGGAAGATAAACTGAGAAGTTTTTGAATGAGTTATCTTTGTGCCTTCAGTATTTCTATGGAATCGCGAAAGTACTGCTCTGCTATCTATCTAACTGGTCGATCCATTTGGTTCAGCCGAATGAATGCCCCTCGCGCTAGGACCATATGGCGTTGAGTCGCGTCCCCTGGGTGGTGGATAGGGGGTCCCTCGAGAGAGGGGTGCACCGAATGAAATAAGGTGCCGTGAACCAACATGGTCTAAGGGAAGGTGACCCCGACAGAAAACCCCTGGTCCTCCTAGTAAGGGGGTTGGGCGTGGGGGTAGCTTCCCCACCCTGCAAAAAAGGAAATAGCTACAAAAACGCCGACGAAAAGACTAACAGTAATTCCTTTCCTGGAGGAGGAAGGTTCTTCTACCAGAAGACTTATGACGTCCTGTGGTGAAAGCCGGAAGTCTTCGGAAGCCACAGGACCGAGCCGCCTCTCTCTATCCAGGGACACAACCATGGGCACATGGAACGTCAAGACCATGTACCAGAGCGGCAAGGCTGCCCAGATAGCAGCGGAAATGCAAAAGTACAACCTTTCCCTGCTAGGTATCAGTGAAACCATATGGACGCAGTCTGGCCAGAAAAGGCTGTTAAGTGGGGAGATGATTCTGTATTCAGGTCATGAAGAGGAGAATGCCCCCCATACAGAAGGAGTAGCATTCATGCTGTCACCAGTGGCACAGAGAGCACTGATGGGCTGGGAACCTCTTGGGCCAAGAATTATCACAGAATTAGAACCAAGAAAAAGCTCAAGCTGAACGTCATCCAGTGTTATGCGCCCACCAATGACAGTGACGAGGAAGAGAAACAAGAGTTCTACGACCGACTCCAGAGTGCCGTGGACAAATGTGCGGAGCGAGACATCACCATCGTCATGGGCGATTTTAATGCCAAAATAGGGGAGGACAACACCGGATACGAAGAGGTGATGGGGAGACAGGACTAGGCTCGGAGATGAGTGGGAACGGGAAGAGGTTTGTAGACTTTTGTGCTCTAAACCGACTTGTCATTGGAGGCAGCATCTTCCCACACAGAAGAATACACAAAGCAACTTGGGTCTCACCTGACCATACAACAGAGAACCAAATAGACCATATGTGCATTAGCAAGAAATTTAGAAGATCCCTTCAAGATGTTCGAGTGAGGAGGGGAGCAGATGTTGCCTCAGACCACCATCTGCTTACCTTAAGAATGAAGCTCAAGCTAAAGAAAAGCCGCACAGAGACAACAAGAAGACAGCGCTATAATGTAGGCCTCCTGAGAGAAACTGGAGTTAGAGAAGAGTTCAAACTGGTGCTGTCCAACCGGTTTCAAGCACTACAGGAGCTAGTAAATGAAGAGGAGGCGGTCACCACAGAGCAGCAGTGGAAGGCAGTCAGAGAGGCGCTGAACTCAACCTGCAAAGACACTGTAGGGTTCAGGAAACACCATCACTGGCTGTCGGCACAGACCTTGAAGAAGATAGAAGTGAGGAAGCAGAAGAAAGCAGCGGTCAACAACAGTCGCACGAGAGCAGCCAAAGTAAGGGCACAGGAGGAATACTCGGAAGCCAACCGCGAGGTGAAGAGGAGTATCAGGGCAGACAAGAGGGTCTACACAGACAGCAGCAGAGGCAGAAAAGGCAGCAGGCAGCGGCAACATGAAACAGCTCTACGACATTACCAGAAGATTGTCGGGTAAGTATGGCCATACAGAAAGACCAGTAAAAGACCAAGAAGGCAAGCCTATTGCAGACAGAGCAGACCAACTCGACAGATGGGCCGAGTATTTTGAAGAGTTACTGAACAGACCTAGCCCACCCGACCCCCCTGACATCCAGCCGGCAGAGACCGACCTACCCATCAGCTGTGACAGACCCAGCCGGGAAGAGATCAGAAGAGCAGTGGCATTTTTGAAGAATGGCAAAGCAGCAGGGCCAGATGGCATCCCAGCGGAGTCTCTGAAAGCAGACCTAGAGACAACAGTGGAGATGCTGTACCCACTGTTTGGAAAGATCTGGGAAGAGGAGGTGATGCCAGCTGACTGGAAGGAGGGGTACCTAATCAAGCTTCCCAAGAAAGGCGACCTAAGCAAGTGTTCCAACTACAGAGGAATCACCTTGCTGTCAGTACCAGGAAAGGTCTTCAACAGGATCATCCTAGAGAGAATGAAGAGCTCCGTTGACCCCCAGCTGAGAGACCAGCAGGCAGGATTCAGGAAGAACCGATCATGTACAGACCAGATCGCCACTCTCCGCATCGTCGTGGAACAGTCTCTGGAGTGGAGCTCCCCGTTGTACGTCAACTTTGTGGATTATGAGAAAGCATTTGACAGTGTGGACCGAGAGACTCTGTGGAAACTCCTACGACATTACGGTGTACCCACAAAGCTCGTCCGCCTGATCAAGAGCAGCTACGATGGCATGACATTTCGCGTGATCCACGAAGGGCAGTTCACCAGGGAGCTCCAGGTCAGAACTGGTGTCAGGCAGGGGTGTCTGCTGTCTCCGTTCCTCTTCCTACTGGCCATAGACTGGGTCATGAAGATGACCACAGAGCACAGACGAAGTGGAATACAGTGGACACTGTGGACACAGCTTGACGACCTCGATTTTGCAGACGACTTGGCATTACTGTCCCACACTCATCAACAAATGCAGGACAAGACCACGAGGCTTGCTGACATCTCGTCCCAAGTGGGCCTCACCATTTACAAACAGAAAACAAAGACAATGAGGCTGAACACAACCAGGGAAGAACCAGTCTTGCTTGCTGGCACCCCGTTGGAGGAGGTGGAGTCCTTCACCTATCTCGGGAGCATCATAGACATTAAAGGCGGCACTGATGCAGATGTCAGAGCACGAATCGGTAAAGCCAGAGCAGCCTTTCTCCAGTTAAAAAAAGTGCGGAGTTCCAGAGAGCTGTCACAACACACCAAAGTCCGGATTTTCAACTCCAATGTAAAAGCAGTTCTCCTATATGGAGCAGAGACTTTGAGATTGACAAAAACCACAGTCAACAGAGTACAAACCTTCATGAACAGTTGCCCTAGAAGAATTTTGAAAATCCACTGGCCAGAGAAGATCAGCAACGTCAGACTCTGGGAGAGAACAGAGCAGATAACAGCAGACAATGAAATTGGGCGAAGAAGATGGGGATGGATCGGTCACAGCCTGAGAAAGCCAGCTTCCAGTATCACTAGGCAGGCATTGTCATGGAACCCCCAGGGAAAGAGGAAAAGAGGTAGACCGAGAAACTCCTGGCGTCGAGACCTCCAAGCAGACATCAAGAGACTGGGAACCATCTGGAGTAGAATCGAAGGAGAAGCACAGGACAGGAGTTGCTGGATGTCTCTCGTCGACGGCCTATACCCGGGTAAGGGTGACAGGCGTAAGTAAAGTAAGAATGAATGCCAGTCGCTTATGGAAATCAGTCGTACATTATTTTCCTGTTTTTTTACACCTCTGTGTCCCTAAATGACTGATCCATCTCCCCTGCCTCATGTCATGTACACTATGTGCATATGAGTATGGATGAAATCGAAAACATAAGTTCTTAGGACTTCCTTCTTCCTACAATACAATACAATACAATACAATACAATACAATACAATACAATACAATAATACTTTATTAATCCCTCATGGGGAAATTCGCTGTCTGCCCATACAACACATGGCATCATCATTCACTCAGTGAAATAATTAAATAACCCATAACTCTCAATTAAAGAGATGAACTGTAACAGACGTATTGTTACCTTTCAGTGTAACACTTTTGGCATCAGAAACACTTGTGGTGGATTCCCCCTGTGCTTCTGGTGTCAGCAATGGTGCAGTGAACTACTGAAATGGCTATAACTAAAGAACTAAAGAATGGTGACAGACACTATCTACTGATATTACTGTTGGAAAGGGTAACAGCCTGAGGGACAAAAGAGTTGGCATAACGTGATGTACTACTTTTGGGTACTCGGAGTCTGCCACTTCGTTCGATACGTCTGCTGTCAAATTCATATCTAAGTGGATGTATTTTGTCATCAAGAATGTCAGCCAGTTTGTTCGTAATCCGTCGGTTGTACAGTGCGTCTAAAGTATCCTGGGCCCAATCACCCTGCCCCCTTTCCCTTACACGCACACCGACTGCACAACACTCCGACTAACACACACACACACACACACACACACACACACACACACACACACACACACACACACACACACACACACACACACACACACACACACACACACACACACACACACGCGCGCGCGCGCGCACGCACGCACGCACGCACACACACACGCACACACACAGAGAGAGAGAGAGAGAGAGAGAGAGAGAGAGAGAGAGAGAGAGAGAGAGAATAATGAACAATGAACAATGAACCTTTATTTTCCAACGGTAGAAGTTATTGGTAACAGGACCAGTTTTCAAACTTGCCGTTGCTACATCTACTACATAAATGACATAGACATGTAAACATACACATACCCCACACTGACGCATGTATGCACTCGCTCACGCACGCACGCCCGCACATACGCACGCTCACACACACACTCAAACACAAACTTGCACACGCACGCACTTAGACACACACGCACACATATACACACACGCTCTCGCACTCCAGACATACGTACGCGCATAACGCGTACGCACAAAAATATAAAATGAGTAAAAATGCAAAGTAAAGCAATACACAGAAAATCATTAAGTACATTAGAATTCATACAGCAAAGGCAAATATGTATATATGTGCTCTCTCTCTCTCTCTCTCTCTCTCTGTCTGTCTCTCTCTCTCTCACACACACACACACACACACACACACACACACACACACACACACACACACACACACACACACGTGAGCGCGCGTCCCAAAATATCGCGTACACACATATGAAGGCAAAAACATTATACATAGTACATGCAGTATTCAATGTACTCTTGACACTCAGATATTATGGTCCACTGTATATTATATAAAAAAAACAAACAAACAAACAAAAAAAAAAACAGACGCTCTCTTTCTCTCTCTGTGTCTCTCTCACTCACTCTCTCTCTCTCTCTCTCTCTCTCTCTCTCTCTCTCTCTCTCTCTCTCTCTCTCTCGCACACACACACACACACACACACACACACACACACACACACACACACACACACACACACACACACACACACACAGACATTCTCACACACACAAACATTCACACACCTGAACACACGCGCAACTTATCCCCGTACTGTAATGATTAGATTACGTCAGAGATTCTAGGTGTTTGAAGAGGCTGACCCTAAATGAGGTGAGCGTCTTTGCGTTTCTGATTTCTGCAGGAATAGAATTCCAGAATGAACTTCCCGAAAATGACAAACTGGTTTTGAATAAATCAATACGCGGCAGGGGTACTTTGAAATGGTGTCCATGTCTAGATGCTACAGATATCCGTTCTGAGAAAAAAGAACTCAAGTACAGTGGACATGACTGCTTGTACAGCTTGTACATCAATACGCCTTTATTGAACTGAAAGTGATGGGATAGAGGGAGCATTTTTAAAGTTTTAAGCTTTTCGTCAGTTGAGAGTTCGGGATCGGGAAATATAAACTTAGCAGCTCTCCTATGTAGGGAGTTCAGCCTCTTCAAATGTACATCACTAGAACCATCCCACACTGTTGATGCATAGTTTGTGTGCGATTTGACATGAGCATTGTAGAAAAGAAGACGCGCATCTGTGTCAGTAATTGTTTTCAATTTTGACAACATATACAGGCCGCTGGAAACCCTTTTGCACACATTATTAATATGCAGTTGCCATTTAAGCTGATCATCTATAGTGACCCCTAAGAGGCGGTGGTGTGATACTTGCTCAATTGGGCTGTCGTTTATACACAGACTAAGAGAGAGCGGGCATAGCTGGTGCTTTTGACGTGTGGTTATAACCATACATTCTGTTTTTGACGGATTCAGGGACATGGAGTTGGAATGACACCAGTCGGTGACCTCATGCAGGCTTTCCTGCAGACGCGTGCTAATTGCAGCTACATCTTTGTGAGGAGTATGTAGTGTGCAGTCGTCAGCAAACATGTCACAAGAAATATCCTGGCAACTAATATGCAGTGGAAGGTCATTGATAAATATGCAGAACAGCAATGGCCCGAGGACAGAGCCCTGAGGCACGCCGCTTTTGACGAGACCATACGAGGAGTAGGATCCATTTAACAGTACTCTTTGCTTTCTTCCGCTTAAATATGAAGTAACAATGAGACAGCACCTGCATTGCAGAGATATGCTTGAAGTTTTGACAAAAGAATGTTATGATTTACAAGGTCAAAAGCTTTCTTAAAATCAATAAAGATCGACCCAGTTATTTGGGAGTTATTTATGGATGCTAGCCACGCATCAATAAGTCTTGTCAGTGCCGTGTGGCAAGAATGCTTGGGGCGAAAGCCGGACTGAAATACGTGCAAAAGACTGCGACTCTCCAAATATTGATAAAGGTGTTTGTGCACGTGTCTTTCAAGAGGTTTGGAAAGGCTGGATAATATTGAAATGGGTCTATAGTTATTAACATCCGACAGATCTTTTGACTTAGGCAAAGGGATAACCTTGGCTTGCTTCAGTTCTGATGGAAACATATTTTGTTGGATACATAAGTTATAAATATACGTTAACGATTCTACTGTATAGGGAAGGGACAGTTTCAGTATTTTAGGGCTGATCTCGTCAGGTCCCGATGACTTTTTGTTTTTCAGTGACCCGATCAGTTTTCCTACTTCATACACAGCTAGAGGCGGTATAGAGAATGGGGGTTTGTCCTTAGTCTTCTGCTTACAAAAGTTAAGTAGGGCCTCCGGGCATGTGTAAGACGCGTTACCGCTTGAGGGTATGATGGACTCGGCAACAGACAGAAAATGTTTATTAAAAGTTTCTGCAGTAATACTAGAAGGAATGGCTGACGATTTCTTGCTGTTACCTCGGGTGACGAGATTAACCGCGCGCCAGAGTGCGGCAATATCTCTGTCTTCTTTAATCATTCGTTCAAAGAGAGACTTTTGAGCCCTGCGTACCATAGACTTGACACGGTTACGTTGTTTTTTGTATTCGCTAAATAGCTTGTGTCTCCTTAAGTCATTTCTCAATCTCATAGCTTCGATTATTTATTGGTTTAGCCAAGGCGGTAACGTGTGGTTTTTTACCCGCTTTTGCCGCAAAGGGGCGTGTTTGTTAAGTACTCTTGTAAAGAGTCCATACCAAACAGCCAGAGCCTTTTCAGGGTCAGTTTCGTTATTAACGACATTAAATGGTAGTAAAACTGTTGCCGCTAGGGTTTCACGTGAAAGAAAAACAGAAGATAGTGGTAGAAAACCCTTTAAAATAGAAACAAATAACGACGTTTCGGATCAAAGATCCTTCCTCAGGTGACATGGAAACAAACGTAGAACAGAAAAGAACACCAGAAAGAAAAGACGTCATCCTGTATAGAGAGAATTTAGAATGACGTAAAAAAAAAAAAAACCCCCCCCCCCCCCCCCCCACACACACACACATAATGACGCAAATACACATGCACAAAACACGTAGCACAAAACTTACGTCTATATACATACACGTCACTGCATACATTCGCATTCACTCGTGCCTACTGCAGCTCACGCACATGCACACACACACACACACACACACACACACACACACACACACACACACACACACACACACACACACACACACACACACACACACACACACACATACACACACACTCAAAGGTAGCATCCAGTATCAACAGTGAGGTCAAGCCTGGCACCAACTACCCATCAGGCCGAGCATACATCCCTAGGGGCGAATGTTCAAGCCGCGCGGATGGTAAGTGCCAAGCCTGTCCGCGAAAAAGGATTCTGTCATTAAATGGTGTTTGATCAAGGTCTGCTAGAAAAGCAGACTGATTAAACTGTTTAAATGAGCGATACGTTATAGGTGTGTGCCCGTTCTTACGATGCACTGGCAGTTTTGTTGACCATGAACACACAGTAGGAAAGTGATCACTGATGCTGAGGTCAGGAACACTAACATTGAATACACTAAGGGGACGGTTGGTGTAAATGTGATCAATGAGTGTTGCGGTTGTTTTTGTGATCCTAGTAGGGGCCGAATCTAACTGTTCTAAGCCTGTTTGTGTGGTGATGCAATCCCATGCGGTATGGGGCTTCAACATATCTATGTTAAAGTCGCCTAGTAGCAACGCGTCACAGTTAGGTAAGCCAACTTTTTCTACTGCATGCAAAAAATCATCGTACCATTCAAACTTGGCTGCTGGGTTACGATAACAAAAGCCGGCGAAGACGGGTTTCGTTTTTGGAGCCCTAAATTCCAAACAAATGCACTCAACTTCCGGAGTTTCTAAGTCCTCACGCCTTTTTACTAAATGTTGGATTAAGTTATGGATGTAAACGGCAAGCCCAGTCTGACCAAGTACACGAGGGTCACGTCGAGTGATGCTAAAGTTAGGTATGTGAACGGCTTCATCGCTTATGTCCGAGTTGAGTCGCGTCTCACTAAGACCAAACAGGTGGAATGGTTCAGACGAGTTTAGAAAAACATTCAAATCGGCCACCTTGTTAAAAAGATGGTAGATGTTCAAGTGACCAGTTTGAAGGCTATCGTGTGTCTGAGCATTATGGATCATATTGAATTCTAATTCTCACAATTGAAGTGCAACACAATACAAAAAAATATAAACAGAGAGAATAAGAATAAAAGTGTCAACGCAGTAAAACGCGGCTGAAGTTATAGCACCTCGTATCAAACGTCACAAACGGTGTCCAACACAGCGTTATCAAATGAAGATCGCTTTTGATTAATAGTGTATCCACGTATGAATGCCACGCAAGCTGTCTAAATAGTGACTGTGGTATAGCACACGTATCAGATGTCACACGTGAAAAGAGTGTTCTGGTCAGCGGTACACTAGGCAGCGAAAAAAACTAGGCCCTGAAATGTGTCACCCGAGAGAGAGAGAGAGAGAGAGAGAGAGAGAGAGAGAGAGAGAGAGAGAGAGAGAGAGAGAGAGAGAGAGAGAGAGAGAGAGAGAGAGAGAGAGAGAGAGAGAGAGAGAGAGAGAGAGAGAGAAGAAACAGAAACACTGACAAACAGACAAGAGGCAAAACAGAGAAGGCAGAGACACTGACTTGATGACAGACACTGAGACAGACAGGAGAGGCAGAAATACTGACATATCGACAAACTAGAAGAATCTTGAAAATCCAGAAGCCAGAGAAGATCAGCAACATCAGACTCTGGGAGAGAACACAGCAGATAACAGCAGAGAATGAAATTGGGCGAGGGTGGGGCTGGACTGGTCACAGTCTGAGAAAGCCAGTTTCCCGTATCACTAGGCAGGCATTGTCATGGAACCCCCAGGGCAAGACTGAGGAAAAGAGGCAGGCAGAGAAACACCTGGCGTCGAGACCTCCAAGCAGATATCAAAAGACTGGGAACCACCCGGAGGAAAATCGAAGGAGAAACACAGGACAGAAGTCGCTGGAGATCTCTCGTCGACAGCCGGGAGGGGTGATAGGCGTAAGTAAGAAGTAATACCGACGAACATAAACTCTGAAAATAGAGCTGATAATTTGATTATGCAGACGCTCTTTATTTCGTGCCCAACTCTAACAAGATCAAATCATGTAAAAAAAACATGTGACATTCTCTGTCAGTGTTTCAGTGACTCTTACTCTTATCCATATGATTAACACACTCATACCTATCTTTATAAACAGACAGAACGGTATGACACGCAAACATTTTTTTAATTTATACCATTAAAGTAATCTATTTTTAGCCGACAAAACAATACAAGACAAAACAAAACAAAAGAATACAATATAAGGACCCACCACGCATTATTATGCCACGTATACTTTTGCCACTAACCAAAGTACAAAACAAGCTAGTCATACCGGTCCATGTGTGTATAAACATAGCACACTATACGATGCAATGGCCTGTTTATCGACCGGCTATACACACTTGAGCGACACAAGTCAGTGCGGATTTTTATGTCTAGTCAGTTTCATGTGTGTCATTTCGAGGACGCTTTGCTTTGAATTGCCGGTACTCCTCATCGTCAGCGGACCAAACCGTGCAGATGAAAATGTAGTGTAGCGTTCTGCTGCACGTATCTCGATCTCCTTTGAAACCCTATTAGACCATAAGCAAGCAAGATCTACCGTGCACCCCCCCCCCCCTCCCCCCAGAACTCAATAAGATGGGTTTCAAAGTGTTCCTTAGTATGTCCCAGGCATGGGACTTTTCCTACTTTTGGAGGAAATCCTACTTTTTTCCCCTTCATTTTGGTCATTTTTGAGATCAGTGCAAATTCGTTGAGAACATTTTTTGAGTTATGGTGCGTGTTAAACTCATATGTATCTCTATTCTGCCGTATATTGCCTCTATATTGCCCTTTGCTGAAATGACCGTGTCACCGGAAGTGGCACAAGCTACCGTTTTCGTTTGAAAATGGCGCAGTGCACAATTGTACAGCGTGGCACGGTGAGTCAGTGTTCGAGTATGAGTCGCAACCTACCCCTCCCCCACCCTCCCCCCTCTTATCGATTATTTTGTTATTTTGGACCTTGGAAGGAACGTCTAGTATGTCCGTCACGCGCCTTCTCTCTCAACACCCTCCCCCCCCCCCCCCCTCGCTTACCGATTTCATACAATTTGATCTCAACCCGGTCTCATGTCTGATGTCCTGAGATGTTTAAGTCATGTTCCCAGAAAATCCTTAGGAACACACCAGAGATATAGCCGATGGCGCAAGGGTAACCCCATTCACGCTCTTCGCAGATGCTAAAATGAGGTTGAGGAACATTTTCCTCTAAATAAATCAGAATTCATTCCAAAAGCCCAAATCAGGCAATATTATGTTAAGGCACACCTTCTGCATCATCTGCAAAAAAAAACAGAATATTGTATCTCTGGCTCACAGTGAAGGTATTTGTGCACCCAGTAAACGACCATTTCCGCGAAATCGCAAAAACAGACAAAAATAATGTGTCACATGCCTTCAGACATTTTCTATAGCGCTGGCAGTCCATTTTCATGCTTACACCATTAAAACAGGATGTTATAATTATTATAAACTTGACTAGGTGATACTGTGATCACTGTGAGTGCCACAGTGGTTTATTTTGTATCCCTACCCCCAAGTTGTCATACACAAAATTAATTAGAAAAAATTACTAAAGTTATTCCATTTCATTTTGACCTCTCTTTACTTAATAAGTTTCAATAATGTGAGCATAAAGTGCAAGAAAATAAGGAAAGTCGGCATCCTTTACGGTACACTCAGCAGATTCAGCCACTGTGGCCCCTAAATGCATCACAGCATCACAAAATCAGGTTGGGAGTAACTGTGGTACTCTATCCTAACCAATAAAACCTAACAAAGACATATCGGTTGTATACAAAATTTCTGAGGGCACCGGAAAGAACGTACGTTTCCCAATTCGGCAATTATAAATGGGAAAAAGCTATCATTCACCACGCTGCACCAGTAGCGAATCGAGGGAGATAACCAGTGCGGTAGGAGAGGTCTTCCGTTACTAAAAAGGGGCAGTTGAAACTGAACCTCTGCTACGTATGCCTTAACTCATTCTACCCCAGACACACCACAGCAAGATAAGGATCGACCATGATAGTTCAAGGGTGATGCCAGAATAGCTTGGCGCCTATGGGCGCCAAGCTATTCTGGCATCACCCTTGAACTATCATGGTCGATCTGTATCCTGCACTGCAATGTAGTCTAGAGAACAACGGCAAAATGTGGGGATTTCGGTGATGGGGTAGAATGAGTTAAGTTCCATGGGCTGTGAATATAATGATATATAATATGGATAGTAGAGTCTTAGTTTGGGCCAGACATTATCGATAACCCGCTGTAGCTGCGAATTTTAATAATAATAATAATAATAATAATAATAATAATAATAATAATAATGAGTATTTATATAGCGCTTAATCTTACTCAAAAGCTCTAAGCGCTTTACAGTCTGTACACAAAAATAAAAATACAATGACATATGCACATAACAAACAAAGGACAATGCCCGAACACACCACTTTTACAATAAACTAAACAACAATACATACATAATAATTTATATTCTAATTAACATTCAGTCTAAACAAGGAGGATTGCAGAACTACAACTAAGGCATCAAACACTGGCAGTTATTCAAAGTAAAGCTTGAAGAGGTGAGTTTTCAACGACCTCTTGAAGTCAGAGACAGACTCACTGTTTCTGACCTCAAGAGGAAGTGTATTCCATAACACTGGGGCTTGATAAACAAAAGTGCGCTGACCAAATGTTTTAGTTTGGACAGAAGGTACACACAACTTCCGTTTATCAGAAGACTGAGGAGCGGAGCTCACGAGAGGGTGTATACACATGCAGCAAAGAGGACAAGTATTCTGGGCTGGTGCCTGAAAGGCAGTTAAAACAGATTGACATAACTTTGTATTGAATACGTGAGGACACAGGTAGCCAGTGAAGGGACTTCAAGATGGGTGTGACATGCTCAGTCTTACGGACTCTCACAACAAGCCGGGCTGCATTGTTCTGAATTTTTTGGAGGCGATGATGAGATACTGAGGGCAGCCACAAAGCAAAGAGTTACAATAATCTAGCTTGGACAGCACAAATGCACAAACTAGTGTTTTAGTGGCTTCCACGGTCAGCAGGTGACGAACTGAACTAATACGACGAAGTTCCAGATAAGCGGATCTACACACTGCACTGACATGCTGTGACATTTTAGCAATCAAATCCCTGTCATGGAATAGATAGTAAAGCGTCTCGAGTCGCAGGTCACATGGGTGTTTGAGTGCGCTCACTATAATGACAGGTGCAAAAATCATCGTCATAATTTAGAATTAGAAAGAAACCACGTCCAAAAGAGCAAGAGGAAGTATACATTCTTATGAGCCGACGCGACTGCAGGAGTTCCGTTTAAAACTCCTGCACTGAGCCGCGTGGGCTTATAAGAATCTGTTCTGTCCAAAGACGGCGAGGCGCTATGAGGCCGCTTCATAATTAACTCATTTTACCCCAACACCGAAATCCCCAAATGTTGCCATTGTCCTCTGAAGACAGCATTGCCTTGCAGGACAAAGATCGACCATGAAAGTTCAAGGGTGATGCCAGAATAGCTTGGCGCCCATAGGCGCCAAGCTATTCTGGCATCAGCCTTGAACTATCATGGTCGATCCTTATCTTACTGTTGTGTGTCTGGGGTAGAAAGAGTTAAGAAAGAAACTGCTTCAAAAAAGTGCATAAATTCTTATGAGCCCACGCGGCTGCAGAAGCCTTTCTTAAGAACTCCTGCAGCCGCGTGGGCACATAAGGATCTATTTCTTTTGCACTCGAGGCGGACTGTCAGCGAACGCTGAAGTGCACACGTTTTCGCACTGTGTGAACTTTGAGGTAAGGTAGTCTGTATTCACATTACTCTAGACACCTTCGTGCAAAACCTCACGTACACGCGCAACCTAAAGCAGGCACGTGGACACCCGCCGCACTTATTAGCTGCTTCCTTTTTTAATGCAGGTCACGAAGCCATAATACCCATATAACTAAATCGGTACATAATATATCCTTTTTTCAGCTTCAGTATACTAAAATACCTTTAGGATTCTGTCAAGAGCAAGATCGACACGCCCACCCCTCCCCCTCCCTGCCCTCCCACAACACTCCCACACACATCATGCAGACTATTTTTATTGTTAATTTTCCTACTGGGAAATAGTGGTTGTTGCTATTGGGTCACTCAGTGCCCGTTCTGGTGCCTGCAAGCAAAGACAGGTTAATCATACCCTTAGTATTAACCCTTATCATTCGGAATACACCAGTGCGTGAAAGAAGTTTGACTAAAACAGTTCAAGGGTAGTGCCGGAATAGCTTGACGCCTCTGGGCGCCAAGCTATTCTGGCACTACCCTTGAACTATTTTTTTTCAAAATATAATATTTTATGTCAGGCATGTCTCTACTATGTCTATGTAGAGACATGTTTGGTGCTTTGATTCATACCAGCCTTGGCTTAAACCAGCGGACTCTTTTTGTCCTAGTTTAAGTTGCCAACCGGATGGTGATTTGAGGTGTGTACCAGTTTTGGCTGCGCTTGGAGTGTAGAGTTGGTCCAGAATCATGTTGATATCCAGGAAATGAGACGGGTGATGTCCTTAATTTTGTTTTGGGATTGTGTGCATGGTAAATGTGCAGGAAGTGGGTGGTAGTGTTGTTTAGGGGATTGAAAAATTAAGGGACGACTGGGACAGACTAAGGCTAAGGCATTTTAACAGATGAAACTGCAGGGGAGGCCCACTGTGTGCTTTGCCGGGCAGAAGTACCTTATAATAAGAATAAGAGAATAAGAATAAGAGAATAAGAGTACTTTATTATCTCGAAAAGAGAAATTCAGTTGTGGTACATTTATAACAAATAGTACAAACAAGACATAAAAACATTATAGCATAATTATCCGGAAACGCTATTGAAGCTATACAAGAGAGACCAATCTAGCAACCTAGTGCACTTGGCGGAAGTTGACGTTTTCTGTCACGTTGCTGTGGCCCTAGGAACACTGCGCACTCCATCCACACATGAAAGGTTCTCGGATGACTTTCCTGCTCAGGGATTGCCGAAATCTTTTAATTTTTTTTAAACATCTTTTTAAATTCATTTTATAGAAGCTATATAGGGAAACCTTATCATTGTACTCTTAGCCGGGCGCCTTTAGCGTAAGGTGACTATTTCTATCCCAAAAGTTACGTCTGGGCCTGGGAACACAGTGCATCCACAGATAAAGGATCTCGCATGGCTTGGCTTCTCAGAGGGTGCAGAAGTACTTTGTCCGGAAACGCTACTGAAGCTATAAAGGGAAATCGATCATTGTGCCGCTCTCAACCGGACGCCTTTGGCGGAAATTGACTTCTTCTGTGGCAGTGCGCTGCTGTCGCCCCGGCAACACTGTGCAGCCACACATCATATAAAGGATCTCGTGTGACTTTTCTCCTCAGACGGTGCAGAAGTCTGTCCCATCACCCTATAGGTTGGTGCGCATACTGAAGCTGATGTGTACTTCGTAGAGATATTACCGACAGTGCGTCCGAAAGTTGACGTCTGCCACTTAAATTAAGCTCTCCAATCTATAAGCACTGCACTATAGAACCACACAGGCAATAATAATAATAATAATAATAATAATAATAATAATAATAATAATAATAATAATAATAATTATTAAGTATACGCTAGTGGACCAAATTATATCCTAGGTCTGTAATAAGCGAAGTAATTGTACATAGAAAAATATGACCTGTTCTTATGGCCGACTTTTGTTATATCCGACCTTGTTACAAACATTCAGCAGCACTTTATTATTATTATTATTATTATTATTATTATTATTATTATTGTACTGGAATACATTTATATGTACACTTAGAACGCTATCGTGACCCCTATGTCACTCAGGTCAATCAAGTTATCCTGATCCCAGATATCCTGATCCCAGATATCCTGATCACAGGAAACAAATGAAGGCCGCCAACGGGCCGACGTCGGCCGAAGTGGGCTACTCGCACTGAGCCAACGTCGGCCCCATGACCTGTCGCGTTCGATGCGATAATATTAATTGTTTTCATCCTTACGTCACACGACCAATATCTTTAGCGCAAACTGCACCACATGACCAAGCTACAAAAACCCGTGTAGCGACTAATGGCGGACTTTTTGTAGCCCTCTTCCTGACGCGTCTTGGATGTCAGTTTTGTTCTATAAAAGATTACCAAACGTTCTAAGTACAAAGTTACTTAGTGTTGATCGAAACAACAGGCACACTACTGGAGACTGCAACGCCATGAAAGTTTTTAAATTACGTCATAAGTCTATTAAGTATTAAATGTATATTCCTTTTACGTCAGTCATGTCAGTCTTGCGTGATACAGGTCGGAAGATTTCTTCTTGATTTCTTTTACGAAAATAGTGGAGGAATGAAAACAAATACGTTAATTGTAGCAGGGGCTTGCTGCACGGACCCTTGCAGGCCTTCGGGAGGTCAAAGGAACCATTGCACCCCTCTGGCCTTCGAGGTACAATGGTTCCTTTGACCTCCCGAAGGCCTGCAAGAGTCGAGGGGTACAATGGTTCCTTTGACCTGCCGAAGGCCCACAAACCCGTGCGACCCATAACTTAAAATACCCCATGCTTACGGCAAACGCAAGGTGTTCGTACATGCGTTCCAGATTAAAATACGTGCGCAGACACCGAGTCTTACTTTTAACTGAAATGGTTGGTTGGTTAGTTCGGGGTTTAACGTCCACGGCACCGAAGTGATAATGGACGGCCCTGACGGGCAGTTATGTGGGACAGGGAAATCTATTGCCTATGGAGTACGACCTGAACACTGATCAATTCAGGCGCACTGCAAATGTGTCACTTTGATTTACCAGGACCTTTCAACAGACATGCATTGGAATCCGTCGTTTTTCCATGGATTGCGAGTCCAGCTACCGGGGCCGGGACGGGGACTCAAACCCACGACCCGGCGATTCCTTTTGCTCCCTTGCTCCGACGCTTAACCGTCTGAGCTATTTGGACTCGCACTTTTAACTGAAATTATACCCTAAAACTGAGGTATCTCGTAGGGCTAAATTTAGCAAGAGCATAGATTCACATGAGCCCCTTCACTGCAGGGGCTCATGTGAATCTATGTCTCTTGTAGTTGTAAGGGTTTCAGCGAGAGACTTGCACAGCGATAACCAAATTTGTACGAAGTATGCCGTTGTTGCCTGATTGCATGACAGTGACCCGATCGCATTGCATATATAGTACGTCAGGATAACGGTGCGGCAGAGTCGCTGAGTAAAACCACAGGAACCGGATGATCGTTGCTTCATTGGTACCTCTTAACCCTGTAAGTAGTAATATAATTGTTTTTTTTTTTTTTTTTTTTTTTTTTTTTTTTTTACTACTACTAGTAGTAGTACTAGTCGTGATGGAATGTGACCAATGATGCAGCGATCACCCCGAGCATGTGAGTCTAATCGAACGCAAAAACAGTATGCAAGTAAGTTGACGCACACGCTGTGAAAACACTGCATATGACGTCAGATCATGACGTAAGTATCGCCGGTACTGAGCTGCCTCCGGCCGGCCGTCCGATACGGAGCCAATCGGTACCCCACACTACTCTTTAGCTGCTAAAACCGGCCATTTCCAATTAGTTCACTTCAGTAGTGACACTCAAGAGCGAAAACACAGTATTTCCCAAGAATGAAAGAAACACGCTTAACCCTTATCATTCGGAATACTGGCAAAAGTGTGTGAAATAAGCGTGACTAAACGGAATAGTTCAAGGTTAGTGCCAGAAAATAGCCACTTGGCGACTCTAGGCTCTAAGAGGCCCAGCCTATTCTGGCACCACCCTTGAACCAAAGCCATTGGCCTATATCCATTAAGTACTATAATGTAGCTTGCATATGGCAGTGTACGAATTTGAAGCTTTCAGCCTCAGTATTATGAATGGGTTAAAAAGGTCAAGTAAAACACAGTTGCTCTTTCCAAACCGCAGTGCTTCTTTCCTTTTAGGCAATTCCCTTCCGGTTTACTGTGACATTTAATGGCAGTCCCTTTTTTATATCTGGATTCTAAATCGAGTTGTCACCTCCGAAATGTATTGAAATGACCTGTGCGGTTGGGAGGCTTGCCCGCTGTACTGACTTGTTCTGATCCGTCCCTCCCAGCCAAGATCAAACAAACGTCTACTGTCAGGGCCCCACCGCCACGCGGCCTCCCCCCCCCCCTCCATCCCCCCATTAAAACTTTCACTCCAGCCTTTAGTGACAGATGAGTGCTTGCCGCGCTAAACTCGATGTCAATCATGTGCCTAAAACCAGGAACCAATTCACATTTTCTTCTGAAAACATATCGCTGTCCGCTTTCAGTTCACTGCGATATAATCTCGTTTTATTGGGCGCGCCGATATCAATTAAAAGTTACCAGCAAGAGACATAGATTCTCATGAGCCCCCGCTGACGCGGGGGCTCATGAGAATCTATGCCTCTTGCATCAAGTTTGGGTAGTCTGTGTTTCTGTTGTGCTCCAGCAGTGAAGGAGTTCAAAAAGTGTGGGGGGTTTCATGAAACTGATTACATGAGTCTCTTGCATTTGGATAGACTGACACCGTGCAACTTAGTCGTCAGTCAGTGCTTTTTGTACTCCGGCAGAAAAAAAGGTTAAAACATATGTTTTCGCCGGGGGCTCATGAGAATCTCTGCCTGTAAAATTTAGGCTTTGTAGTCAGATCAGTGTTTCTGCTGTGCTCCGGCAGTGAATGGGGTTAACCAGTAAAAACCAAGCCCATCTTGTTTCCGACACTGATACAATACAACCAAACAGCCAGCGGCGACAAGGCACTGAGGCTAGTGACCCCAGCCCCGACAAGCCCAAACTTGAACTTGGCCCCGGTTCACTCGCCTCAGTATAGTACACGCATGTATACACACGTCAAACACAGCGTATTCATCAGTACAACGATCCAGAGAGTTCTTACAATGAATACACCAACATCAATTTAGCTAATCTCTCTTTGTACAAAGTTACAATTAAAGGCTCAATACACAATCAACTGGGATCGTATATATATATAATAAAGCTCATGCATAGAGCCGGCGGGACGGACAGATAGCGACTCCCGTTCAACACTGCTACCCTTAACAAGGTCAAGGCCACACGCAGCTAGCCGCGCATTTTATGATCGAGGAGTGTAACGGCGAGGTCAACGTGAGTTCACGCCAGACGCGCGAGGCACTCTAAGTTCACAGTCGGGGTCATTTCTTCAGGTTCAGTTGCACAAAGACTTAGGCAGGTTCGTGTTCAAGATAGCTGGTTAGTTAGTGATGTGGGTTTAACGCCAAGATGGGATCTCAGGGCTCGGAAAAAAGGCTCATACCTGCTCCACACTACTCATCAAAAATTTTCCTAGAGTTCCTCTCGAAATCCTGCTAATAATGATCTGGATCACTATGACTCTCTCAAAAGAGTCTGCCCATCGCTTCTGCGTTTCTCCATACAACTGCTGCGGAGGTGATTGACTGTGTGGTGCCCGTGGCAAATACTCTCAGATAGTTGATCACATTTGGGTGGTGTATGTGTGTGTGTGCCTGTGAGTGGGGGATAAGGTGGGATAAGTTTTTGACATGTGAGCATCATGTTTGGACTTAACCTTTGCGTGTCCGTAGCACTTTTAGTCACGACGATTCCTGTAGGAATCATCGTGACTAATACCGATACCGACACATAAAGGGTTAATGACCACACAGGACATAGTAATAATTCGCTCGCCCCATCCTCTTGGCGCCCATAAGGTGGCACATATATAAGGCTTTCACAAAAGACCGCCGCTGAAGTCAGTCAGCAGTTTGTCCACTGAAAAGTGCACTAGGACAGACGGCATTGTCTTAGCTCTATGTCCACGAGGGACCTCTTCTCCACCAGCTGTCCAGCAAGAGGTTTTCCTTTGGAAGGGACATTGTGACAGACATGCGGTCCTTGATGATCACATTTGTCTAAATGTTTCACACAGACTATGTTTTTGATTTTTTGTTGTTAACCCATTACACCCTGAGGCTGATTAAAAACAAATTGCTCATTGTCTAATGAACGCCACATGACAGATTAGGAAATCGATCAACCATTTTAGTTCATGGGTGGTGCCACAAAAGCTTGGCACCTTAGGCGTCAAGGTATTCTGGAACCACCCTTGAACTAGCATAGTCCAGTGATTAAATTGGTTCTTTTTATATAGGCTCACTTCTCCGCTTTCTATTTCGTAACAGACAAAAGAATTTAAAAAAAATGACTGTTCAAAGTCTCTTTGTACAATAAGGTTGGACTTTCAACTCTTGCGACTGACTCATAAGGAAGGACTTAGGAACGAAATTTAGAAAGAAAATTAAAATAACAAAACTGTGACTGTTCGTTGCAAACTCTCTCATTTAAGCTGTACTTTAAAAAGGTTGGACTTTAAACCCCCTTCCTGTCGTGCAACTGCCCCTTCAGGGAAGACTTATAATGAGATTGTCAGTGCCCTCTTCCTGTCTACCCGCTGAGCGTATAGTGCGGGTCCTCAGGGCTCACCCCTGCGCATTCCATCTGCAAGTGGCATAGATTCTAATGTGCGCCTGTGGCCGCAGGCGCTCATGAGAATCTATGCCTCTTGCTGGTAGAGATCGGTCTTATGTATATCTTAAGATTGAGGCCAGTGTCTCCCTTCAGTTTTCAACTTAGAAAAGTGCTGACTGATTGATTGTATATTGCTTAACGTCCCGACAGCAACAAGGCTTTCTCAGGACGTGCCTGCACTGCTTGTGAAAAAAAAACTAAACAGAACATTGAATGTATGTCGCCAGCCGGTCAAATACATTAAATAAACCTAACAGATGGGGCCTAAATAAAGCTAAGACCATTTAGCAACACACATCCAATATCAAGAGCTACAGGCAGTGCAGACAGTAGGGAGAGTTTTTAAAAGGCAAATACAGGTGAATGGACAAAGGGTAGACAGAAACACATGCCCCAGAATAGATAAACCCACCCTGTGGGGCTGACCAGGGTGACCCTGGGAACTAAAAAATACCTAACCCCACCCAAGTCCCCCAGGGCAGACCCGGGTGGGGTCAGAAAAGTGCTGACGACCGAGATGCGCATGTACGGATAAATCTGTCTGTCAGTTTGTTTTGTGTGTGTTTGTTTTGTGTGTGTTTGTGTGTGTGTGTGTGTGTGTGTGTGTGTGTGTGTGTGTGTGTGTGTGTGTGCCACGGTGTGTGTGTTTGTGTGTGTGTGTGTGTTTGTGTGCGTGCACAAAACCACTAATATGGGTGACTTTCTTTACCATCCTTCTGGAAATGGGTGTGTGTAAAATTCTGGGTGACCAAGTCAGGCACCCATTTTTTCTGAGGGTTGTTTCTGCATTATCTTTCATTCAAAAGTCAGAAAAAAATATAAATATTGGATGTCCCATTTCTGCAGGTTTACCTAATGTTGTGTGTTTTAAACACACTGGGCCAGTGTGTTACCACGGAAGCGAGCGTCGTTCGGCTGCGCAGAGTGAACTGAGTTGTTTCCCCTTCTATTGTCTCTCGTCCCGCCAACCGTCGTTACATCAGGTAAGATTGTTTTTATGCAATATTTCTTAGTTAAAAGCACGCCCAAGTGTACTTCTTCAGCGCAGTTATTTAACTGAGATGCTCCCAATCAGATACAATTGCACAGTAGCCTATATGGACCCGTTTGGCCGAGAAAACTGAGACGCCGTCTGCTACGACCTGCATCTCAGTGCTGCTCAGTCAGTCTTGTAGCAACAGATAATAGAACCCCACGAATTTAATGAAAGCTTTCTTCTTCAACGAAAGGAATTCGTTCAATAACACATTACAAGGTCAATCTGTCACGCGATTGAGTTGCTTTTTTTCTGACATGTGTGATTGTGATCGAAAAGTAACTTGACATGTATGCATGCACTGTAAACAAGATGGCGCCAGATTTCATTGTGTATTTGAATCCTCGTACGCAAAACTACCTCGGGATTCGAAGAACAGACTTCCACGAATAGTTTTTTTTCGGATTTTGCAACTGAAGTGTCGCATTTTACTGTATTACCAGTTATTGTTCGTAGGGGGCGGGGGTACTGCAGTAATTATGTATATATCTGATTCAAAATGTCAATGGTTTACATGATATGGTTGTATTTGACATGTTTGCAGCAACACCGTTTTGGTCACACTCAGCACTTTCTGCAAACACCCAGCGCCGGATGGCAGCAGGATGTCCAAACCCATCGGGATCTATGGAAGTGGACAAGCACGCCCCTTCCTGGCACATGACCAAGGCCCATGGCAAAATTAGTCAGCTGCAGCATGATGGCCCAGCGTCGTCTGTTGCAGAGGGTGCGTCTGGTAGGAGGGTGCATAGACGGCAGTGGAATGCCCCCAATTACAAACTGGTAAGTGATTCTATGATCATCTTCATTTTATTGGCTGTCATGCGAAGCAAAAGTGAGTTTATGTTCTGGGCCACTGGTCATCTGTCCGTCCGTCCGCGTCCATGGTAAACGTTAACAGTGGCATTTTCTCGGAGACTTTTCAAGCCACATTCTTCAAGCTTGGCCCAAGGATACTTTGTGGCAAGACCTTTGTAAACATACCAATTTGAGTGACCTCTCTCAAAGGGTCACGCGGGGTTGACAGATGTGTGAAAACTGCTTACATTTTCAGAAAACATAGATTTTGCTGCTGCGAAAGCCAGGGCTCGTCACCAAGGTCACACATATGTAAATCGGTCATACACGGGATTACTCTTTATATTCTTGTGCAAGGCCCCTTAAACCAAAATTGGGCTGCTTTTGTACTAATGCAGCTTTCTTTTTTTCTTTCCTTTTCCAGTTGGTAAATGGAGCCTGGGATGAGACTGAGAGTGCAAGCGCATCGCAATACAAGGACAGTGATGACGAGGAGTTTGTTCCTGGCTCGAGCTCACAGGATTCAGACGGTGTGTCGCCATCAATCTCTGGGGTCTCTGACACAGACAGTATTGTATTGAATATGTTAGATTTCAAAGTGGCTGGTTCAGGGTGGGCAGGTGTCAGTGAAGCGAGTACCAGCAAGGTGCAGTGTGCGTTAGGGGATGAATTAGGGGGTGGCAATGACAATGTGGATAGGCAGAAGGAACATGATGTTGGGGGTGGGGAAAGAGCGCTTACCAAAGAAACGGGTGTGCACGTGTCACAGAGAGGGAAAGGAAAGTACAAATGGGACAAGAAAATTGCATGCAAATTTTGTGGCAAGCTTGTTTTGAAAATGAGCACGCACTTACACGATGTCCATGCAGATGAGGCAGACGTTGCTAAATTTTTGATGATAAAAAAAGGGACTAAGCAGAGACGTCAAGCATGGATCAGAATACAAGATGAGGGTGATTACATGCATAATGTTGCAGTTCTTGAAAAGAAATCAGGATGTTTGATTCCTAAGTATCGCACCAAAACTAGTAAGGTAGACGACCTTCTCGCCTGTAGCCATTGCAAAGGGCTCTATAAAAAAAGCTGATCTCTGTACACTCAAAACGTTGCTGTCAGAAACAAGGAGGGTTTCAGTTTGCTAAGCGAGGTGAGGCTGCTCAACGTGGGAGGCTAATGCTTCCAATACCTTTAGACGTTGACTTTTCCTTCTATCATAAGGTTTTAGCCAGATAGAGAGATGATGAGATAAGCCATCTCATCAGAACTGACCCCTTGCTTCTGGAGTATGGAAAGAGATTATTTGACCGCAGGGACATTGAAGAACACACGGCTGGTCAAATCAGCTCCAGGATGCGGGAGTTAGGGAGACTATTAAAGATTCTTAGAGTGAGGTCAGAAATGAAAATCGCAAGTTTAAATGCTGTGGTCAATTCAGCTAGCTTTGATCATGTTGTACTGGCTGTAAAAGAGCTAGCAGAATTTGATGAGGACACACATCAGTTCAAAAAAGGCAATCTTGCAATGCGCATAGGCCATGCTTTGAAAAAATGTTCACAGATCAAACAGTCGCTGGCATCCAAACAGCTTGGGCATGGTTCAGATGACAGGTGGTGACAGGAGCTCTCTGAGGCGCAGCGCTTTGACTCTGTCTTCACCGGGGACTGGTACCATTGTGTGTCAGCTACAGCAGCCCAGTCGGTCGGGAAAATGACCGTGAACAAACCCAAGCTGATCCCATCATGTGAAGATGTGAGGAAGGTCCAACAGTTTCTTGAGACAAGGATGGTTTTGGAAGATTATCCGATAGTGGTTAAAGCAACTCTTTGCGCTGTATCACTTTTCAACTGAAAACCAGGGGGAGAAGTTCAGAGAATGAAGATATCAGACTTCCAGAATGCTAAGATTGGATCGATCACCAATCAAGATATCTTGAAAGGTCTCACAGAGGTTGAGAAGAAAATGGTGAATCATTTTCAGCGAGTGGAAATCAGGGGCAAATTTAATAGGAGTGTTCCCATTTTGCTGACGAAGAAGATGATGACAACTGTGGACAGTATCCTTCAAATGAGGCAATCAGTGCCAGCTCTCGCCAGTTCCCAATACATCTTTGCCACACCTTCTGGTCAGAGGCCTTACAGAGGCCATGATGTTCTGAAGGAACATGCGCTACAAGCACAAGTGTCAAACCCAGCCATGTTCACATTTACTCAGTTACGGAAGCAGGTTGCAACTTTGGCTCAGTCCATGGCCATCTCGGAGTTAGACCAGGATCAGCTGGCAGACTTCCTTGGTCATGATATTCGGATACATCGCCATATCTACCGCCAACCTCAAGACGTCCTTCAAAAGGCAAAAGTGGCAAAGATTCTTCTGTCACTTAACAATGGGATGACAGATTTTGAGAGTTGCATTCGAGCTGAACTGGGCGATGATGAAGAGATTGACTTTGACAATGAAAACACATCAGAAACTCGCAGAGAGGTCTCTCGGGAAACAGCACCTGTGAATGAAGCAAATAAGCAAGTCAACAACACAGGAATCAATGAGCATGACCGAGAAAAGACGTCCAGAGCCTGATGACAAACTAGATAGTTTTGATGATGACAGTTCTGCGTCGGCTCCTGTTCGAAAGAAAGCTAGATTTACAAGGAAACCATGGGGGAAAGCTGAAGAGAAAGCTGTTGAAACTCGTTTCAAGACACACTTTGTCGTGAACAAACTTCCTGGAAAAGCCGAGATACAGCAGGCAATTGCAGAAGAGCCTGCAGTTAGACATAGGCACTGGACAAACATTAAGGATTACATCTGCAACAGACTGAAAAAGTTACAAAAGAAATGAATTGAGATTCTCCGACACTCGCGTCATTTGCCTTTTCATACAGATTTATTACAAGAGTGTTCATTATTATTGGGTTGGTTTCAGCATGTCTAGCTTGTTTTTGTCAATGGAACTGCAAGTGGAAGGATGCTTGGGGACGAGAGACAATAATAAGGGGCAAGAAAACCATTGTCAACATAAAGATTTATTACAAGAGTGCTACTATGGGGTTGGTGCGCCTGCATCATTTTGTATACTGTATATAACATGTAAAACTTTGAAAATGGAACTGCTGATGGAACGGGCGTTGGGGACGAGAGACAATAATAAGGAGTAAGAAAACCATTGTCAACATAAAGATTTATTACAAGAGTGCTACTATGGGGTTGGTGTGCCTGCATCATTTTGTATACTGTATATAACATGTAAAACTTTGAAAATGGAACTGCTGATGGAACGGCGCTTGGGGACGAGAGACAATAATAAGGAGTAAGAAAACCATTGTCAACATAAAGATTTATTACAAGAGTGCTACTATGGGGTTGGTGCACTTGCATCATTTTGTATACTGTATATAACATGTAAAACTTTGAAAATGGAACTGCTGATGAAACGGTGGTTGGGGACGAAAGACAATAATAAGACAAAAAGAAACAAACATTGTCAACATAAAGACTTATTACAAGAACGTTATTATTCGGTTGTTTTCAGCGTGTATAGCTCTGTTTTTATCTGATGTACACCTGGATCATTTTGTATGCTGTGTAACATTAAAGAAGTACCCAATGGAGAAAGAAACACGTTTAGAAAAGACGGGTACAACACAATTTATTAATATTTCGGGTAAATACCCTTTGTCGAAATAGACAAACAAACAGAGAGATTAGCTGCTACTCATCTTCATTGGCAGAAGGAATGTGCAGCACATTCCTTCTGTGAACAAAGATAAGTAGCGACTGATCTCTCTGTTTGTTTGTTTGTTTGTCTGTTTTGACAAGGCGGATTTACCTGAAATCTTACTGAATTGTGTTGTAAACGTCTTTCTAAGCTTGTTTCTTTCTCCGTTGGGCACTTCTTTTCTTTGCATTTTACATGATTGGCAGTCACCTTTTGGGTCTGAATAATTTTTTTGTTTGTTTGTTGTTGTTGTGGTGTTTTTTTTGTTTTTTTTTTTTGGGTGGGGGGGTGGGGGGTGGGGGAGGGGGAGGGTGGTGGTGGTTTATCTCTCTTGGTTTTGGATGTGTGTTGCTAAATGATCTTAAGTTTATTAGCATATTAGACTGGCTGGCGACATATATTCAATATTCTGTTCATTATTTTATTTTATTTTTTCCCCTTCATTATCAGTGCTGGCACGTCCGGACGTTCAGCAATGTACAACCAATCGGGACGAAAGACAATAATAAAATAAGAAAACCATTGTCAACATGATAAACATTTATTACAAGAATGTTATTTTTTTCAGTGTGTATAGCTTGTTTTTATCTGATGTACGCCTGGATCATTTTGGAAATGTCTGTATTTTTTTTTGTTGTTACTATAAAGTACACTTTGCATTGTTTCTAAAGTCACAGGAAGCATAAACCTTAGCTGAGTTGGTATACCTCGCCCTCTACCTAGGTTAAACGCACCAGCGGTGCCACTGTTGCTATTTTCGCACCAGACCGGTCGCTCAGACCGGTCATGTGCACCAGAACTGTGCGCGCAGGTTGGCTTGTGCACTTGTAGTGTAGTCTCGTACGTTCACGCAGAAGATTGTGATCGCAGTCGAAAAAAAAGGTTCGTTTTCGGTTTTAACTTGTAGCCTTTTATCTCCCCAAACACGCCAGTTTTGTGTTGAGATGGCGGAGGCTTGAGTCATGCCCAACACAACTGAATCACGTCTATTGTACATGTAGTGCGCTCATTTCTCGAACTTCAACTTTGACGGTGCTTCTGCCGCAAACGACGCAGATGTCGCAAAAATCACCTCCATTGAGGATTTAAACTATTTTTAAAAATCTGCCAAATCGCGTAATGTTTCGTGGTGCTAGCATAAGGATGGATGCATAATTGCTGGATTGCATATATGGGAAAGGGTTTATTCTTTATTCATGTTATTTTGCAGCAGTCAAACGAAGCTCACGTGATTCTTTCTCCGAGGTTGCCCATTACAGGTGCAGAAAGCACACGCTCTAAACAGATCGGGTGCACCAGACGGGTCCGAGCGACCGGTCTGCTGCCAATATAGCAACATTGGCACCACTGGTGCATTTAACCTAGGCACTGGACGAGGTATACCAACTCGGCTAAACTTTATTGTCACACTTGCTAGAACTCAGTATTATATTTCGCTCTCCATTTTATGAATAGAGGCACATAAGTCGCGGTAACCCTTTACGTGCCCAACTTGGGCAAGAACTAGTTTTCCTCATCACAAAGTTGGCAGAAAAAGGTTTGACTGCTCTTGATTGTTTGATTTGAAGTGTTTACAAACAATTACTGTGTTTTTATATGCATGCACCTTTGATGTTGATTGATTGATTGTACATTGCTTAACGTCCCGACAGCAACAAGGCTTTCTCAGGACGTGCCTGCACTGCTTGTGAAAAAAAACACTAAACAGAACATTGAATGTATGTCGCCAGCCGGTCCAATACGTTAAATAAACCTAACACATGGGGCTAAATAAAGCTAAGACCATTTAGCAACACACATCCAATATCAAGAGCTACAGGCAGTGCAGACAGTAGGGAGAGTTTTAAAAAGGCAAATACAGGTGAATGGACCTCGGGTAGACAGAAACACATGCCCCAGAATAGAGAGAAAAACCCACCCGGTGGGGCTGACCAGGGTGACCCTGGGAACTAAAAAGTACCTAACCCCACCCAAGTCCCCCAGGGCAGACCCGGGTGGGGTACCTTTGATGTGATTAATAAAGGCTGAAGTTTCAAGTGATTGATTTCCTATGTTGTCAGTTCATTAATTAATGTCAGTGTTCTGTTTTGTCATTTTAACTCATTCTACCCCAAGACCGGAATCCCCAAATGTTGAAGTCGTCTTCTGAAAACTGCGTTGCAGGGCAGGACACAGATCGACCACGATAGTTCAAGGGTGATGCCAGAATAGCTTGGCGGCCATAGGCGCCACTCTATTCTAGCATCAGCCTTGAACTATCATGGTCGATCTTTATTTTGCTCTGGTGTGTCTGGGGTAGAATAAGTTAAGTGTTAGTTTCTTCGTCTGGGTCTTTTTCTGTCTTTCATATTTTTCCACACTTTTTAACCTGCATCATACTGAGGCTAAAAGCTTCAAATTTGTACACTGCCATATATGCAAGCTACATTACAGAACTTACAGATGAGGACATAGACCAATGGCATTATTAGTTCAAGGGTGGTGCCACAATAGCTTGGCGCCTAGAGGCGCTAAGCTATTCTGCCACTACCCTTTGGACTATTTTAGTCACACTTGTTGCACACACTGGTGTATTCCGAATAATAAGGGTTAATATTCAAAATGCTCTGTTGCTGTTTGTCTCAAATTGCAGAGTATCTTTTTTTTTAAAAAAGTCGTTTAATTTCCAGAATTCTCACATAAATGCCATGATAAACTGTTTTGCTTCAGAAGGACAAAACGTAGCAATGTTTACAAGATTTCCTCTGTAAAAATCATAATCGAAAGGTTACAGGCCAGTGTTCATTCAATTTTGCACCATACAATGTTAAGAATGTTAATGCATACATACACATTAAGTTCCTCGCGCTGGGACCATATGGCGTTGAGGCGCGTCCCCTGGGTGGTGGATAGGGGGTCCCTCGTGAGAGGGGTGCACCGAATGAAATAAGGTGCCGTGAACCAACATGGTCTAAGGGAAGGTGACCCCGACAGAAAACCTCTGGTCCTCCTAGTAAGGGGGTTGGGCGTGGGGGGTAGCTTCCCCACCCTGCAAAAAAGGAAATAGCTACAAAAACGCCGACGAAAAGACTAACAGTAATTCCTTTCCTGGAGGAGGAAGGTTCTTCTACCAGAAGACTTATGACGTCCTGTGGTGAAAGCCGGAAGTCTTCGGAAGCCACAGGACCGAGCCGCCTCTCTCTATCCAGGGATACAACCATGGGGACATGGAACGTCAAGACCATGTACCAAAGCGGCAAGGCCGCCCAGATAGCAGCGGAAATGCAAAAGTACAACCTTTCCCTGCTAGGTATCAGTGAAGCCAGATGGACGCAGTCTGGCCAGAAAAGGCTGTTAAGTGGGGAGATGATTCTGTATTCAGGTCATGAAGAGGAGAATGCCCCCCATACAGAAGGTGTAGCATTCATGCTGTCACCAGTGGCACAGAGAGCGCTGATGGGCTGGGAACCTCTTGGGCCAAGAATTATCACAGCAGCCTTTAGAACCAAGAAAAAGTTCAAGCTGAACGTCATCCAGTGTTATGCGCCCACTAATGACAGTGACGAGGAAGAGAAACAAGAGTTCTACGACCGACTCCAGAGTGCCTTGGACAAATGTGCGGAGCGAGACATCACCATCGTCATGGGCGATTTTAATGCCAAAATAGGGGAGGACAACACCGGATACGAAGAGGTGATGGGGAGACAGGGGCTAGGCTTGGAGATGAGTGAGAACGGGGAGAGGTTTGTAGACTTTTGTGCTCTAAACCGACTTGTCATTGGAGGCAGCATCTTCCCACACAGAAGAATACACAAAGCAACTTGGGTCTCACCTGACCATACAACAGAGAACCAAATAGACCATATCTGCATTAGCAAGAAATTTAGAAGATTCCTTCAAGATGTTCGAGTGAGGAGGGGAGCAGATGTCGCCTCAGACCACCATCTGCTTACCTTAAGAATGAAGCTCAAGCTAAAGAAAAGCCGCACCGAGACAACAAGAAGACAGCGCTATAATGTAGGCCTCCTGAGAGAAACTGGAGTTAGAGAAAAGTTCAAACTGGTGCTGTCCAACCGGTTTCAAGCGCTACATGAGCTAATAAATGAAGAGGAGGCGGTCACCACAGAGCAGCAGTGGAAGGCAGTTAGAGAGGCGCTGAACTCAACCTGCAAAGACACTGTAGGGTTCAGGAAACACCATCACAAGGACTGGCTGTCGGCACAGACCTTGAAGAAGATAGAAGTGAGGAAGCAGAAGGAAGCAGCTGTCAACAACAGTCGTACGAGAGCAGCCAAAGTAAGGGCACAGGGGGAATACTGGGAAGCCAACCGCGAGGTGAAGAGGAGTATCAGGGCAGACAAGAGGGCCTACACAGACAGCCTGGCAGTAGAGGCACAAAAGGCAGCAGGCAGCGGCAACATGAAACAGCTCTACGACATTACCAGAAGATTGTCGGGCAAGTATGGCCATACAGAAAGACCAGTAAAAGACAAAGAAGGCAAGCCTATTGCAGACAGAGCAGACCAACTCGACAGATGGGCCGAGTATTTTGAAGAGTTACTGAACAGACCTAGCCCACCCGACCCCCCAGACATCCAGCCGGCAGAGACCGACCTACCCATCAGCTGTGACAGACCCAGCCGGGAAGAGATCAGAAGAGCAGTGGCATTTTTGAAGAACGGCAAAGCACCAGGCCCAGATGGCATCCCAGCGGAGTCTCTGAAAGCAGACCTAGAGACAACAGTGGAGATGCTGTACCCACTGTTTGGAAAGATCTGGGAAGAAGAGGTGATGCCGGCTGACTGGAAGGAGGGGTACCTAATCAAGCTTCCCAAGAAAGGCGACCTCAGCAAGTGTTCCAACTACAGAGGAATCACCTTGCTCTCAGTACCAGGAAAGGTCTTCAACAGGATCATCCTGGAGAGAATGAAGAGCTCCGTTGACCCCCAGCTGAGAGACCAGCAAGCAGGATTCAGGAAGAACCGATCATGTACAGACCAGATCACCACTCTCCGCATCATCGTGGAACAGTCTCTGGAGTGACGCTCCCCGCTGTACGTCAACTTTGTGGATTATGAGAAAGCATTTGACAGTGTGGACCGAGAGACTCTGTGGAAACTCCTACGACACTATGGTGTACCCACAAAGCTCGTCCGCCTGATCAAGAGCAGCTACGATGGCATGACATGTCGCGTGATCCATGAAGGGCAGTTCACCAGGGAGCTCCAGGTCAGAACTGGTGTCAGACAGGGGTGTCTGCTGTCTCCGTTCCTCTTCCTACTGGCCATAGACTGGGTCATGAAGATGACCACAGAGCACAGACGAAGTGGAATACAATGGACACAGCTTGACGACCTCAATTTTGCAGACGACTTGGCATTACTGTCCCACACTCATCAACAAATGCAGGACAAGACCACGAGGCTTGCTGACATCTCGTCCCAAGTGGGCCTCACCATTCACAAACAGAAAACAAAGACAATGAGGCTGAACGCAACCAGGGAAGAACTAGTCTTGCTTGCTGGCACACCGTTGGAGGAGGTGGAGTCCTTCACCTATCTCGGGAGAATCATAGATAAAAAAATGGCGGCACTGATGCAGATGTCAGAGCACGAATCAGTAAAGCCAGAGCAGCCTTTCTCCAGTTGAAAAAAGTGTGGAGCTCCAGAGAGCTGTCACAACACACCAAAGTCCGGATTTTCAACTCCAATGTAAAAGCAGTTCTCCTATATGGAGCAGAGACTTGGAGATTGACAAAAACCACAGTCAACAGAGTACAGACCTTCATGAACAGTTGCCTTAGAAGAATTTTGAAAGTCCACTGGCCAGAGAAGATCAGCAACGTCAGACTCTGGGAGAGAACAGAGCAGATAACAGCAGAGAATGAAAGTGGGCGAAGAAGATGGGGATGGATAGGTCACAGTCTGAGAAAGCCAGCTTCCAGTATCACTAGGCAGGCATTGTCATGGAACCCCCAGGGAAAGAGGAAAAGAGGTAGGCCGAGAAACTCCTGGCGTCGAGACCTCCAAGCAGACATCAAGAGACTGGGAACCACCTGGAGTAGAATCGAAGGAGAAGCACAGGACAGGAGTTGCTGGAGGTCTCTCGTCGACGGCCTATACCCGGGTAGGGGTGACAGGCGTAAGTAAGTAAGTAACACATTAAGTTGAAAAAAAAAAAAAATGAATGTGAAAAAAAAAGTATTCCATGCACTTGACCTTATTATAGACGCCTAATGTTGTGAAACACCCATTTTGACTGTAATGCCAGTTTTTGTGTGAGAGACACCCACCCACTTAATTGGTAGAAACCCATTTTTTCTGCATCTAGTGGCTCTGTTTCTAGAAAATGTCTATTTTATTTTAAGTTATAGAGCTTAGTTATAAGGTGAGTTCTAAACATTCGCATCAATTCCAGAGCCCTAGAATAAATAGAAATATGGGAACCCATTTTCACATGAAATGGTAGGTAACCCACTGTGAGGCTTTTGTGTGCCTGTGTGTGTGTGTGTGTGTGTGTGTGTGTGTGTGTGTGTGTGTGTGTGTGTGTGTGTGTGTGTGTGTGTGTGCTACTCTCTCTGTTTGCATGCGTGTATGCGTGCGGCATGTGTACGTGCATGCGTGTTTGTGCGTGTGTGTCTTAGCGTGCGTGTAGCGTTTCGGTGTGTGTGTGTGCGTGCGTGTGTATGTGTGTGCGTGTGTGATACTTTCCTTCTGTTTGCGTGCGTGCATGCGTGCTGCTACTGTGCATGCATACGTATTTTTGCGTGTGTTTTAGCGTGGTGCGTGTACGTGCATCAGTGCCGTGTGTGTGTGTGTGTGTGCGTGTGTGTGTGTATGTGCGTGTGTGTGTGTGTGTGTGTGTGTTTGCGAGTGTGTGCGAGTGTGTGCACCAAGTGTCTGTATAAGCGTGTGGGCGCTGTACGTTTACTAACGTGCGGCGTTACATGCATGCGGTCTTGAGTATGTGTATGTGTGCGCGTATAGTGTGCGCGTGTGTGTGCGCGCGCGCGTGGTGTGTGTGTGTGTATGTGAGTGCGTGCGTGCCGCGTGCTTGCGTGCGTGTGTGTGTTTGTGTGTGCCGGTATGTGTGTGTGTGTGTGTGTGTGTGTGTGTGTGTGTGTGTGTGTGTGTTTGTGTGTGTGTGTGTACACGGAAGGGCTCAAATGCGTTACTGTCTTTACCATCCTTATGAAACCTGGGGGGGTGTTAAAATCTGGGTGACCAAGACAGACACCCATTTTTTCTGAGGGTTGTTTCTGCATTGTCTTGGGGTAAAGATTCATAAAAAATATAAAGATCAGTTTTTCTCGTTTTGGCGTTAAAACATGCACTTTTGTGTTTAACAGACACGCCTGTAGTGTGTTTGAAAACTTGTCCCTCCCAGCAATGTGTGTGTGTGTGTTGTGCGCACAGAACCCTGAAAATGAGCGTGTATGTATTACATCACCCTTCTCAGCTATAAATAACTTCATAGCTGATATGGGTCAGGGGGGATATTTTGTTGTTTCAGGGAGTAAATTATTTATGTTTCTACAAAATTAGGTTTGTTATTTGAGGGTGTGGTTGTTTTGTTAAAAAATGTGTTGAGTTGTAATGTACTTCCGGGGTGATGTGGAGAAAGGTCATGTTTAGTGACAAATTTGAGATTCATGTATACCAGGGACTTAGCCTATACGTTTTCTACGTTTGTTTCCATGTCAGATGAAGAATATTTGATCTGAAACGTCGTTCTTTGTTTCTATTTTAAAAGGTTTTCCACCACTATCTTCTGTTTTAGTTTGACTTAGCCTATAATTCAGCAGGTGTAGACAACGTACCTGCTGAACTGTTGAAACATGGAGGAGAAGTAACAACGAAGGTCCTCACTACACTCTGACAAAAGATCTGGGAGCAAAAGAAATGGCCAGTAGAATGGACACAGTCTCTAGTGATCCCGCTCCCCAAGAAAGGAAACCTGAAACAGTGCCAGAACTACAGAACCATCAGTCTGATAAGTCACCCTAGCAAAGTAATGCTTAGAATCATTCTCAACCGCCTCAAAACTTTCGCCGAGGAACTGCTGGCAGAAGAACAGGCTGGCTTCAGAGTTGGAAGAAGCACTGTAGAGCAGATTTTCAACTGCCGCGTCCTGATCGAGAAACATCTGCAGCATCAGCGCGAACTCTACCACAACTTCATTGATTTCAGGAAAGCATTTGATCGCGTCTGGCACGACGGACTCTGGCAAGTCATGAGATCGTTCAACATAGAGGAGGGACTGATCCAAATGATAGAAGCGCTTTACAAGAACGCCTGCAGCGCGGTTCTACTTAACAATCAGTCAGGCGAGTTCTTCAGGACGACGATCGGTGTCCGTCAAGGATGCCTGCTCTCTCCTGTCCTTTTCAACATATTCCTGGAGAAGATCATGCAGGAAACCCTCCACGACCACCATACTTCAATCTCTATTGGTGGCAGATCCCTGTGCAATCTTCGATTCGCAGACGACATTGACCTCATGGCAGGCAGCAATAGTGAGCTCCAAAACCTGACAGACAAACTTTCAAGTAGCGCAGGGTCTTATGGCATGGAGATCAGTACGGATAAAAGCAAAGTGATGATCAACACCACAAGCGACAGCAGCAGCAACATTCACATGAATGGCCAAAAGCTAGAAGAGGTCAATAGCTTCAAGTACTTGGGAGCCACCCTGTCCAAAGACGGTAGTTGCATAGCAGAGATCCGTATCAGGATAGGTACAGCAACATCCGCAATGGCCAGGCTGGACAGGATATGGCGAAGTAACTCCATCAGCTTCACCATCAAGTACAGGCTTTACAAGTCCCTCATAGTGTCTATTCTACTCTACGGCTGTGAGACTTGGACACTGCTTGCAGACTCAGAAAAGAAAATCCAGGCCTTTGAGAACAAGTGCCTGAGGAAGTTGCTCCGCATCTCGTACCGCGAGCACAAGACCAACGAATATGTACGGAGCATCGTCACTTCCCTGGTGGGCCCACATGAACCCCTTCTGGCAACCGTGAAACGGCGCAAGCTTGCTTGGTTTGGCCACGTGACCCGACACAACACCTTGTCCAAGACTATCCTCCAAGGCACTCTCGAAGGAAGTCGTCGGCGAGGTCGTCAGAGAAAGAGTTGGGTCGCAAACATAAAAGAATGGACCGAACTCGAGATGTCAGACTTGCTTGCCACCGCCCAGTAGAACTCAGTGGAGAGCACTGTCTGTTGCTGCTGCCTTTCAGTCCCCCCAACGCCCAGTTCGGGCAAGGGACTGATGATGATGATGATGAGCCTATAATTATATTCGTGCGCCGGTTGCTAAGAAGTGAAGTGATTGTATGAGTGCGCATTGTAAGAGAGGACGTTTAGACTTTGGGTGAGGCTGCTGTTGTCTTTTGTCCTGCCCGACCTTTTGGTTGAACCTGTTGCTTTATTTTGTAGGTTTGTCGATGTTATCAATGCCGCATCTCCTTTTGGATTGTATGCACAAATTGATTGAATGGAAATGACGTCACAGAGTCAGCGTCGTTTCATGCGTCGTCTGCTACAGTCAGTCGTTTAGTGCAGTTAAAAGAGTGCAGGCTTGGATGGGCCATTTTCTGATGTAATAGTAAAGTATTATTTGTGTGAATGCTGTCCGTTTGAAGGAAGGTTGATTGATTGTACATTGCTTAACGTCCCGACAGCAACAAGACTTTCTCAGGACGTGCCTGCACTGCTAGTGACAA
This sequence comes from Semisulcospira habei, assembly GCA_036245525.1. NCBI lineage: Eukaryota > Metazoa > Mollusca > Gastropoda > Semisulcospiridae > Semisulcospira > Semisulcospira habei. Next base: position 92,495,581 of record BTPG01000007.1, on the reverse strand, counting down.
AAACTCAACAGAATATTGAATGTATGTCTCCAGCCGGTCCAATACGTTAAATAAAACCTACGACATGGGGCCTAAATAAAGCTAAGACCATTTAGCAACACACATCGAATATCAAGAGCCACAGGCAGCGCAGACAGTAGGGAGAGTTTAAAAAAGGAAAATGCAGGTGAATGGACCAAGGGTAGACAGAAACACATGCCCCCGGAATATAGAGAAAAACCCACCCTTTGGGGCTGACCAGGGTGCCCCTGGGAACTAAAAGGTCCCCTAGGGCAGACCCGGTTGGGGGTGTTTGAAGGAAGGACTGGAAAGTCGAGTGTTGAGGGCAGACCGGTTGGGGGTGTTTCAGGGAAGGACTGGAAAGTCGAGTGTTGAGCGAAGAGAGAAGGCGAGGATGGGAAAAATATCCAGCACTATACGTTGGAATAGATGCATATCAGTTACGACACGCTTGTAAATTAAAACACTTTTAACCCTACCCGGGTCTGCCCTGGGGGACTTGGGTGGGGTTAACTACTTTTTATTTCCCAGGGGCACCCTGGTCAGCCCCACAGGGTGGGTTTTTCTCTCTATTCTGGGGCATGTGTCTCTGTCGGCCCTTTGTCCATTCACCTGTATTTGCCTTTATAAAACTCTCCCTACTGTCTGCACTGCCTGTAGCTCTTGATATTGGATGTGTGTTGCTAAATGGTCTTAGCTTTATGTAGGCCCCATGTGTTAGGTTTATTTTAATGTATTTGACCGGCTGGCGACATACATTCAATGTTCTGTTTAGTCGTTGTTTTTTCACAAGCAGTGCAAGCACGTCCTGAGAAAGCCTTGTTGCTGTCGGGACGTTAAGTAATGTACAATAAAACACTTTTAACATTAAGAAAAGTTGAGTTAAAAGAGGTTTTAAAACAGTTTTCATAAAAACTTTTGCCCGACACGCTTCTAAAAACAACATTTTCTTAGTTTTAAACCTTGTACCGCGCCATAAACGCCGCGATTGCTTTTCAGTCTTAGCTGTCCTATAGTGTGGAATGTGGGACTTTGCCAACTGGATCCATCTGGTGCACTCCAAATTAGTATTTGTGAGTGGTTCGACGTGCAACTCAGTGTGCGCCTCTGAAATGACCTACTAATGAAAATCTTTCATTCATAAGAGCGCATTGAGCAGCTCTATAAACCAAAAGTGATGACCCCCCCCCCCCTCCCCCAACCCCCTTACAACCCCACTCAATCATAATAGTAAAATCAACCAAAGGTATCTTTAGTGAGGTATTTTCACTGTAATCCCAGTTTTGTGTGAGAGGCACCCACTTTTTGGGTAAAAACCCATTTTTTTCCATCCAGTGGCTCTGTTTCTAGAAAATGTCTATTTTATTTTAAGTTGTAGAGCTTAGTTATAAGGTGAGTTCTAAACATTCGCATCAACTCCAGAGCCCTAGAATAAATAGAAATATGGGAACCCATTTTCACATAAAATGGTAGGTAACCCACTCTGAGGGTTTTGTGTTCATGTGTGTGTGTGTGTGTGTGTGTGTGTGTGTGTGTGTGTGTGTGTGTGTGTGTGTGTGTGTGTGTGTGTGTGTGTGTGTGTGTGTGTGTGTGTGTGTGTGTGTGCAATCTCTGTATCTCTCTTTGTTCAGCGACCACACAAAGTAGTGACAGATTATGCGCGGAGCACCCTGAAGGACATCAGGTGCATATGCACGCATGTATAAATTATAAACTCTTACAACAAACACTATAAACTCATCATCAACACAAGAGCACGCCCAGTAAGCAAAATCTCCTCGGGCACGAATGCACGCAGGCCAACTGCAAGCCAATGTCGGCCCGAAGACGTGCTGACGACGCGCGGCTTATTTGAAGAAATCGTCTTCTGCAGCCATCAGGCCTACATCAAGAAACCCGCTTATCCGTAGGCGGTACGTCTCGAATGAGTTAATGTGCACAGACTGACGTGACTGACCGATTCTCACGAGCCTTATGCAAGTCACGTTCATCTGGCCGGGTCAGCATAATCAACACGACCCAGAGACATTATCAGGCCGCCTTTGCAAAAAGCGACGTAAACTGAACAAATCAGAACAGGGATCAAAGCCAACTTTAGCCCGTGCCGTGCCAGCTGACGCCGGCAGACTGGGTTTCTGCAACCTTCGTCAGTTCAACACCGAATAACCCTAGCTGTCCAAGGAACATGGATTCCGGCAAAGAGGTTTCAGCAAGAGGCATAGATCCTGAGGGTCCCATCAAGATCTATACCTCTTGTAACTGGGTAGTGTTCAATTTTTCACGGTACTACTACTACTACTACTACTACTAATAATAATTAAGAGCATTTATATCGCGCTGAATCCCCAGGAGCAGTGGGCTCTAAGCGCGTTACAAAAAACACTGAAAAACAAAAATGTATGCAGAATCTCACTACCTTGAACTCATTCTGCCCCAGACACACCACAGCAAGATATAGATCGACCATGATAGTTCAAGGGTGATGCCAGAATAGCTTGGCGCCTATGGGCGCCAAGCTATTCTGGCATCACCCTTGAACTATCATGGTCGATCTGTGTCCTGCACTGCAATGCAGAGGACAACCGCACAATTCTGGGGATTTCGGTCTTTGGGTACAATGAGTTAAAAAATGTAATCTACGCACACGCATACAACTGAAACACACATAACAAAACCATTCCCAAGTTAAACGCATGTTGATGATGCTGATGCGCCACCACGATGGTGCTACACGATCAACAAAGGGAAGACATAAGATCAAGGCCACCACGATGGTGCTACAAAGTGAACAGAAGGAAGACCTAAGATCAGCACCACCGCGATGGCGCTACACGGCGGTCAACAAATGGATGACCTGTGATCGTCCAAGCCACCATGATGGTGCTAAATGGTTAATAATCTAAGGATGTCTAATAGCCGGCGCTGTTCTTTTAGCGACGGGCCCCCAGGTAGCAACTGTTAAAGTATAATTCGTCTTTTTGTTCTGTTGATGCGTATCTCTCATTTGTGTAACTAGTATTAGCCAAGCAGAAAGTTTAAAAACATTATATTACGTGTTGAAGAGATACTATGATAGGGCTGTCCTTAGTTTGCTTTGTGTTAGGAGGTTCATGTCGGGTTGGGGCCGTTGGCGCCGGCCCGGCATGAGACGCCTTGGCGACGGGCTTCACCCGTCCCGAGCCATTGTCCATTTCAGTGTTGTGTGTAAACTGTTGTGTGAGTTTTGGGTGATTGCGAGTTGCACCTGAGGTGGCGAAACAAATTTTCCTGTACGTGGCAACATGTATTTGGAAGAATAAAGTTGATTCATTCATTCATTCATTCATTCATTCATTCATTCATGTAAAGATCCACCTTCCAAAGCCACTGAAAGGGCTAAGGCGACATATTCCAGGCGGTACGGGGTTAATAATTCGCGATATCTCCCAGTGTAGTCAACAAGACAAAAAGACATTATTAGGCCATGTGTGTGAATATCGGTGCAAATAGAGTTAATCAGTTCACTTTAGAATTACCTACAGCCCATCTTAGTTGTTTATAGTTCTTTATATGTTCTCTTAACCATTTCTTAGACAGGATATACAGTTTTTACATATGAATTTAGTTAATGTTTTCTTTGCGGCTCACTTGGCGGTTTATGGCGTCAGAATATGCTTATTATGTGATAGATTTATCTTATTTTATTTACTTAGATGTGTGTGCATATTTAGTACAATGACTGCTATACATAATTATGTGTGGTTTGGAATTTTAGAGTCTGCTTGATTGTGATATATGTATGTTTTATGTGTTCATCTTAACATGGACGCTCGTCAGTTACGCCGCAAAAAAATCCTAATGTTGATGCCATATGGCAATAAAGTTTATCTTACCTTATCTCTTTTTATCTCATCTTAACTCATTCTACCCCAGAAACACCACAGCAAGATAAGGATCGACCATGATAGTTCAAGGGTGATGCCAGAATAGCTTGGCGCCCATGGGCGCCAAGCTATTCTGGCATCACCCTTGAACTATCATGGTCGATCTGTGTCCTGAACTGCAATGCAGTCTTCAGAGGACAACGGCGAAATTTGGGGATTTCGGTGATGGGGTAGAATGAGTTAAAGGAAAACGCGAACTATTAACCCTCTGCGTGTCGGTAGCGTTAGTCGCGATGGTGCCCGCGATTGTATGTCGACGAGTCCTGTAACTCATTCTACCCCAACACCCCGCAGAAATCCCCAAATTTTGCCGTTGTTCTCTGAAGACTGCATTGCAGTGCAGGACACAGATCGACCATGATAGCTCAAGGGTGATGCCAGAATAGGCGCCAAGCTATTCTGGCATCACCCTTGAACTATCATGGTCGATCCTTATCTTGCTGTGGTGTGTCTGGAGTAGAATGATGTAAAGAAAGTTCACATCTATCCCCCTCTTTTAAGCCTGTCTTTGCTCCTGAAAGATTTACGAATGAAAACTTGAAAATTTCATTTTTAGTTTCCAGATTTTCAGAAGCAAAGGTAGGCGTACCAAAATGATAGTGTAAACATTAATTTAATGTGCAGGCCTGTAAAGGGATGTGAAGGTGATAACATCTTCAGACTAAACTGAGAGCAAAAAGGTAAGGACCCAAAATGCGTGCACAAAACAACACAACCAATTGGTCAAGAATTTTCGAAGTTTTCAAAAAAAAAACAAACAAACAAACAAAAAACAAACAAAAGACAAACAAACAAACAAACAAAAAACCGGCATAAAGCATACTTTAATCCATCCATCCATCCGTTCGTCCGTCCATCCATCCATCCATCCATCCATCAGAAATATGTTAGCTGTTTTACAGATGACTTCTAACAAGTGGTGCATTGATTGATTGATTGTACATTGCTTAACGTCCCGACAGCAACAAGGCTTTCTCAGGACGTGCCTGCACTGCTTGTGAAAAAAAAAAAAATAAACAGAACATTGAATGTATGTCGCCAGCCGGTCAAATACGTTAAATAAACCTAACACATGGGGCTAAATAAAGCTAAGACCATTTAGCAACACACATCCAATATCAAGAGCTACAGGCAGTGCAGACAGTAGGGAGAGTTTTAAAAAGGCAAATACAGGTGAATGGACCTCGGGTAGACAGAAACACATGCCCCAGAATAGAGAGAAAAACCCACCCTGTGGGGCTGACCAGGGTGACCCTAGGAACTAAAAAATACCTAACCCCACCCAAGTCCCCCAGGGCAGACCCGGGTGGGGTAACAAGTGGTGCAGAATATTGTCTGATTTTCACACCTAGGGCATACAGGTCACAATAGACCTAATCGTACCCGACAGCCGAGACAAACTGTAGGCTTATGTAAATACCGTATTCGAAAAATCATGCGATTATTAATGAGAAGATTTGTTTTCGTAAAAATGGTTCAAATGGTTCAATCGTTTTAAAAGTAACCCAAATAATTCGTGAAATTAATCCCCAAAACGTGAAAATATATTTTTTCCCAACATATTTAATTATCACTCAAAGTGTTCTAGAGGTACAATGCTGGTTAACAAACTCATTCACTATCCCTCCCTTTTATCTAGCTATACGCAAAATATCTAGTAAAAATTAAAAAAAAAATTACGGACTCCAATGTGAATTAACCGGTTTTTTCTCGCCAATGAGCATCTTAATAATTTTAAAAAATCGAAAAAAATGTCCCGAGATAATTCTTTTAGGGACAATATCCTAAAAGTTCAAGCTTGTCCGTCCTCAAACGCGGGCTCTAGTCGCTGTCACACACACACACACACACACACACACACACACACACACACACACACACACACACACACACACACACACACACACACACACAAACACACGCACACACACACACACACACACACACACACACACACACACACACACACACACGCACACACACACACACACGCGACGATTTGGAGCCAAAAAGACATTCTCTAGCAAGGTTTGCGTAGCTAGACGTGACGTCATTTTTATCTTGTTACTTATTTGCCAGAATTTCTGCCCTGCACGCCAAAAACGTCATGTGCATGCTCCGGAATGCGCTCCGACCAGCCTCATTTCAAAGTCTACCGTATTTTTTAAAATATTGTAGACCAAAAAAACAAAAAACAAAAAAACAACAACAACAACAACAAAACCAAACCCAAAAGTGGACGGTGATGAGGTACGGGTTACAAAGAGAACTGAAAAAGGTTTATGATACGTGGTGATAATGTACGGGTGGATAAGGTTGATTGATTGATTGTACATTGCTTAACGTCCCGACAGCAACAAGGCTTTCTCAGGACGTGCCTGCACTGCTTGTGGAAAAAACTAAACAGAACATTGAATGTATGTCGCCAGCCGGTCAAATACGTTAAATAAACCTAACACATGGGGCCTAAATAAAGCTAAGACCATTTAGCAACACACATCCAATATCAAGAGCTACAGGCAGTGCAGACAGTAGGGAGAGTTTTAAAAAGGCAAATACAGGTGAATGGACCAAGGGTAGACAGAAACACATGCCCCAGAATAGAGAGAAAAACTCACCCTGTGGGGCTGACCAGGGTGACCCTGGGAACTAAAAAGTACCTAACCCCACCCAAGTCCCCCAGGGCAGACCCGGGTGGGGGGGTGGATAAGGTGACTGGATTTCTCTCTCCCACCCATCTAATCCGCGAGTCACTAGACGGTCCCACCGCCCTTCATCCCCAAGTCCACCCCACTCTCATCTGGCCCGTGCTACAACCAGACATTGCCTGCAACTGGACCCCACCCTCGCTCGCTGGACAATACCTTGATACCCTAGACTAGTCCAGCCTTTCAGTGAAAATCCCCTGGGATGACTGCAAGAGGCCTTGATCCTCATGAGCCCTCGCCCTATAGGGCGAGGGCTCATGAGGATCTAGGCTTCTTGCTGGTGTCGTTTCCATTTACATCTGCGTTCTTTTAAATAGATGGTCTGATGAAACGCTCTATGGACACCGTCCGATTTCTCGGGACAATACCTCGATACCCTAGTCGTCCTTCACACAACAAAAATTCCCCAATCAATTCAAGACGCCAAGATTCGCATAAGAATGAGAATCTAGGCCTCTTACGGATGACTGTCGTTGTTTCAGCCACATCTGTGTTTCTTTAAATGGAGGTGGTGATAGCGCGATTGTTGTAAGATTCAAATTCGTGAACGGAGAAGAGTCAGTACATACATCGACATGCGGCCTGGAGCGACAGCAGGGGCTAATGAGGAGATACGACTCTTGCAGATGTCTGTCGCTAACATTTACATCTGTGCTTTTTGACATGGGGGAGGTGACGAGGTGTTTGGATGCTTCCGATTGTGTGACAAGAGCAGAGCAAGCAAACCGAATGGAGTTTGCCGTTCTAGACGTTAGTTTCATCTTTGAAACCGACTGGTAAAAGCTGACCTGTATATGGCTGTCATTCGTTAGTACAAAGTGAATCGCTTGGTCCACTGCTGTTTCTGGCGATGTAATGACTAAAGATTTTGATAGACGAGAAAGACCAGACGCAGAAGCTGGCACTTCATAAAGTGAGACTTTAATAAAGGAGAATGAAGAGAAGTTTGAAACAGAGGCATGAAGTCTTCCGGACTGGATGAAATTTCTTGTGAATCCCTCCATCCATCCGTCCGTCTATCGGCATATCATCCATCCATCCATCCATCGGCATATAATATAATAATCCATCCATGCGTCTATCCGTCCGACCATTCATTTATCCATCCAAAGACCCATTCTTCCATCGGCATATCATGCATGCATCCATCCGTCCTTACATCCGTCTAGCCATCCACTCACCAGTGTGTGATTTTTCGCCCATTGGTGAAAAGGTCTCCAGACCACTCACCCCATTCCCGCGACCTCCCGACCTGCACTAACACCAGCACCACCCGCCCCTCGTTTTGATTGTCAACAAGTGGCGCATTTGTAGGTCCTCACCCTCTTCGCAAAGTGACATGATCATGGTGTGGGATACTCCGTATTGTGAAAAAGTATCGACATCTGAAATTTGGATTAAACTGGCTGGATGGTTTCCGATCTATACGCTAGACAAACACTGCTCCTTATATGAAACACTGTTCTAATTATGAATCACGTTTCATACTAGGAGCTCTTTGTGTTTTATAATAGGAAGAAGATCCTCCCCAGGAAAATGCGTGCCTCCAAAACAACAAAAAGAGAACCAAAACGATTGCCGCTGATTATCTGATGTCCGAAGATTGCTCTTCATGACAAGAGTGGCTATTTTTAAAAAAAATCACAAAACTGAATGCTGATGTAGGTGTTTCAAAATGGCGAGAAATTAGATGCAGAAGGGTCAAAAATCACATTTTCTCGGCGAGTTTTCGTTTTAATCACGCCTGTCATTCTTGTACCGGAAATAAGGCACCTGAAGTAGCTCTATATTACTGCACAGGCGGAATTTAGAAAAGTTATTCCGCTTCGACGGGAGCAATGTGTTTCATAATAAGCACTGTTTCATAATAGGGGCTCCTCATCTACACCGAGTTTGTTCTGCAGTCGGCTTCAGTCGTTAATTCAACGACAAAGAGCCTCGGCCGTACCAGGAACATGGACTCAAAGCGGTGGCAGCAAGAGACATAGATCCTCATGAGCCCCCGCAACTGCGGGGGCACATGAGGATCTATGTCTCTTGCACTTGGGTCATGTTCACCACGTTTCTCTCTGTCGGCAGTCGGGGTTCATAATACTGGCTTGTACACAGTGTTTGTCCCAAGCATGGTCGCAAATCCTGTCGCGGACAGGCTGGCTTTTGTTGAATTACCTCCCCTAACGGGAAGTGGTCATGTGACTGACCCTCGGTGAAACTGACTTCGTTTGATCGGTCTTTGAACCTTGTCTCAATTTAATCGCTTTCGTTGTTTTGAGTCCTGTTTACTTGCATAAGTTTCCAGGATATTGCATTATCGCTCCATCAATGCGACCTATTCATTTTGTTCTTCCGGCGGAACGGAGTATATACGATGTCTTACCGGCCTTCGACCTGTCATTAGAAGCGGGACTGAATGACTTAGTTTGAACTGGACGGAACCTTGTGTGAAAAACAACCCAACAAGGACCTATTTTATATCTTTATGGACAGAATTTCAAGTCTGATACTCGTTATAAAACGAGAACAAAACACAGGTGACATCACAGCCGCGTGTAAAATGCAATGTAAGAAAGAAACGCGCTTTGGGCCCACTACCGCCGTAACTGTTCAAAGCCGGGTATACTTGTGTAACATATGGTTACGAAAGGCTACACACGGGTCTAGATATGGTTAATTTAAACACAGGACAATCCAGTTCAGCACACGCCGTTTTGATATCAAGTAATTTGACAATGATTCTACTCGGTTCCGCGATAAATACCACGCTTTCAGCACGGGAAACTGCTAAAAATAGATTGACTGGCTAACGGCTGGGCAGAATAAATAAGTGCAATTACTACGCGTGTGCTTTTGCTGCGTGTCCCAACTGCTGTTAAAGTTCATTAGGTGTGTCGACAAGGCATAACAAGTTAAATGGTGCTGAAATGTGTCTTCAAATTTACGCGTAATGGTACTTTAAAATATAACAAACAAACAACTTTAAAAAAAAGAAGGTTAAAACAGATTAAAGCGATCTGCTCCACGGTGGGCTCTGACTGCTAAATTTCGCCGTCACAACGGGTTATGAATGCTGTCTTGCCGCAACTAAGATTTTTCTACCCGCTTTTACTATTCAATTTTTGTGAGTAGTCGGCACACGTAACAGAGATTTTCTTAACTCATTCGCGGCCAGCCGCATCCGGATGAGGCTGGCCGCGAATGAGTTAAACTGTCAAATGTACGCAACGATGGTTAGTTGGTTGTGTGTACATTGCATAACGTCCCGACAGCAACAAGACTTTTTCAGGACGTGCTTGCGCTGCTTGTGGACCCGCCCCCCCCCCCCCCCCACCCCGACTTAACCCTTTTAGCCCCGCGGATCTCTACAGCATGAGATGGCTTGACCGTGATAATTCAAGGGTAGTGCCAGATTAGCTTGGCGCCTGATGGCGCAAACTAATCTGGCACTTCCCTTGAATTATCATGGTCAAGCCATCTCCTGCAACTGGTACATAGTCATTAGCAACACCTCGAAAATTTGAGAAATGGGACCTTGGGGCTACAAGGGATAAACAGAATATTGAATGTATGTCGCCAGCCAGTCTAATATGCAAAAAACCTGAGACATGCTAGGGACGCCGGACCTTCACGCTAATTTATTCTACACTAGTCCTACCCTAGTTTATTACACACACACACACACACACACACAAATAAAATAAAATAAAGTAGAAAATCATCACAATTATGAAACACGCAAAGATGGAACTCTCCTACGTACACAGGAGAAAAAGAGCACAACGGTCTATCATTTTTTTACGATATTCACAGCCCTTTTGCCCAGCGTTATTGTACTAAGAACATTTACAAGAGGAGATATTTATTTCCCCTTTGTTGACCCTTTGTTGCCTGGAAACTTCTTTGTCCTTGTTATTTTGATGTGTGTTCCTTCGCTTCACATCTTGGTTATTTTCTGATATTCATTCATTCATTCATTCATTCTCAGATGTAACGTAAGACGTTTTAACCGATTCTCGTGAAAAATACAGATATAAAATTAGGCATAAAGAACACTTCATAGGACTAACAAGAGACATAACACGGACTAACAGGAGACAAGAGGCATAAATCTTCATGAGCCCCTGCGAAAGCGAGGGGGGTGGGGGAGGTGGGGAAGGGGGGGGGGGAGAGGGGGGAGGGTGGGTGGGAGAGAGGGGGGGGGGGGCATCATGAGCATTTATGTCTCTTGAATCTGAGACCGTAAGAACCAAATTTCTCAGACCAGCACACAACTATTCAGACAGCAGTGCGCACGACAGTAATGCGTTTGTGATGGATGTGGTGGATACCAGCGAGATGACAATGAGAATCTTCTATGCTGTGACCATGGCCGTGGTTGCATGTCTGGGGTAGAATGAGTTAAAATTTGCAACCTAATTCAGTGTCCTACCAACATCGTGCAATAAAGCAAATACGTGACATAATGGTTCAACATCAGTGAAACAAGTACGAAAATAGCATAAAAGGTATACACAAAATTAACACGTAGGTGTTTTTAATTTCTTGGCTCTCTTTCAAACAGGAATTTATTTTTGGTGAAAATAATGTGTAATCCCCCCCCCCCCCCCAACCCGTAAAAAATGAAAAAGAGGAAATCCCCACAAGAGCAGGTGCACTGTCCTCCTCCCACTAACAAAAAGCTTCTGGCGCTGAAAATTCCGGCTCTGCATCTTTGTTGGACGTCACATGTCGGTGTTTGCGACGAAACGACCCGGCGATGAACTGTATAAGCCGGAAAGAGAGACCGAGAGAAAAAGAACAAAAGGAAGAAAGAAGGGCCAGAGAGAGGGATCGACAGAAGCGAGAGAGGGAGCGGATGTGGAGGGGTTAGGACTAACAAACTAAAGATGTAGACCACGTGTTGTCAATAGAGAGGGTGGGTGGCTGTGACGGTTTGCACAGAGAGGGTGCAAGAGGAGAGGGAGGGAGTATGGGAGTCAGTGGAGGGGATATTTACTTGGAGGAGGATGGGGAGGGACAAAGCATGGTGGTGGTGGTGGTGGTGGTGTGTGTGTGTGTGGGGGGGGGGGGGTGGGGAGGTGGGGGGTGGGGGTGGGGTTTGAAGTGTCAGGATGAAGATAGAGTGACGATGAGACCACTCGCGTGTGTAGAAAAAGAGAAAGGGGTTAGGGGGATGCGGGAACCCTGTAACCAAAAGGTTATCGGGCCGATGTCGGCCGAAGTGGGTACGCGAACAACTGTGCGCGGGCCCACTGCGACTGACGTCGGCCCAAGAATCTGTGCTCACTGGGAAAGGACGTGAGTAAACAGAGGGACCGGGTGGGGGTGGGGAAGAGGTGGTGTCATGACCCCAGACCTTTACACCTCTCTGACTTTTATCACCAGCCTCGATATCCAACTCCACAATTCCCTTCAAAACACTTAGTAATAGGACAGTGCCTGAACAGCTGGGCATGAGTGGGCTCAGTCCTGCGCCAGCCACTACTGAAGCGGCAAAGGGTGCTCCGCTGTAGCACCTTACTTAGTGGCTGGCCCTGGATTAAATTCGCTATTCTACTGACTGACCCCTGGGGCATCAAACTGATCAGGCACTACCCTTGAGCTTGGACAATCGATCCATCCACAGCGACTTGCACATAGTGTCCAGTGTTGGCTGGAACTTCAGTGGGAGGGACAACATAACCCCGTGTCGTGCAAACACGGAACTGCCGCGTGTCAGCGCATTATGATGATGGACAAGGGAGATGGAGATGACGCCGTCGTGATCCTGTAACAGAACTGCCCCTATGCCGTAGCTACTGGCATCAGAGCTGACAGTTGTCTTCTTTGACAGATCGAAGAATGCGAGTGTGGGAGCAGTAGACAGACTCTCCTTGACCTTGGCTAGTGCCTCCACTTGAGGCTGGCCCCAGGTCCACTCCTTGTCGTTCTCCAGTAGTTCTGTGACAGGGCGTAGAGTAGATGACATGTGTGCGATGTACCGACCCAGGAAGTTGATCATTCCCAGAATACGCTTGAGTTCTGTGACGTTTGTAGGATCTGCCATGTTCCGTATGGCTTCCACCTTCTTGTCGTCGGGTCGGACCCCTTGTGCGCTGATTCTGTGCCCTAGGAACTCTATTTCTGACTTGCGAAATTCTGACTTCTCGCGATTCATCTTCATTCCAGCCTCGGAAAGTTTCTTCATGACTCTGGTCAAGTGTTCTTCGTGTTCGCTGGGACAGGCGGAATGAATCACGACATCGTCGAAGAAACAGATTACGTTGCTTTCTCCAAGGAGGATTTCTTCCATGGTTCGCTGAAAAATTTCTGGAGCAGATGAAATGCCGAATGGAAGACGTTTGAAGAAAAATCGTCCGAAGGGAGTGATGAACGTGGTATACTTGGCGGACTCCCGCTCGAGAGGAATCTGATAAAACCCCGATGTTGCGTCTAGCTTGCTGAAGATCTTCGAACCTTGGAGTTTGTGAAGAGTATCTTCAATTGTCGGGATCATGTAGTGCTCCCGTTTCACTGCAACGTTCAACTTTTTCAGATCACAGCAGATCCTGACAGCTCCCGTCTTCTTCTTCAAGACCGGTACCATTCCAACGCACCAATCCATTGGCTCTGTGATTTCCTGGATGATGTTTGCCTTCTTCATTCTTTCCAACTCGAGTCGCACCTTTTCCATCAGCGGTATGGGGACCCTTCTTGCCGTGTGTAGACTGTAAGGCTCAGCGTTATCTTTAAGCTTGATCTTGACAGGCGTGCATCTTACGGGGTTACCGTCAAGGTCGCCGAAGATTTCCAGAGGACTCTGCACCGCGTCGAGTCGGCGCTGGATGAGGCCCATTCTGGTTGAAGCTGCGCGCCCCAACAGATTGTCGGATTTTGTTTCAACGACAAAGAAACGCAGCTGTAAATTGTCGACATGGACCCTGAAAGCACCCTTACAGCTCAGCACACCCTTGGGACAAAGGAGTATTGCGCGAGTGCGCTGGAGAGGGGGTGGGAAATGGAGTTTTTGGTACTGCTCATAGGACATCATGTTAACATCAGCACCTGTGTCGATTTTGAACCGAGTGGGCGTACCGCAAATGTTCAGCTCTTTATACCAAGCTGGCTCCGTAACATCACCTTCTACTGAACCCAGAAAGTATGTTCCATCATCCTCGACATCGTACACTGCATTCACTGAATCGGTGCTTTTGCTTTGTCGGCAAACAGAAGAAAAATGATTGTACATACCACAGTTTCCGCACTTCTTGCCCCTTGCCGGACAGTTTTGTCTGCCTTGATGTCTTTTACCGCAGTATCCACAGGCACTACCACCGTCGCCGTGGTGAGCACCGCCGTATCGAGCACCACCGCCGCGATGAGCGCCGCCAACGTGGTGAGAGCTGTCGCCGTGATGCGCGCCACCGCCGTGATGTTGAGTGCCTCCACGTCCTCCTTGAGGATAGGAGCCACCGCGATCACTCTGACCGCTGTAGCCCTGAGAACCACCTCTGGAACGCTGGAAGGAGTTGCCGCGACCGCCGCGACGTCGTCCCTGACCGCGGGACACCGCATCCAACGAAGATCCATGTGCCGAGGGCTGGTAGAGAAGTGCGTCAACGCCAGCTGTACTGGACCGTTGCTCTGCGATCTGGCATTTTGTCAGTTCAGATTGGCGGGTTTGTTGAATAGCTTCGTCGAGAGTAAGAGTTGCCTGTAGCTGTAACTTCTCTGACAGCTCTTTGTCTAGTATGCCTAACACTAATTTGTCTCTAATACTTTCATCGCGATCTTTGAAAGCTGCATTCTTGGATAAGTCATACAAACTGCGTACAAATGTTTCCACATTTTCCCCTTGAAGTTGATTTCGGCCAAAGAACTTTGCGCGTTCATGCATGACATTCACCCTAGGCACAAAATAAGCGTCAAACTTTTCAATCACTTGATCAAGAGTTGTGTTGTTGTCAATACCCGTAAACTGACTGAAAACGTTCTCAGACTCATTCCCCATAATATAGATCAGGCTATCAATCTGGGCTGCCTTTGGCCTCTTAGAAAGTTCTTCTGCGTTAAAATACCTTTGGAATCGTAGTTTCCAAGCCGGCCATCCGCTGGGCTTGGTAAAGTCAAACTGGTCCGGCGGTTTGAAAGGCATGGTGAAGACGAGAAACGTCCTTTGCACAAAACGAAGAAAAAAGTCAAGTACGTACAGGGCTAGGAAAGCTGTGAGTTCCTACTACCGCTGCCACCATGTAGTGAGTTGCAAGATTGTGGCTACGATACGTATTTACGTTCCACTTTTCATGCACACACCAAATGACATGTAAACAGTTAGTGTTTACTGTTTAGTGTTGGCCACCATCTTTTATTTTTTTGACCGGCCCGTGCGAACACTCCCGTGTGAACCCCGTACCCATGATACGTCAGAGTTCTGTGGGTACGCAGATTCTCGTTACAGGTGGGTGGAGGGGGGTGAGAGAGAGAGAGAGAGAGAGAGAGAGAGAGAGAGAGAGAGAGAGAGAGAGAGAGAGAGAGAGAGAGAGAGAGAGAGAGAGAGAGAGAGATCAGTGAAACTTTATTTCAAGGACACATGATTAGGTACAGGGACCTTTTTTTCAATCATGTCCTTGCACACACACACACACACACACACACACACACACACACACACACACACACACACACACACACACACACACACACACACATATTTAGAGCAGATTAGTTTAACCCTTATCATTCGGAATACACCAATGTATGAAATAAGTGTGACTAAAATAGTTCAAGGGTAGTGCCCAGAATAGCTCGGCGCATGTAGGCACCAAGCTATTCTTGCACTACCCTTGAACTAAAGCCATTGGTCTATATCCTTATCTGTAAGTACTATAATGTATCTTGCATATGGCAGTAAATAAATTTGAAGCTTTTTGCCACAGTATGATATGGGTTAAGAGAGAGAGAGAGAGAGAGAGAGAGAGAGAGAGAGAGAGAGAGAGAGAGAGAGAGAGAGAGAGAGAGAGAGAGAGAGAGAGAGATGCTGCTGCTTTTACTGAATGAAGATGAGGAGAAGGTTTTATAAAGCCGGATAATTCGATGACAGCCGGACACTATTGCTGCTGCTGTTGAGAACATAGAATGATGATGATGATGATTATGATGACGATGATGACTAAGATGACAAATCAACTTTCCTGCAGATGCTGGTGCTACTGTTCTTTGTGAAGACAGAGCGATGATAATGATTATTCATATTAAAATGAAGACGATGATATGAACACTAATGCTGCTGCTGATGTTAGTGCTGCTGACCAATATGATAATGACAGATTACGATCATCATTATTAATATTTTATTATGACAACTAATGATGACGACCTAGAGAGGCCCTTATAGTGATGATGACGATGATGCAGACGATGACGGCGACAACGATACTGATGATTATGACGGTGATGATGACTCAATATCATTTCAAGATTCAAGAAAACTGTGTTGTCTGTTAAAATAGTAGTATTAAATATTAACAATTCCGAATTCCCAAAACTCAGAAAGTTGTTTTCTAAAGACTGCTTCATAATTCAGGAGATGGCTCAAACAAGGCAGTTCAAGGTGGTGCCAGGATAACTTGGCGCCAACAGGTATGTTCGAGCTATATCTTTATATATTGTGTAGGGCCTGCGGGTCAATCATACATAACATTAAAAAAAAATTAAGCTAAATAAGCAGGAAAGATTTCCGGCTGACGTATCCATATCGGTGTGTGGTGTGTCACGATAATACCTCCTGCACTGCGCCAAAGGCCGGCAAGGGTCAATGGCTGAAAGACCGTCGGAAGGAAACGGACGTGCACATTTCCACTAAAAACACAGGCAGTATGACGCCTCCCCCCCACCCCCCACCCCCCACACACACCACCACCACCACCACCACCAAAACCCCCACAAACAAACAAACAAACAAACAAACAAACAAACAAACAAACAAACAAAAAACCCAAAGATCAAACAACCCAAAAAAACAAACAAATAAACAAAAACCAAACACAAAATCACACAAAACAACAAAACAGCCATCTAACACTATATTGGGAGCCGTACGTCGATCAACACAGAAAGTCCGTAAACAGAAAGGTCAACAACCTCCTTTTAACACAGTTAGACTGTTAAGCAGGAAACACAGGAAGTTGTAAACAGATAGGCCAACAACGTCCTTTGAACAAAGGAAGACTGTCACCTACGCACCTTTAACACAGAAAGACTGAAAGAGGAATAATAACCCGCATATGCCTCTTTAACACACTGAGCACCGCTTAAGGGCTGGCTTAACTGGGCGAGACAAACCCGAACCATGTCTCGGCGAGACACCCGAGACAGTCAATGCGAGATACCCGTTCCACCCGTTTATTAGGTTCGGCACGTCTGATCTTGTCTCGGAGAGTTCGCCGAACCTATTAAAGGGTGGATCGGGTATCTCGCATTGACTGTCTCGGGTGTCTCGCCGAGACGAGGTTCGGGTTTGTCTCGCCCAGTTAAGCCAGCCCTTAAGCTGAACTTGAATTATCCGCAACTCTGGAGAGTGTATAATTATCACAAACTAAAAACTGATACGTCATGGTGCATGGGTGGTTCAAGTATGATGCCGCCCAGGCTAGTTTAGCTGGCGCACTTTGTACTGGGGATTGTTCAAAGACAGCAAACTGCTGGAAACACCGGCAATGCCCCTTTAACACATTAGCACTATTAGGGAAACATACACAATGTCTCTTTAACTCTTTTCATCCTGATAGACCTTTGCTTATAAAACTAAATTTCACTATGATAGTTCAAGGGCGGTGCCAAAACAGCTTGGCGCCTGAGGCGCCAAGCTATTCTGGCGGCACCACCCTTGAACTAACATGGTTGATCTCATCTCCTAATCTGTAATTTAGCCTTCATAAGACAATGAGCATCAACCTCAGGATGTAATGGGTTAGCATACTGGTAGTTAGGTGGAAGCTATGAAATACTGCGACTGAAGCTGACCCCTTCAGCGTTACTCATACAGCCGGCCAGCTGGAGCCGAAATCATGACGGGACTTTTAGGTATCTATCGGCCTGTTATTTCCTACCGACCCGGTAAAGCGATTCCAATGGGATTCATGAAGCACTTGTTGTCCCGATTGACGTCATCTAAGGGCCCGTAAGTTAGAGGCACAACACCCCTCCTTTAACTTAGCTAAAGTCCCGTTTTACGTCGTATTCCAAGATGGCTGCGCCCTTACTGCTGGCTATTCATCGAGCACAATTGAGAAGGAGGGACCGCATTTTCAGGGATAGAACGAACCCGTTGGACCACTACGACGACGTAGCGCTGCACAAGAAGTTTAGATTTACGCGTCAACAGATTTTGGATATAACTGATGCGGTAAAAGACGAAGTGGATGTGGCGAATCGCAAAGGAGTGTTGAACGCATCTATGCAGGTAACTTTCCAAAATGTTGCAATGACATTGTTGTTTTAATTTAACAGAAATAAAAACAGAAACGGGAAATTTAACAGATGGATTGAAATCAAGTCTATAAGCTTTCGGCGGTTGCCATCTTCATTAATTATGGTATGCGTAGATCATAAGAGACACGTCAACATTGAATGATGGTGATCATACTCATAGACACTACTGCAAGTCATCTCTCTCTCTTTCGTCTCATTTACTCACTTGAATCAAATGTGTTTATGATTTTAGCTACAAGATACTTTGCAGTTTTAGTTGTTTTTCCATTTTTTCTTTGTTGTAATTCAGCTTGCCTTAGAACATAAATAAAGACAGTTTCAGGCCGCTCTGAATCAGGCGGACAAAGGTCGGCGGCGGAGCGGAGGGAGGGATCGAATGGCCGCTTGGGGTTTCCCTCAGTACGTGGTCATCATAATATAAGTGCGCGCTGCCCTGACCTCACGTTTACCTACCCCCTCATCAACCCACCCACCTACCTCCTCCCCCGCCACACACAAAGAGAAGCCGCTCCCTCCACCACCTCCTCGCACACACACAGACGCCTACCTTCTTAGTCTTTGGTAGGGCTGGAGCCTTTGTGGGTCTCTTTCTACTGAGTGACTCCGGTCGGTAACAGAAATGTTTCAAGGCTATACCCCAGTAGCGAAACTGACGTCTTCGGGCCCACTGCAGCCGAGGACATTTGCTTACTGGGCAGAGTTCACACGTCGTATCTACGCCATGTCAGTAACTGAATGCGAGGGGGACGATTACTGACTATGAGAGAAAAGTAAGCTAGCGGAAAAAAGAACAACTTACGCTTACTTGATATTTGTAACCTACTGTATTGAATAACACATCAACCTTCTTTATGAAGACACTCGACCAATGATTGTCCAAAACCCTAATAAAATGTTAATAGTAATAATAATAATAATAATAATAATAATAATAATAATAATAATAATAATAATAAATGGCTCTGATATAACGCTGTATCCCCGCAACTGTAAAGGCTCAAAGCCCTGTACAGGCATCAAGACAATCTAACTAAGAAAATGGCACAATGTAAGGTATAAACAACATACAAATACGTGCATTCACAAATATGCTACAAAGAATTATTCAGACATTATCAACTATATAAAACATGACAAAAACTGAGATTTCGTGAACTCATTGAGAAGATTCATGTATGTGGAAGGCTACATCAGTCCTAAGTTCGGCCTAAAAGTCCTTCACACTATTGAACTCTCGACAGATTGTCTCAGTCCCGGTGCCCGGGAAACGGTGCAGACAGAAATTTCAAATTTCTGAGTTCCGTACACCAGAATTTACTACGCGTAATATCAGTGGTTCTGAGCGGAAATAATACAGATTTTTCGTAGTCAGTTTTTGCACAGCTGCAGCCTGCGTATTAGTAACAGGAACGCTTCAACGCTGCAGTCATTCGAGACGTGTCGCCTCCGGATACGCGGCATAAGCCGCGTATCCGGAGGGGGCACGTCTCGAATGAGTTAACGAGGATTGGAACACAGGCATGGGATGATCGTTGAGAATCGACCACGTCTACAGCACGTTTAGCAGGAAATGAGCTATTTCAGTCCCGCAACTAACTACGTTACAGCGGATGGTCGATATCGCTATTATCATCCCACGCCTGTGATCTGAAACCTTTGTCTGTCGGTAGGGCTTTCAGTTTGTCGGGGGTGATTCCTTAAGGACAGCCAAAGGGCAAACTTTTTCCACCAGGCTACTATCGAATTATTCCCAAATCATACGTCAGTGTTTCAAATCAGTCTCAATACCGGAAGGTGTCGGGGTCACCGGAGATTGCAGTGGCTGGACTGATTGACGGTCTGCGGCTGGCCGCTGCCCATCGGTGCGACCGGCCCAGCCAACAAAAGACGCCATCGACCCCGAAACTGAGGTTAATAACTGATCATAGGCTAATTTGGACGGATGATCAATCAGTCATTCGTATGATGGGGCGATTCCGTGAAAACATGAATATAAAATGCATATACAGTACCAGATACCGTAAACCCATTGCGCAAAAGGCCATCGGGCCGACATCGGCCGCCGTTGGCCCGCGCACAGCTGTGCGCGGGCCAACGGCGGCCGACGTCGGTCCGGCGGCCTTTGCGCACTGGGAAGCGATCTCAATGCTCCACAGACGGCTTTGATCAGTTCAGTTCTAAATTCTCAGATACAAATGGCTCCCAACACAACTAAAACTTGTCTAACCTTCTTTTCAGAATCCATGTGAGTGTGCACACGCAGCAGAAACGGGTTTCCGGCTAGTACGGGCCCTTGGTTCGAGTCCCGCCGCCTTGAGATGGCCTTAGTCCGCGCCTGCTCGGCGTTAAAACCAAATAAATAACTAAAACTAACTAAGTAATTGGCTCGAGTCATTGGAAATCTATATACAAAGGAGAAGAGGCGCAGAAATATCTTTCATTGTACGACATTCAACCTGCATAAGTTAGGTTAGTCCTAACTAGTCCAGCTTCATTTATTGTATAGCTTAAGGCCCCGCCACACGTGCCGGTTGTGCCCCGATCAGTTTTGAAGCCGATTCCGATCCGATTGCGATCGGATGACGTCAATTATCCGATCCGGTCCCAATCGGCTGGGAATCGGGTGTCTAGAACCTGCTCTATTTTTCCGATCCGAATCGGTCCCGATCGTAAGCTTCAACCAATCAGAGCGCGTCTCGCAAATCATGTCGTTTCAGCACGGTTTGCAAATGGCGGAACACGCCTGTTGTGATCAGTACCACCGCCGTTGCTGTTCGCACGCCTCTTCCCGAATATGATGCAAAACTGCTGATAATGCAAGCACATCATCATCACTGTCAAAACTAGCAGTCATTTTGCAGAACAGGTACGACTTTGATCTTCGGTTCAAACCGGTCGGCTAAACAAGTCGGGAAATGTGTGGCAGTGCACACGTTTTTTAGTCCGGCCCGATCACCTACCGATTCGAAAACTGATCGGGAATCGGCCTCAAAACCGGGCATGTGTAGCGGGGCCTTTAGACATACACTGAACATATATAAATGAGACTGGTATTGCGAACGGCTATTAACCATTTACTGACTGCAGCGGATGCCTTTACATGATACACTATCAGGTACTTTGTGTCATTTTTTTCCCCTCGTGTCGGAGTCAAGTTGTTTCAGAGATGGAAATGTCTTTCTCAGTCCGGTGTTATCTTTGACTAAAAAGGTGACTGTCAAGCGAGTAAAATGCAAAAATTTGTCCAACGAAGAAAGAAACACGTTTTGAAAAGACAGTTACCAACTTGTGACGGCGTGCAGGTGGATATTTTGGTTTTCGGCATTTTCTTTCATTTATTGTTGTTGTAAATTGTTTGTTTCTCTCAAGATGCATTATTTAAAGTATGTCGAGTCCCCTCTGTGCGGCCTGCGTTTGTCTTCAGTTAAACGCATAAATTTACACAAACAAGCCCCCCCAAACCCGAGTCATGTCTTCAAGTTACTAATCACAGTGCTTCTCTGCACACCTTTCGGCCACATTTTGCGGAAGCCAACCCAAAGAGAAGGCCCTGCCTCGTTCTAAAAAGACAAAGTTCAAAGGTCGCAGCCGACATACGTGCAGTGAAAACTGACAGACGGAGTTGCACTGTAAAGGTCAGGAGAAATATGGCGGCGCTGAGTTCAGCGGCGGTGCCACCGCGCCACCGTGCCGTGTAGTTTGTCCTGTAAAGGCAGGGTGGTTTCAGTGTGAACTGCGCAAACAGATCGACCATGCTAGCTCAACCCAACTCAAACTGTACCGCCGCATATTAAGTGCTTATGAGAAACCGGGGACGGACGGCCCGGGTTATGTAGTATGTGGGCCCTGCTGAGAGAATAATAATGTGGCCCGGCCGTAACTAAACACCACGGAAAACTGATGGGCATTTTTTCCGCATACCGACGGTGTCGGCATGCAACCTCGTCAACTAAGTGATATTTAGGCGCGAAATTGTAATGCGGTTCAGTTTTATTTATCCCCCTTTTCCAGGACTGGAGGCTAACGAAATCCGTAGAACCTGTAGCGGGTCGACTCACAGGACTTTAAATGCCGCTCATAACCGACCGCCTAAGTCAGTTGTGAAACCGGAACATAAAGTCTCGGATCACATAGTGTGGCAAAAATGTAAACATTTTTCGTTTTTCCGTCTCGAAAACACACAATTGTTAGTTGCGGCCGGGGTTGCATGGGACCACCATCGGTACACATGAGTATGTTAAGTATTTGGTGCGGTGAATCAGCCGGTACAAACTGCGCACTTCTAAACTGAACTCGTGGCCAGTTCGATCCAACTCAGTGACAACCGCCGCGGCGTATGAACCGTATGACCTGATCGATGAGATGGCAAGCCAGGATTGTCTTAACTCATTCGAAACGAACGGCATCCGGATACGCGGCTTAAGCCGCGTATCCGGATGCCGTTCGTCTCGGCCGGATGTGTTAAAAGGTCTGCTTCATAATGACTGGTAGAAAAAACAAAACAAAACAAAACAAAACAAAACAAAAAAAAAAAAAAACAACAACAACTGATATGATTAGCAGGCCCAGCTTAGTGTCCGTTGGCCCTACCTCCTTCTGACAATGTAACACCGGAATAATTATGTTCTCGTTAGGAAGGAAAAACCGCGTGAGCAGGCCTTAGTCGCCCGCTTGGCGTTAAATCCTAATAACTAAGTAATTTGGCTGATAAAATGTCATACATTTGGAAATGTAGGAATATTGATGCTGGCCACGACGTTTTTTTTTTATTTATTTTTTATTTTTATTTTTTAATCAATTACAAAACAGGAATTATTCATCAGAGACGCATTTTAATATAGGGTTTTCAGGTAATACTGAGACAACAGTAACAACATTTTACTCTGTGGTCCGAGAATACTGAGAAATTGTCTATAATACTGTGGTGATCTGTTATTCTGGACCTTACGGCTCGAAGCCGTAATGTCCAAAATCAAAGACCAGCATATATATTGTATCCTTTGACCTGACGCTGCTCTGCTGCCGTTATTTGAAAACTGAAAAGACAGTATTCCATTTTCGAGAAAAGCGAGATTCTAAGATTTTCATTGTACTGTAAACTTTGGATCTAACAAATCACACAGGAACCCAAATATTCCCGTTGCGATTCAGAAGTTCGTTATAAGCGACGGTAATCTGTAAAGAAAACGTGTTGCCGGGACCTCTAAAAAGTGTTGGTATATCTTGCTTTTGTTGTATTCGACATTGTTATAATGGGAATCTGGCCTTTCTCAAAATCTGAACACACAATATGCCAATAATAGGGTTCCTCTTTGAAGATTAACCCGTACAGTGCTAGCTGACGCAGACTGTGTTTCTGCAATCTTCGTTAACCCATTCAGCCCTGACGCACTACATCAGGAGATGGTTCGACCATGATAATTCAAGGGTAGTGCCAGATTAGCTTATCGGCGCCAAGCTAATCTGACACTACCCTTGAATTATCATGGTCGATCCATCTCCTGCAACAGGTGCATGGTCGATAGATGACGCCTCCAAAATTTGGGAAGTACGTGCGCCGGACTGAATGAGTTAATTCAACACGAAAAAACCTAGATGTCCAAGTAATGTGGATTCCAAAGTGGTGTCAACAAGATGCATAGATCCTCATGAGCCCCTGCAACTGCGGGGGCTCATGGGGATCTATATTACCTATAGAAGCTGGGTGGTGTTCATTTTTTTTTTCTTCTCGGCATTGAAACGGCTAAACAAATTTCCTTGCACCGATCAAGCAAATTTGCACACCCAAATGATGTATCTCGTCCGGACGACTGATACGCATGCCGCAGTGATCGCGCGAGACAGTTCCTACACTCACTGCTTGCCGGTACACCCTCGCTTTCCAGAGGCACTATATAGGCCTACTTTTGCGCAGATGATTTGAAGACCCTGTATTTCTTATTGTAAACAGGCTCAAGACTGTCTGACCGTAGTGTCACGCCTGGGCTGACCAACACCATGACAGTAAGCATGGGGCTGTGACCTAAAGGTCGGTGAGGTCATAGGTCATGACCTGAGTGTTATAGTCCATTCTGGTCGGCTCCCGTCTTTCACCGTCGGACCCCTGTGCCCAGCTGAGTCCATTTGTCATGCGACCTCGAAGGACACTGTCTGAATGCGGACAAGAACTGCACACGATGGTTTTCATGAAAGATGTCTGTCAGTGTTAACGAAGTGATGAATACTGACAGGTCATTAATGAACGGCAAGGAAAGTATGAATGGTTGTATATTAACCCCTTGTGTATGCAGCTACCGGTGCTGTTTACAGTATCGGTGGCTGCATGACCAGAGGGGTTAAATGTCGAGCATGAACATAAATGAACATGTGAAACAGGTGTATGTTTAAAAATTCAAATCACAATCATACCCGAACGCATGTTTAAAAACAGGATTCTGCAGCATGAAAGCACCAAGCCACTTCATCTTTCGACATCCATGGCCAGGTAGGCTCTAAACACTGACCGAACATGCATATTCAACAGACATGTGACTTGTATGCAGGCTTTCCGTTAACCCTTATCATTCGGAATACACCAGTGTGTGAAATAAGTTTGACTAAAATAGTTCAAGGGTAGTGACAGAATAGCTTGGCGCCTCTAGACGCCAAGCTATTCTGGCATCACCTTTGAACTAAAGCCATTGGTCTATAGTGTACTATAATGTACTATAATGTAGCTTGCATATAGCAGTGTACAAATTCGTCCACGAAGAAATCTTGAGAAAAAAATGAACTTATTCCTGCTGTGTTTGAAGTATGTATCCGATTGTAGAGAGCTGGGGACGAATTTGTTGACATGCTAGCCGTCCCCATGACGGACATTTTTAAATCCTAGCGGAAAGCCTGCTTGCATGTGATCAGCAGCATTATATCTCCCAATCAATGATTAGCTAGAATGCTACGTTTCCTTGTGCTCTTTTTAACAATAAATAAATTGCGGTACTTCCGGTAGGTAGTGCAAGAAAAACTCTGAGAATGCCACACACAGAGAATGCTTTGCTGCGTTCTAAAAAAATGTAAAGACCACCGTAAACACATCCAGCCTAAATAACTTATTTACAAATAATGGCTGGAAGACGAACCATTGCTTTAATTTCAGCGTGCACAAGACTGTTAACAATTTCCCAAGATCGCATATTATATTTATATTTTATAGGAGGCCCAGTCTGTTTGACTGACATGCAGCTAGCCTTAACTTATTCTGACCGCGACACACCACAGCAAGATATGACTCCACCATGATAGTCGCCAAGCTATTCTGCCACCACCCTTAAACTATCATGGTCGATTGGTCTCCTGAATTGTAATGCAGTCCTCAGAGGATAACTCCAAAATGTGGATATTTCGTACCTCGGGCAAAATGAGTTAACACTCAGTTGAATCGCAGCCTGCGAGGTCGCCTGACAAATCAGCCAACTAGCCAGCTCATCTCGACAACACGAGGAGCCCCTCTCGCCGCATTCGTTCAGTCAGCCAGCTGTTTGCATCCTTTTGGATTATAGAGGAGCGATTAAACAGCCCGAACAGCATGAACAACATCAGCATCAACCGCTACAGCATTTATACTGCAACGTGACGAAAACGGCAGTTGAAAATTAAAGATTCAAGATTCAAATATAAAGCGAGTAAATCAGTTGATTCATCCACAAAACTTGATCCATCCATATGGAGTTGTACATGCTTACGGCGCTTGGGAGATGGACGGTTTTCAAGTGAGAGCAATTTGGCTCTAGATGCGAAAATGGACTAAACGGCGGATCTGTTGGGTCTTATTAAGCCATATCATACTGAGGCTAAAAGCTTCAAATATGTACACTGCCATATGCAAGCTACATTATAGTACTTGCAGATATAGACCAATGGCTTTAGTTCAAGGGTGGTGCCAGAATAGCTTGGCGCCTAGAGGCGCCAAGCTATTCTGACACCACCCTTGAACTATTTTAATCAAACATATTTCACTGGTGTATTACGAATGATAAGGGTTAAAGGCCCACTACCGCCGTAACTGTTCAAAGACACTTTTGCCGGTAACAGATGGTTACGAAACGCTACGCACAGGTCTAGTTATCGTTCATTTAGACACAGGACAATCCGCTTCAGCACACGTCGTCTTCATATCAAGTAACCTGACAATGATTCCATTTCGTTCTAGAAATACAACTCTATCAGTACGAGAAACATCTAAAAACAGATTGACACGCTAACGGCAGCGCAGAATAAATAAGAGCGATTACGCGTGTGCTTTTGCTGCGTGTCCCAACTACCGTTAAAGTTCATTAGGTGTGTCGACAAGGCATAATGAACACAAACGGTGCTGAAATGTGTCTTCAGATTTACAGGTAATGGTACTTTAACGTGAAAGGGTGAAAACATCGCAACCGTAAAACTACGCGAACAAGTTAGATATGAACGTTAAAGGGATTGAACATTCACAGACGAATCTCAGTATGGCTCTGAGTCAAAGGGTCGCAGACTCAAAGTCAAAAAGTCAAAATAGGTGCGCGTGGCTGTGAGAATCGGCAATGGGATAATCTGCCTTGAACCCGGTCCCTGAATCTGCACGCATGTTAACCCTTATCATTCGGAATACACCAATGTGTAAACTACGTTTGACTAAATATATTTCAAGGGTAGCGCCAAAATAGCTTGTCGCCTTTAGGGGCGCCAAGCTATTCTGGCACCACCCTTGAACTAAAGCCATTGGTCTATATCCTTATCTGTAAGTACTATAACCGATGTAGCGTGCATATGGCAGTGTACAAATTTGAAGCTTTTAGCCTCGGCATGATATGGGTTAAGTTTCGCGGAAAGTCCGTGTTCATTCAGCGACCAAAATCCACAACCGTCCAAGAAACATGGAGACAAATTGGTCTCAGCAAGAGGCATAGATCCTGATGAGCCCCCGCAGTCGCGGGGGCTCATGAGGATCTATGCCTCTTGCAGTTGGATGGCGTTCACTTTTTCTCGTCAGTGAGGGGAGTAAAAATGCAACAGACAAGAAGCTCATAATTATTTTTGTGAAAAGCGAGATTTAAATTGTGACACAATGAAAGTCTCGCTTTTGACTTACGGTCTTCTGCTTTCCTGGGGCAGACAGGGTAAGACTGACAAGCGAAGACGTTAACATAATTATGGCTCTGAAAGTCACATGAATAATGGCCAGACGACTACTTCTTATTCTATTTTACTGTCCCACTGGCACCGAGGTGATCGGGGACTAATATTAATTACTTGGTTTCTTTTGAAAAAAAAGAAGTTTCTAGTGCCATGCCGTGCCTATATTTTACTTTGAAATTTACATGCTATCGACCCAACAACGGTCGTTATTACTAATACGACAAAACTAAAACGTGAACTTATGGCTCTGAAAGTCAAAGGACTGCAGTTTAGACGAACCTAACACACGAACATATGGCCCTGAAAGTCGAAGGTACAATGGATTAGCCAATCCTAAACCGTAAATTTAGCTCTGAAAGTCAAAGGATTAAAGGTTCAACCTAAACGTGACAATACGGTTCTTAAAGTCAAAGGTTTAAAAGTGCAGACGGCCCTAAAAAGTGAACTTATGGTTGGCTGTGAACGTCGAACTGAGAAACAATGCCTCAGACAAAACCTAAAACGTGAACATATGGCTCTGAAAGTCAAAGGGACAATGCCTGCTTAACTCTTTCAGCCAAGTGCCAGATGAGCTTGGCGCCTTCAGGTGCCAAGCTCATCTGGCACTGCCCTTGAATTATCATGATCAATCCATCTCCTGCTGCAGGGCCCCGGGGCAAAAAGGGTTAGACACAACCTAAAACGTGAACATGAGGCTCTGAGTGTCGTAGAGTGACTTAAAAGTGCAGACGAACCTAACACCTACCTAACCATAAGGCTGTGAACTTTAAAGACACGGAGGCTCAGTTGAACGTTAACCTCTAATAAATTCCTATAAAGGAGCCTTCTCATGCTGAAACTGATACACGCCATGATAAATGTCTTTTTTTCTGCAGTCATCCCTATTCAGTCTACAAGAGGGATTGATTCTCATGAGCCCCTGCAGTCGCAGGGGTTCATGAGAATCCATCCCTCTTGTTGCTTGGCTAGACGGGCTCCCGCTCTTCCTCAGATTATGGAGACATGCGGGTTTCAGCAAAAGGACTGTATTTCCTCCGTAAACCGTAATCCAGGATGACGTCCAAACCAACGCGTGTCAGTCTCCGCGATAAATATTTCTGAGGATAACTGTGACGCAGAAAGCATGTTTTTTAAAGGGTTGTATTTCAGTGCTGAACCATCCTGCCGGATCCTGGAGTCCAGGGGCAAGCTGGCACGCATTTCAATATTGTCAACAGGAAGCTGCTGAAAAGTGATATGTAAACAACCTTAACCTACGTTGCCTTTCCACTCCTCACATACGCAATTTCAGCATCTGTCTTACTCGAACAGAACTGGGATGTGCCAAACTGCGGACTGCGACTTTAAAAACCCAAGTAAGATCACATAACATTTTTTTAAAATTAACTCATTCCAGACGTAAGGCCTATGAGTACGCAGCTACAGACGCGTATTCGTGGGCCTTATGTCTGGAATGAGTTAAAGCAATAGGCTCCAAGGCAGGTTTTGATTGCTAAAAGTCGCCGATACAACAGGTTCTCAATGTTGTCTTGCCTCAGCTAAGACCTTTCTACCCCTCTTTTCACAATCCACAAAAGTACGCACACGTATTAGAAGTTTTCCTCGGCCTTTGAGCGTAACGGAAGGCTGAACTCTTCTGCGTACAAAGGAGAAGAAGTGCAGAAAAGTCTTTCTGTTTACGACATGCTTCATAATTTGTCCAGCGTTATTGGAAGACACGCTACTAACATTTATAAAGAAGAGTGTGACATTGCGATCAATTAGCCCATATCATACTGAGGCTAAAAGCTTCAAATTTGTACACTGCCATATGCAAGCTACATTATAGTACTTACAGATAAGGATATAGACCAATGGCTTTAGTTCAAGGGTGGTGCCAGAATAGCTTGGCGCCTAGTGGCGCCGAGCTATTCTGGCACTACCCTTGAACTATTGTGGTCAAACGTGTTTCACACGCTGGTGTATCCCGAATGATAAGGGTTAATCCTTTACTGCGTGGGATAGGTCGATGTAATTAAGCCGGAACGATTGTCAGTGTACCCACATGTAATTTTTAACCGTACAGTTCTAATTAAAGTGCTGGGTTGTGATTTTGGACCTTACGGGCCGTAAGGCCCAAAATTACAGCCCAGCACACAATTTCCGTTTCACCGGTGGTGTGGGTGTTAATAGTGGTGGTGGTACTACAATGTGTTAATTGTGGTGGTGGTACTACAATCATGTAGTTGATGAATGATGATGGGGATGTGTGATCGCCGAGTTGGCCTACCGCCGCGAGCGCGTCAGGCCGTGGCGGTTGTAAAGGTCGGAGACTGAGAGTGATGAACCAGTCAGAACTGGTTCCTGGGGCCGAACACCGGTCGACCACACCGATTTCGGCCCAAGAGTCGTTTTGCTTAGTGGGGAGGGAGTGAGGTAGGCCAAGGGGCCGGAGTGCCGGGATGCCGTGGTGACTGTGGGTCCGTGTGTGAGTGGAGGGTTGTATAGAGGTATCGGCGGCATAGTGGTGACTGTGTGTGTGCCGCGCGCGCGCGTGTGTGTGTGTGTGTGTGGAAGCGGAAAGGGGGGGGGGGTGTTAAGGTTGGGGGCGGAGGGAAAGAGGAGTTTCGGAGGGAGATGTTGGTCAAGTTGTGGTCACCATCGGGTCACAAACGGGTGTCCATGGCAACCGCGCGTCGCAGCCGCAGTCCAGCCGACCAAACGTAGGGAGCATTGCCCGTACGGTCCCGTCGAATGAGTTGGACACATAAAGTTAGTTAGTTATTTGGGTTTTACGCCGAGCAGGCGACTAAGGCCATCTCACGGCGGCACATCAAGTTAGTGCCTGCAGACTCTTTTGCAGTATCGAAATCAGTTGAATTATATAAAATAAATGAACCCGGCGACCATTTGATTAAAAACAGAAAGAAAGAAAGAACCAAACGAACTCAGTAGTACTCAAGCATGCAGACACTGGCAAACTATATTTCTAACGTGTGCAAAGTCAGTGACGATTAATCCCTTTCATTCTGATACACTTTTGCATGAAATAAATTTGACTATAATAGTTGAAGGGTGGTGCCAGAATAGTTTGGCGTGCGAGCGGCAAGCTATTACCCTTAAACTAAAATGGTTGAGATATCTCTTACTCTGTAATGTAGCCTTTATAGGACAACAAGAAAGTTTTTTTTTTTAAAAATTAGCCTCAGGAGGTTAACTCTTATCATTCGGAATACACCAGTGTGTGAAATAAGTTTGACTAAAATAGTTCAATGGTTTGTGCCAGAATAGCTTGGCGCCTTTAGGCGTCAAGCTATTCTGGCACCACCCTTGAACTAAAGCCATTGGTCTGTATCCTTATCTGTAAGTACTATAATGTAGCTTGCATATGGCAGTGTACAAATTCGAAGCTTTTAGCCTCAGTATGATATGGGTTAAGAAACACACTGTCAATGAAACCTGCAAAATTCTTCTCTGTTGCGTTTTACTCGTAATCCACATCTACATCGACGTAAAATATCCCCAAATAAACAGAAAAATGTGTACAGTGACCACAAAATAGCGTAAGATATGTAAGCTGACCGGTAGTGTCAGAGTAACTTGGCGCCTTTTTAGGCGCCAAGCTACTCTGGCACTACCCGTGAGCAATGGATCCATCAACTGACACATCCCTTATGCCGGTTCCACTGTGAAAGTCTGTTGGTGTGTGAACAATGAAAGGGAAATGAAATGAAAGCCAGGGGGCAAATTGGTTCCGTTTGTAGAGTGTTTATGGAGTGTTTTAACAACAAAACTGAGCAGACAATTGAAAACTCGTCACTAGCAACTCAGACACTCACTCACACAACACTCTCAATGCTCTCTCTCTCTCTCTCTCTCTCTCTCTCTCTCTCTCTCTCTCTCTCTCTCTCTCCTCTCCCTCTCTCCTCAGTATCATGCCGGCCGCAGTGTCAGTATAAGAAAGGCCTGCGCGCTTGACATCTTGAAAAATTAAAGCTCATTTGGCGGCCAGCCGAAACCGGATGCGCGACTTATTCCGCGCATCCGGATGCGGCTGGCCGCAAATGAGTTAAATACATCATCGTTTCTTTTTTGCAAGCTAACTGTACAGTAGCCATTTTACTATATAAGTATGGTTAGCATGCAATTTTTTTTCTGCTTTGAATACGGTAAATGTATTTCGTATGTATTCTTGAACAATTTCTAGAGAAAGACATCATTATATGCTGTCAAATGTTACAAGCAACAAAAACTCTCTCTCTCTCTCTCTCTCTCTCTCTCTCTCTCTCTCTCTCTCTCTCTCTCTGGCTGTCTCTGTCTCCCTCGATACTTTTGTAGCTGGACCTCTGACTAAAAATCAATCCTGAAAGAGGAGACGTTTAATCATTATCGTCAACATCATTATCACGACTAGCTCTCTCGTCCTTCTGCCCCTCCCTCAATCCTAGCCTCCCCCTCCTACACACCCCTTCAACCCTCCGAACTCCCGGCCTTCTCTCTTAAAAGGAGGAACAAAAAAGAAAAGAAAAAAAAAAAGGAGAAAAAGAGCTTGGGCGAAGGGAGATAGCTCTACCATCGACATGCTGTGATCATCACTAGAGAGTCGTTTTACCAACTTCATAGTCCTACCTCTCATATATTGGTCTTACCCCCTCATCCTCACCCCCAGCGAGCACATAATCAAACACAGTTTTGAGAGCCGTGTTAGTCACTTAATTAACCAGCGCGTCTGCAAGAGAAATAGATTCTCATGACCCTTGCAGTGCAAGGGCTCATGAGAATCCATGCCTCTTGCTTGAATTCACCAGCCTCGATTTACATCGTCAGACTGAGGATTTATTTCGAAGATCTGCAACCGAAGTTCCATCTGATTGGGCTGGCATGCCCCATGACCGGTTTATGCAAACATGAACTGTAAGGTCAGGGAAAGGAGGATGGGTGAGGGTGAGGTTGCGGGGGGGGGGGGGGGGTAGGTGTGGTGGGGGCCGAGTGATGGGGATGGGGAGGAGGGACTGGGGTGGCGTCAACCCAGTGTACACAAGACAGGTGTACAATTACAGGTTTACAGATTACAGACTTAATCCTGTTGACTCCCTCTGACTAAAGAGTAAAGCTCAAATTCAAAATTCCAATTAATCATACTTTATTGTCCAACCGGATTGGAACATTTCTTTACAACCCCCCCCCCCCCCCCACCCCACAAAAATACAACAACAACAACAACAACTTCTAAGAAAAGGCAAGCGCAAATAAACAAGTAAAATGGCAGACAGACTCCGGCCACTAAAAGTACATTTCAACAAGTAGGTACAACTAAAAAAAATATGCACACAACATAAAGTTGTAAGAATGTGGAGAGAGCATCCCCCCCCCCCCCCCCCCGACCGGCCGACTACAAAAAAAATGATAATTTAATGAAAAGTGAAGAAAAACAGAGATAAATAAAATCAGTAATCTAATATTTATTTATAAGTATTTCTTTAAAACAAAACGCAGAAAGAGTTCCACTGTCGCGTCATGTTTATTCTTGTGAATGATTTCTAAGCTGGATGGGAAACCGAACAAAATTGTGACCCTTGCAGTCCCGGACTCGAATTCATGAATTTTCGAATGTCCAACATGTTGCCAATGAGGCTACACCAGTGATGTGGATACATCTTCGTACTTCACATTTTTTTCAGTCTACTGCGCTGAAGATGCTCCTGAGAATCACATGAACCCATGTCTTTCCGGTGCAGATGATAATGGAAGGAGGGAAAGTCAGGGGTTGAATGAAAAAACAAAACAAACAGTGGGCATTCCCGACCAGTAAGCAAAAGGTCATCGGTCTGAAATCGACCCGAGGACCTTAACCGATTCAGTCCCGACACACCACAGCAAGATATGGATCTACCATGATAGTTCAAGGGTGGTGCCTATAGGCGCCAAGCCATTCTGGCACCACCCTTGAACTATCATGGTCGATCTGTCTCTTGAATTGTAATGCAGTCCTCAGAGGACAACTCCAAAATGTGGGTATTTCGTACCTGGGACGCAATGAGTTAATCTTCTTGGATGGTCGCAGTTGCTATAACAATAGTGAGGTTGTGTTTGATACGAACGACTCCCAAAAACGAACGAGTGCAAAATCACGACTGATGACCAGCCTGTACTATGACCAGCCTGTACTAAAGGTTGAATTGGACGAACCGCCCACCGCCGAAGAGACCCACACAGCCATCCACCAGCTCAAGAGTGGCAAAGCAGCAGGCATTGACGGAATCCCGCCAGAGATCTGGAAACATGGAGGCCCAGCACTGCACAACAAGCTCCATGACCTCTTTCTCTGCTGCTGGGAGAAAGGAACACTACCAAAGGATCTCCGTGATGCAGTCATCATCACCCTATACAAGAACAAAGGAGAGAAATCTGAATGCTCTAATTATCGTGGAATTACCCTGCTGTCCATTGCCGGGAAAATTCTCGCAAGGCTGCTCCTGAATCGGCTGGTACCTGCCATCGCTGAAGACCACCTCCCAGAGGGCCAGTGTGGCTTCAGAGCCAACAGGAGTACCACCGACATGGTCTTTGTGCTGAGACAGCTTCAGGAGAAGTGCCGCGAGCAGAACAAAGGGCTGTACGTAACGTTTGTCGACCTAACAAAAGCATTCGACACTGTGAGCAGGCAAGGCATGTGGCAGATCCTGGAGCGACTTGGCTGTCCCCCAAAGTTCCTAAGCATGATCGTCCAGCTCCACGAGGACCAGCAAGGCCAGGTTAGACTCAACAGTAACCTCTCAGAACCATTCCCCATTATCAACGGCGTGAAACAGGGCTGCGTGCTGGCACCAACCCTCTTCACCATCTTCTTTAGCATGATGTTGAAGCAGGCCACAGTAGACCTCGACGATGACGATGCAGTGTACATCAGGTATCGTCTCGATGGCAGCCTGTTCAACCTCAGACGACTGCAGGCCCACACGAAAACCCTAGACCAACTGATTCGTGAGCTGCTCTTTGCTGATGACGCTGCCCTTGTTGCACACACAGAGAGAGCCTTGCAGCGCATCACATCCTGCTTTGCAGATGCTGCCCAGCTCTTTGGACTCGAGGTCAGTCTGAAAAAGACAGAGGTACTACATCAGCCGGCACCCAAGGTAGAGCATCGCCCTCCCCACATCACCATCGGCGAGTCTGAACTGAAGTCAGTACACCAGTTTACCTACCTTGGCTGCATCATCACGTCAGATGCCAAGCTGGACAAGGAGCTTGACAGCAGGCTGGCAAAAGCGAACAGCGCTTTTGGGCGACTTTTCAAGCGGGTGTGGCACAATCAACAGCTGAAAACGGGCACCAAGATCAGTGTGTACAGAGCTGTCGTCCTCACCACCCTGCTGTACGGTTCCGAGTCCTGGGCCCTCTACCGCAACCAACTACGACTCCTCGAACGCTTTCACCAGCGCTGCCTGCGTACCATCCTGGGCATTCACTGGAGTGACTATGTCACCAACGTCGAGGTCCTTGAACAGGAAGAAACTATGAGCATCGAGGCTTTGTTGCTGCGGACACAGCTTCGCTGGGCGGGGCACGTCTCCAGGATGGAGGATCATCGCCTACCCAAGATCATTCTGTTCGGCGAGCTTGCTACTGGACACCGTGACAGAGGGGCACCAAAGAAGAGATACAAAGACGGTCTCAAGAAGTCACTTAGTGCCTGCCAAATCGACCACCGCCAGTGGTCTTCGCTTGCTGCGGACCGTGACACCTGGCGCTCCACCATCTACAAGGCAGCCGTCTCCTTTGAGGACTCTCGCAGAGCTAACCTTAAGGACAAACGGCTCAGGAGAAAAAACCGAGTTGCCGTAACTCAGAACCCTGACCAGACCTTCCCCTGCAGCCACTGCGGTCGATCCTGCCTGTCCCGGATTGGCCTCCGCAGCCACGAAAATGCCTGCAGACGACGTGGGCAAGCCCTATAGAATCTTCGTTCGCGAAGTCAAGCCAAGACTATAAGAATAGACAACACTCCAAACATCTCCTATCTTTTCTATGGTCAGATTTTAAAAAAAAAGAAGAAAAAGATTAGCATTCCCAGTAAGCAAGGGTCCACGGGCCGACGACGGCCGCAGTGGCCCGCGCACGACTGTGCGCGGGCCACTGCGGCTGTCGCGGCCTGAAGACGTTTAGCTACCGGGGCTTAACTTCCGGGTGTTCACCAAGATGGCAATTTGGCTTTGTCTGTGGCCGGATGAACGCCAAAGAAAAGTCCAAAGAAGAAAGAAACACGCATAGAAATGACAACTTCAACACAATTTATCAAATTTAAAAAATAGTCAAACAGACAAATACATAACAATATCCCTGTCTTTTCTTTGGTCAGACAAAAAAAAAAAAAAAAAAAAAAAAAAAAAGAAAAAAAAAAAAAAAAAGAAAAGAAAAGAAAAATAATAAAAAAAAGCTTGTCAGTCGCCTTTTTGGTCTAGATTGTGGGATGTTCGCATGTCTAGATTACAAAAAAACCGGGATCATGATGATCTATGTCTCTTCCTGTACGCAATTTGTGATTGCTAGTGTTCACGAGGGCTGTCAGTATAATTTACTGCCGTCACATAGCAAAAGTAAGCATTCCATTTTTGAGAAAAGCGAGATTTCCATTGTTATACCGTGAAAATCTCGCCATGTTTTCTCTAAACAGGAGATAATGGCTTTGGCCATGCAACGGCCGATAACGGATTATGTGTGCCTCACGCAAAATGGTCATAAACCAGTCGCTGCGTCATACAACAAAAGAAAGTACGTCCAGTTTTGAGAAAAGCACGATTTTCATTGTTATACGATAAA
The DNA here is from genome assembly GCA_036245525.1 of Semisulcospira habei. Lineage (NCBI taxonomy): Eukaryota > Metazoa > Mollusca > Gastropoda > Semisulcospiridae > Semisulcospira > Semisulcospira habei. The sequence goes on along the minus strand of BTPG01000007.1, from coordinate 92,459,529 downwards.
AATATCGCTTTTTCTCAAAAACGGTCAGAATTATTTTTGCAATACCACGGCAATACAACCGTTTCAGAGACAACTCGATCTTGCTTCATTACTTAACCCTTTGGCTGTCGGTTGCGGTTTTTGGTCACGACTGATTCCTGTCGGAAACATCGCGACTAAAACCGCTACCGACACCCAAAGCCGGGGTTAATGCACTCAAATTTCGTGCAACATGCGCTTCGGGCACTCGGACACTACATAATCGTAAATTGTATATGTTGTTCTGTGACTTCGTACTGTAGGGGCCTACATCCCTTAAAGGCCCTATACTTCTGGGAACTGCTGGAAACAGCCGTGTATTGTGGTATTTCATTACAGCCTAAGTCAGAGTCCATTTGAACACCACAGGTACTCATTTCCCTCCATGAACAATTTGCCATCTGAACACTGTATAAAAACCTAGTTCAACTCGACGCGTAATCATCCTCGTCTAAAAATAGATTAGCAGCAGACGACACAGATACCGTGATAGTTTCGACTACAGACATGAGCATTGAATACAAATGTAGCATCACAGTGATTATGTCAAACAGATGCTTCTTTGGCGGCGGCGTACCTTGAAAAGTGATTGTACTGACAACTAGAATGACATTCCTTGCAAGGAATCAGCTTGGTGACTGATACAGAGCCTAGCAAACGGAAGTTAGTAGTAGCGTCAGATTCCGACACTACTGCGACGCCAGATTCAGGGCTGGTGTGAAATCAGTGCCGAGTCACAGGAGGCAAGACCGATTAGAGGCCCGGTGCCGGGAGAGCGGGGAAAAATCAAGTCAGTTCCTGGCCGGTGAGACTGTGAGATCGACGCAGAGATGAATAGAAAAACAAGGCTACATTTCGACTTTTAAAGGTCCTGGTTCAGCAATTAGTCAGTAGAGGACAGCGAAAAAAAAATTCGAAGTCCCTACCTGATACACAAAGTGCAACCCTAACAGAGCCTCGTCAGATGGGATCCCCGAACACTCACGTTACTATAGCTGATGTAGAGTGTCAGACGTCCTTGACGGCTGTCACAGTTCACGCAAACAGGTATACGCCACTCAGCTGCTAAAGGTCACTTCCAGTTGCATCTGTCCGTACACGGTAACATCCACAATTCTCGTGCAACAACGACGAAAGTATCCAACTTTCAGTTGACTTCTGTACCGGGAAACACCGAGCGACTGAGTGACGTCCACAACGTCCAAAAACGGCGCAGGGAATGATGACGGTACGTCAAACATGCTATAGCGTGGTCTTCTCATTTCGTATGTCCTCGCATTTATCCAAAACAATGTTTCCTCGAAAGCGTTTGCAAACAACAAGTCCCTTATGGTAGTCACCATTTTTACCAAGGGAAGCTACTAGATAATGTTGTTGTAGGGGACAGCACTCCCGTGCTAAGCAACGCGGAAATGCCCACCTCAAAACGATTTTATTTTTCACAAAAGCCTGGGAGATCATTTACAGGCGATCATGCAACGATGTGATGTGCATGGATGACTCTGCGACAATATGAAATGAATGAAAACGGTCCATAAATATGCCCCATAAATCCATGGCCAGCAAGAGAATACATTCTCATGAGCCCCTGCAGATGCAGGGGCTCATGAGAATTTATGCCTGTTGCATTTGGAACAGGCTGGCTGAAGGCCTGTTCTGTCTGAACCAAACAGCTGAAATTCAGCTCTCCGGGATTTTGAAAAGCTGAATCAGTTTCTAGGACTGAAGACTGTCCCCCATCTATGTGATTGTGCCTGTTCGTGTGTGTTACACGGACATAAAATTTGATTACATAATAAGAATCTAAGCACTAGGAAATATTTGCTTTGTCGATTACTTCTCATCTTGTTTTTTTTTTTTTTGTTGTTGGTTTGATGTTTTTTTTTTTTGTATCACAAAAGATAATTACTGTCTGCAAACTTGCTGAGTTCAGTGATAATATTTTCTCCCCAGACCAACAGCTGTTTATGCACATGCAATGCACCCTGCCCAATGCGTACCTCATGCAAGTGCCTGACAGCAACCAACCATACACCAACTGCAAGCTAAAGGGTGCACAAACAAACGAGAGGCAAGTTTCAAAATAATTAGATACAGGGTTGCAACAAATGGGTCCAGCCTTCGCCATACCAATAATCTATACCTTTTTTTTTTTTTAAAAAGACCATATAATTATTCTTTATGCCCCCGATCCAAAATACTTAAATGTTATCTAATTTTCCCATTTTGGGGGGTTGGGCGAACTCTCCCCCCCCCCCCCACCCCCCATGACTGATTATAGGAGGCAGATGAAAGCAAGCTGGCATCATGCACCCTTTTGGCTGGAGCATTAGGCTTCTTTCATCTCATGCTATGGTTATGAGATACAAAATAAATGTTAGGAAACAGATATATGTAATTGGTATTCTAACCACAATATATTTGATTCATAGTTTATCTATGTTTGCACTGACAGAAAACCATGTGGGATTTGTTTTTGATCACTTCATATAGCAATGTTCTCTATCAGAAAACTGAAATGACTCAACCCGCAAAAATAAATATCAAGGAAATATATCAGTTCACAACAGCAAGAGATATATCTTACTTGATCTTTATTTTGTGACAAAAACATTGTTTTCAAATACACTTCAACATATGGGTTATTTGTTTATGTCTGTACTGAGTAAAACTGTCAAAAATGCCTTTCATTGTGAGGCTTCTCTTATGAGTTCACCAAAATTGTCAAGTACATCAATAAGTGTATACATAAATAAAAGCACAATGACCATGATGATATAGTAAAATACAGTTGATTTTTTAATGAAATGAGTACGTCCATTCTCAACAAGACCAAGTAGTTTATGTATCCTACAGAACCACATAGTCCAGACCAAAATGGTGACTGCAAAGCGTGTGTAATGCAGAGAAGAACTTAACGAAGAAAGAAAGACGCTTCGAAAAGACAGCTACAACACAATTTTAGTCATATTATCTAGTAAACAATTATGTTGTAACTGTCATTTCTAAGCGACTTTCTTTCTTCATAGGGTTCTTCTCTACAGAACAACATACATGTACACACTTTTACTTCCAGCACTATATATAACTGTAATGATACATGAGGCAAAAACACAAACAGAACAGAGGCAACCATTTTAATTATAAAGAAACAATTTCAGTGATGTCATTGAATCATATGCATGGTATATTTTGCTTATGATGCTGTCTTTCAAACTTGGTCTCTGTGTTTTGGTAAGTGGGGGTGAAATGAGGGGGGGGGGGAGTATGGAGGGGTGGGGTGAGGTGGGGGGGCAGTTATGAAGTTGAGAAACAGTTTGTATCATGGTGACTGCTCAGTTTACATGTTGGCGCTGCTGCCAGTTCCAGCTGACAAAACACCAGTGCATCCGTGGTGTGTGAAAAGCAAGATTTTCACTGTATGGACACTGACAGTGTCACATTTCACTCGCATGGGTACACATGCAGGCATATTTTTTTTTATATGCTAAATTTTGCTATCCACCAAAATGCTAATATTGCCATGACTCCACAGCAGACAGACAGCCTTCATGGACAGGTCCAACCAGTGAAGAGACAAAAGACTGGCCAGTGTCAAACATGTCACCAAACTGCAGGGGCGTTAGCAGCAACGTTACAGAGAAACTTTGGAACAGAAAAATGCCTGATGCAAGTGCAGAGTGCCCCAATTTGCTCTCAGAAGGCAGCTGCAAGACAAGAAGCAAAGGTCAGTTAGTACATGTAAAGATATACTGCAAACACTGTTCTAGAGGAGTTTACTTGGCTACCAGGTATATGCCAGTATAATCTACTCATCATGAAAACAACCATAAATAGTTTGCACTGCTGCTTGGTAACATGATATTATATGAATATGTTTTCAGGCCAACATAGCCAAATTTTCCCTGGGGGAGACTAAAAGACGCACTCAACCGATGAGCAGCCCCTGGTGACCATATCGTATGTGGGAGTAGAGGTGACACCTCATCAGCGCATCACCAGTGAAGACAATCCGGCCTACTGTTTGTGTGGGAATTGTCTAATAATAATGGACAACAAGAACTACTGAATTTGATCAAGCTGATCGAGTTAACAGAAGAACCAACTTTTCTAAATATTTGTAAGAAGCAGAACAAAGTCAAATTTTGCAGTATCAAAATTTATAGCAGCACATTTGCAAATAAAAATCCCACATTATAATGGCATTCAAAAATTACCAACACTGCATACAGATTTTTTTCAGTTGTGGCATGAGAGCCATATGGGGCCTGGCAACAGAAAACACTGTCGCTCTTGTCAGGTGGCCATAATCAGATGGCGGTTTCCAAGCCCCAATCTAAACTACCTGAGGGCACTATCTGGTTGTGTATGTGTGTGCAACCAACCTCCAAGTCTTTGCTTCTGCTGAAAAACCACATCCACTCGTCGCTCACTCTATCATCTGTACTGCGTAGATACTGTAACAAACTGCAGAGCTTTCCATCAGTGAGGCATTGGGGATACACGGCCACAGAGCATTCCTTTATGAGAAAAAAACAGAATGAAAAGAACATTTTCATTTACATTTAAAATTTACTTTCTGTCATGGGTGTGGAGATTGTTTACATCTGTTTGTACAAGTAGTTGGGACATGAATAAATGGACACATGCATGTAATATGATACTCCATATTGTGCACTTTGTACTCTCTACACAAGAAAGTATTAAAGTTGAATGTAAAAGAAAAGTGTTGGACATTCTTTGTTTTCAATACATTTGGACATTCTTCTTCATAAATCGCATACATGTCTGCTTTCTGCTTTCATTTTCCATCCTTGTCATAACTACATACTGTGAACAGTGCACACGAACAGGAATTCGGCACCCGACTTGCCATAACAAAAACTTAGTTTGCATGGTCAGTATCACAATCCTAAATAGTATATTTATACAAATACATGTACTGTAATGATACTGAAAATGACATGTACAATACTGCACTTGTAACAGAAATTGCACACGTGTGTAACATACTATAAGCATGCATATTTCTGTTCTGCTACCTGGTATGCCACAGAGTGCCTGTTGCTAGTCTTGGTATACTGCTTGCATTCTTGGTGGTTGAACTAAGTCAAGGATGGTAAGTATGTTGTGCATTGTGTAGCCTTCATAGCCAATTGAATTTTTTTTGGGCCATTTCAACCACATAGATACATCCCCTTGACTAACACTCAATGATGAGACTGAAACATATCTAAACTCTAAGTCAAAATAAGTGCGTAAATAAGACATGATACCTTGATTGTGCCTGGCAAGGAAGCTCGTAATGTGTGGTGATGCTTGATAACAGGCTTTATCCATTGTTTCAAGTGGTGTTTAGCCTTTGGCAGCAGCAAAGAAACTGAAAACAGATGGCCAATGAATAGATAAAGCAAAACCTCAAACTGACAAAAGCACAAAAGTGAAAATACACGAGCAGCAGTTTATACTGAGTAGGTTGTTTCGATGACAGAACAGCATCATGTGTTTTTGTTCTGCATACACTCAAGGATATATCCTCCATGTAAACACACAGCTCAACTCAACTTCATGCAATTTGCTTGCCTTTGTGCAACGCATCAAGGTAATGATCCAATAATATACAAATCTATTTGATACTGAAATAAAAGATACATGCATTACAGAGTGGCAAACTGACAGGTAGCTAGCACTAGCTGTTATGAAGACTTGGGAGGAAAAAACACCATGGCACCATGATAATTATGTTTACTGTCAACTTGTAAATATACTTACAGTGTGGAGGAAGCAGTCACATATGTAAATCATAACTTACAGTATTGTGACAGCAATATTTCCATGACACTATATGCTACTTTATGTGTGCTGTGATTGGACTTTTACAAGCAAAAATGATTTTGTGAAATCAAGAAGGTGTACCATACTTCAAAATCAAATGCCACCAAACTGATCATCATTACCTGAAAGTAGCAGGAGATTACAGTAGAACTCTGTCGGTGACAACTTATCGGACAGGTCTTGCTGTCTTCAGAAACTCGATGCCAGTCTGTGCATTCACCAGTTCCATGTCACCTGACCTTGTGGCAGCCCTGCTGTCCAGAACAAAAGCATAAACACAGTAATGGGGAAAATGAAAAAGAAATAAATACACATGTGTGCATGTGGCTTTCTAAAAATGGCTTAGTCACAAAATAGAAGCACATTTGAGTGTTATGATATGGAACAATATAACAATACATATATGATTTACAGTAAGACTCGCAATAGAATATTTTTATATACAAACATAATATTATATTAATTATAAGTTTTTGTCACTCATATTTCTCCTGTTCCTAAGCCTGTGGTTTCAGGAAAAGAAGAGTGCATGCTGAATATGAGAAATACATCATGTATCAGTGGCAACTAAGCCAACTTACAATAGACCACGCTGATTGCGAGTTTCATAATGAATTATGTACATACATGTATTGCTCTATTTCATCACACTGAAATGTGCTGTTTTTGTGAACAAATATGTTTTAGGTTGATCCTAGTTGTATATCGTATCCTTATCTATACCTGTTTATTATATTCTCATCCAGACAATTGCTGATGTTGTTTTTATACAGAGAGCAGCTGTACATTTGTTTTCATTCAGACATGCATCTGAACACTTTGTCTGTGTTCAGACAACTGCAGGCATATTTTTTTTTTTTTTTATTCAGACAGCTGTATATTTAATTCTATTCAGACAGCTGTACATTTTGTTCTAAATATAAGCCAGCTGTACACTGTGTCCCAAGCCACACACACACACACACATGTACACACACACACACACACACACACACACACACACACACACACACACACACACACACACACACACACAAAGTTCACAATTTACCTTGCCATTGCCAATGCGATTATATGTTATGTCTTGTGATGGGATTGGGTGGTGTTCCATTACTGATGCACCTTCACTTTCACTTTGTACTAGCTTCACAAATGTATCCACAGAAATAACACACTGCTTGCTGCTCTGTGAGCTCATTTGGTGTGGCACTGAAAAATAATCAAATGACTGGTATTTGTATAGTTATGTAATACACACAAGGGTTTTGTACTAGAAAACGCTGTGGCGTTATGAAGATATTTACACAAAAACAACCGCCATCAACCCCCAAAACAAATCGCAACTAAGAGTGGAAACTTCTGAATTTACATCAAACCTGAGCTCAGAATATATCACATATTTCATTTATGTATATAACACAAATATGTGTAATAGCAAAGTGCCCAGAAAATATTACAATTATTTATAAAAGAGAGAAAATTTAAAGAACAGTTACAAGCTGTTATGCTGTAGTGACCGAGTAACTACGGAAGAGACGAACAGTGAGGCTAAGATTACCAATCTATTCTTCGTCTTGTTCATCGATGTATTCTGCCAACTTCTCAGCACTGTGGTCTGCAGTTATTTCCTCAGTCATCACTTCCTCCGAAATTATTGTCCTGTACGCCAGAACACACATAACATTACGATCGCTATAGGTCTACCTGTTGTTGACAAGGAAGTGGGCATTAGAGTGGTGTCCCCTGTAATATACATATTTACGAGTAGCTTCCCTTTGTAAACACGACGTCAACTACATTCGGCATGGGTGTTTGTTGTTGTTGGAAATATACTTGCCAACACAAGTAATATTTGTACAAGAAACGTGAAAAGACGACGCCATATCATGTTGGACTTACCGCCACCATTCGCTGGACCATAAGTTGGACGTCGGCTCGGCCGTACCTCCCCACTGAGTTGGCAAAAGTGAAAGTTGGATATTCTTCGTAGTTGCACGGGAATTGGATGTTACCATGCACGGACAGATGCAACTGGAAGTGACCTTAGGCAGCTGGGTGGTGTATACCTGTTTGCGTGAACTGTGACAGCCGTCAGGGACGTCTGACACTCTACAGCAGCTATAGTAACGTGCGTGTTCGGGGACCCCATCTAACGGGGCCCTGTCAGGGTTGCACTGACTTTCTGTGTCAGGTAGGGACTTTGACATTTTTTTTTCGCTGTCCTCTACACACTAATTGCTGAACCAGGACCTTTAAGTACCATTCCGAACACTTTATATGACCCGTGTACGCTACGTCGTCGTTTATGTTCTCTTGACTCGACACATTTCACGCTCGTGTGTTAAGCCGAGTTTACTCAGAAACTGGCAGGAGAGTCAGGTGTGCAGCCCAGGTGTTCGTACACACTACAAATGTGTAAGTGTAAAAGTAATGACAGTATGAGTACACCGGTACGAGGCGTGATGTCGGTTGAAAAGTTACCGGCTGTGGCGGGCTGGCAGTTGAGCGCCTCCACAAACGCTTTCTAGTCTCGGTATGAAGTACGTAACAGCATTCAGTAACCACAGTAACCTTTCAGCAAGTGGAGACTGGTCAGCTTCAGGAGATACAGTTTATTCTTGTTCACAGAAGTATTCACGGTTTGGCAATTCTGAGCATTCCGTTTATTGATCGCATGGTCTGTGCCAGTCTCTCTGTTTGTGTGTGTGTGTGTGTGTGTGTGTGTGTGTGTGTGTGTGTGTGTGTGTGTGTGTGTGTGTGTGTACTAGGTGTAGGTCTGGATGTGTAGGTCTGGATGTGTATAGCTGACAATGTCACATGATTTTCTTTCAGATATTTTTCGCCAATGACCCCACAGAAATCAGTCTGCCCAGACTCAATACCTGTCAGGTTAGCCCTGAGTACTCTCATTCACTAATGTGTTTAATGTGTATAAATGTTACATATGTATCATCAATCTATTTTCATACCAGAAATCCATTTTCAAATGATACTGACAGTTGTGCATTACAGACTTTTTTTAAAGTGTAGTTGGATGAGAAGTATAATTTTCTGTTGTAACAGTGATTGTGAATTATAACAGTGTTTTTGCCTGTCTTTTAAATTTGAATGTGTAGAGTGTTCTGCACAGAGTATCCGAAATTCTACACGAGGCGCAATTAACTTACACATTTGGTTGTCACTGCATATTACCACTGTATACTATACAGTTCATCTATTTCAAATAGACAAGAAAAATTAGAAGTGTACATGACAGGTTGCACCGTTGACTTGACGTAATCTGATCTCACCTTTTGTTCTTGGCTTTGGTAATTTTGAATTTTATGTGCATACAATCTATACCTGTGTGCATTTGTTTCTCTGTATCAAAGTGTGTGTGTGTGTGTGTGTCTGTGTGTGTGTGCAATTTTTGTAGCACACACACACACACACACACACACACACACACACACACACACACACACACACACACACACACACACACACACACACACACTACACACACTACACACACACACTCTCACACACCCACCCCATGTGTTGTAATTAAAATAGTTCCTAGTGTACCGTGTAGTTTGTCATTATGATATTATCACCCCCATTTATGTTCATGCATTACTTTATAGTTTACAGTTGCAGGTCCTGGTGATTTGGATTTTGAGATGTATGCAGCACCTTGCCTCATTAATGACACTGTTTTGCACTGTACTCTTCCAAGCTGTTTCTCTTTCGCAAATCAGTTGTTAGGGTGATTGTACAAATCAGGACATAATCCCCCACTATTATACTTCATTTTTTTCAGACCCCAAAGAGCGCTGAGGCTGACAAGAACTCAAAGAGCAGAATTTGATACGTTTCGGACTGGATGCCACATACAGCACTTAGAACTGCGACAGTGTCTCTCCAGTGGTTGGTGTAGTCTCTCTGTTTAAAAATTACTTGTTTGGTATTGCTACATGCTGCAGAATGATGAAAGTGTCTCCAGATATTACTCTACAGGTTTCGCTTATATCACATAAAGAGTGATCAACCATACAAAACATTTCTGGGACTGATAAGGATTTGACTGATGGTCTAAAATATACTCCCAAAAGTGTATGGCTTTATCTTGAAATACTACTGCTTTGTACCTGTCTGTATTATAGGGGAGGGTTAGACACACACACAACTAAAGTTAGTGTAGAACTATACTTGCTTACAGAATGGCATTGTGTCATCACTAGAATTTTTATAGCCCAGATAGAAACTTAGGGGCTTTAAGCCTTTCACTGCCTGTGGACGCAGATTTTATTTCTGAAATCTGTGTTGATACAATACAATACAATACAATACAATACAATACAATACAATACAATACAATACAACTTTATTGTCTGTTCAAGTCAAAGCACGACAGAAATTTGCCTTTTGGCTCGTCATAAAACAACAAAACAAGACACTAATACACACTATAAGAACACTCCATTAAAATTATCATTGCAGCAATCTAGCACAGGCAATCTATCACAAGCAATCTATCACAAGATGGGAGGTAATGTTAAGTAGATCACACATTATAATATATCATGTCGTTATAAACAAGTGTAAATGTGCACGGCAGTCTGTCTGACCAAGTGGTGCTAAATTCAGGCTGCCCTCAAGGTTGTGTCCTCTCTCCGACATTGTTTTCTATATACACAGACCATATGCCGGCGTTGTCACACTGCCACTTCTCGTCTCTTAAAGTTCTCAGACGACATAGCCCTTGTACGCCTACTCCAAAAAGAAGACAGTCTGGCTGAGTACTTTGCACAGATAGCAGTATTAGAGTCATGGTACAAAGATAGTTTTCTGGAAATGAATGTACAGAAAACCAAGGAACTCGTCATTGATGACAGGAAAGTTGATGACATTTTTGTACCTGTCTCAATTAATAATCAACCTGTAGAGGTGGTCACTGAATTTAAATACTTTGGCACAGTCGTGGATAGTGGGCTGTCCTTCACTGGAAACACCGATCTGATTGTGAACGAAAAAGCAAACCAGCGTCTGTACCTTCTTAGGAAACTGAGAAGTTTTGATGTCAGTTCCAGGGTTTTAGAATCCGTTTATAGAAGCCTGATCGAAAGCATACTGACTTTTAACATCACTGCTTGGTATGGCAACCTCAGTATGAAAAACAGGGGCAGACTGTCACGTATCGTCAGAACAGCTGAGAAGATCATTGGCCTAGGACAGTACCCAGTAGATGATCTGTACCATAGAGCAATCCGAAGGATAGCTGCTAGCATTATCAATGATCCTCGTCACCCACTATCTGATCAGTTTCAAATGCTACCATCAGGCAGACGTTTCAACATGCCACTTGCCAAAAGGAATGTTTTTAAGAAGTCTTTTATTCCAACTGCTGTCTCGATTTTGAACTCTCGTTTATAACGCCGCGATAAGTATGATCTACTTAACATTACCTCCCATCTTGTGACAGATTGCTTGTGATAGATTGCTGCAATGATAATTTTTCATGATATGTTCTTGTAGCGTTTGTTAATGTCTTATATTGTTTTTTCATGACGAGCCGAAAGGCAAATTTCTGTCGTGCCTTGACTCGAACAGACAATAAAGTTGTGTTGTATTGTATTGTATTGTATTGTAAATCGAGACAGCAGTTGGAATAAAAGACTTCTTAAAAACATTCTTTTTGGCAAGTGGCAAGTTGAAACGTCTGCCTGATGGTAGCATTTGAAATTGATCAAATAGTGGGTGACGAGGATCACTGACTATGCTGGCAGCTTTCCTTCGGACAGCCCTCTGGTACAGATCATCTAAGGGGTACTGTCCTAGGCCAATGATCTTCCCAACTGATCTTTCATACTGAGTTTGCCATACCAAGCAGTGATGTTAAAAGTCAGTATGCTTTCAATCAGGCTTCTATAAACGGATTCTAAAACCTTGGAACTGACATCAAAACTTCTCAGTTTCCTCAAAAGGTACAAAACGTTGGTTTGCTTTTTTCATAATCAGATCGGTGTTTCCAGTAAAAGACAGCCTACGATCCACAACTGTGCCAAGGTATTTAAATTCAGTGACCACTTCTACAGGTTGGTTACAAAGTAAAGTAGGTTATAGCACTGTCAGGGGAGAGAAATGTGCATGATCGACCAGTGATCATAGATCTACTGTGGCCAAAGCACACAAACACACACACAAAAAAAAACAAAAACAAAAAAAAAATAGGAAAGAGAGGGGGCGCTAAGAAAGTGACCGAAAGCAATGCATATGGAAGCCCCCCCGAAGGGGGGGCGTATCACATATCCACTGTTTCAGCCACTCAGTGCATGGAAATTTAAATCTAGGTCCCCCAAGGGGGGTCCAGATATTTAGCCGGTGTGGACAGCTGTTTCGGTCTTGGCGACCTCTTCAGCACACCATCGGCAACACTGGAGGAGGCAGGAAATTCTGCCTACCTGCAATGACAAACACATTTTACTGTGGTGTCTGCAGGGGCATACATTCCATGCCACCACCTAGAGTTAAATTTCCATGCACCCTAAAAGAGAACCTACCAAAAGGGGGGAAGGGGTTGCAGTCGATATTGTAGTAATAAATGAAAAGAAAAGGGGAGACTGCCAGTGCTAATATTTTAGGAAGGTTACAAAGTTCTACAGGTTGATTATTAATTGAGACAAGTACACACATATCATCAACTTACCTGTTATCAATGACGAGCTCCTTGTTTTTCTGTACATTCATATCCGGAAAACTGTCTTTGCACCATGACTCTAATACTGTGCAAAATACTCAGCCAGACTGTCTTCTTTTTGGAGTAGGCGTACAATAGGCATGTCGTCTGAGAACTTTAAGCCGAGACGAGAAGTGTCAGTATGACAACGCATATTATGGTCTGTGTATATACAAAACAATGTCAGTCGGAGAGAGAACACAACCTTGACGGCAGCCCGAATGTAACACCATTTGGTCAGACAGACTGCCGTGTACATTTACACGTTGCGGCCTGTCCTTCAAAATGTCTCGCACCCACAGAATAATGCGTGTGTTCACATGAAAGTCCATCATACGCTGCAAAAGCATCACTAGTGATTCAACAGTATTAAAAGCCAATAAACAGATTTATTACATGTGCTTTTGAATTTTCAAGATAGGATTTTCAAGAATTGTTTAATAGGCCGGTTGCGAGTAACGGAGCAGTGCGAAAACGCACGCTAGATTACGCGACTTTGAGCCAAGACATAATTGGCGAGCCACGAAACGTGGACAACTCGGCTAGCGGCTCTGACGCTTAGTGGATACTGCTTTGCTGTTACTCAGTCACAAGTAATATGCGGCACTACAAGTTAAGCTGAAGCTGACAAGTGACTGAGGACGATTGCTTCCTGGTCATACAGTTGCTAATGGCTTTGTTTAATTTTGTGGAAATACTGAATACTGAGGAAAACGATCTCTCACTGTACATTAAAACTGCATAATGACGATGAAGCCAGTCACGGTGGCTTCGGAAAATGGTCTGCCATGTCGTTTCAACAGCTAGTATAATTAATTAACGTTGTTATAACAACAGTAGATGAATATTGTTAATTGAAACTCTGTTATTTGTTGTTATTGTTGTTGTTTGTTTTTTGTGGCGATTTCACGGAAATAATGTGATTCCGGCTGTACCGGCAGTGTTCCTGCTCGCACTGCCGATCGTACATGCAGCGCAGTACATAGGCCAGCTACGGCTGACGTCGGCCCAAGGACCTTTCGCTTATTGAGTGTTTATGAGTTTCCCTCACAAGCCTGTCTAAATTCATCATCATGTCAAGGTAAGGGCGACGCCAATTCGAATATAATCCCCCCCCCCCCCCCCCACACACCACTGACACTGGGTTTATAAGGATTACCAGTAAGATTCCCCCCCCCCCCCCCCCAAACCACCTATAACGTAACCCTTTGCATGCCAGTGGACGCATATTTTGTTTCCGAAAATAATAATCTCTGTTAATTCAACGACCAAAAGCCACAACCGTCCAAGGAAAATGGATCCATACAATATGATCTCAGCTAGAGACATAGATCCTCATGAGCCCCGCGACAGTGGAGGCTCATGAGGATCTATGTCTCTTGCTGATGTATTGCGTTCACGTTTTTTCTTGGCAGTGAAGGGGGTAACCTGACCAGCAATAATTGGCTGGAAACGAGCAGAAGAATGACAATTTTTTTTAAAGCTCATATCTCTTTGTCCACCACAAAGGGGATTTCAAAGACGGGAGAAGAAGAATTATGTCTCATTCTACGGGTCTCGGCAGGTATTGCGATATTCCAAAGTGGACCTATTCTTTTACTGCTAGGCTTAACAACGTTCAAGGCCACTCACTGACTTAAGTCGGCTGGTCAAAAATGGTAAAATCTGCCGATTCACCGAAATAAGCAACAAAGAACGAAACACGCTTTGGAAAAGGTCACACTCTTTTGTCCCTGTCCTTCAGACTTCTTCAGTAATGCTCCTTGTCATTCTAACGAAGCGTGTTAACCCTTTGCATGTCGGTAGCAGTTTTTGTCGCGATGATTCCTTCAGGAATTATCGCGACAAAAACCGCTACCTACGCGCAAAGGGTTAATTTCTTACTCTGCTGGTTCACTTTTTTTTACTTTAATTGAAAATATCCTGCTCGCAGCGCCAAGAATAACAGGATGCACGTAAGACTTATCCAACAGTTTCTTGGTTCACATTGCTGGCCATTTCTTGACGTTTTACTCTTGGCAGTCACATGTTAATTACAGGGACTGGACGTCATCTCCCTGTTTTCAGTCATCTCCAGCAGTTGAAGCTGGACTGGTAAGGGTTATATAAATCTAATTGTAAGTATGGGCCTTGATAAAAATCGGTCAAGGGAAGGTCAGCGATGTAAAACATATTCCCGTCAGTGAGGGGTCAAAGGTCACCTAGGACAGTAGGATCCATCGGGACGAAATACGAGAAATTAGCCTCAGTCTATCTGTGAGCTGATTTATTTACTCTGACGGGAAGATCAAAGGTCAACTGAATTACAGAGAAAAAAACACTTTAATAATTGTTGGCCATCACAGATATAACAAGGCACGCACGCACACGCACACACACAGACGCGCGCGCGCACGCACGCACGCACGCACGCACACACACACACACACACACACACACACACACACACACACACACACACACACACACACACACACACACACGCACGAACGTTCGCACGCACGCACATACTAGCACGCAAACACACCAATTAGCATCATCTGTCTGTTTTCCATGGACAGTGCTAAGCGCGAAAACACACGCTGAGTCATAGAGACGTGTGTGATGAAGCTCTATGCTCGTGCATAGTGCTCATACATTAGGGTTAGTACGGTACGGTTTTTGTTAACGGTTTGTTTGTGCCGATAATCCGGCATGAGGCTCCACGTGAAATCTGTAAGACATGGTTAGCACGGAGTTTTAGTGAGTTCTGTTTAGTGAGTTCTAGGCAAAAGCTGTGTCTGTCAGAGCAGTAATATATTAGTGCGGGGCTTAACTGTCATTCTGGACAGACGTTATGCGAGATACCTTAGCCCGCATTCCAAGACTCTGAAGCCTAGATTTCAGGTATGTTTCTATATATGTAGTATTGATAGTTGCTTAGTTAAAGACAGTATGCGTTGCTAAGAGTAATTTGCTTGTATAGTGTTGGCCGGTTTGGTTCAGTTATGTTGGTTTAGAATTCAGTGAAGTAACCGGTGTTTTTGGAATACAATTATTTACCGAGATGGATGACTAAAGGAATGTGAGGTGTGTATGTCTAAGCCGCTATGAAGATAGTACGTGGTTGGTTAAGCATAGTCTTTTCCAGTGTATAGAGTAGTGTATAGCAAGAGTGTTAGGCTATAGTCTGTTTCAAGATAGTGACAGAGATATGGGGGTGTTACGGAAGCACGTGTTTATGAAGCACGTGTGTGTGTGTGAAAGAACGTGTGAGTTATTTGTATCAACCAGCTTACGTGACGTTTCTCATTGATCCAATATGTTGTGTGTTTAGCAAGCGTTACGTTTGGATCCTTGTTGTGTTTAGAGTACTTGTAAAGAGTGGAAGGACGGACGCCGAGACGTCAGTCACAGGTGGGACCTAACGTGAGGTCATCCCTCCAGCTCTTCAGAGTGAGTCTGATCGGGACAAAGATACCCGGATCACAGCGAGAACTGCGCTACGGTGCGAGTACAAGGACGTCCGTGTTACAGACAGGACGACAGGAACATAAAGAGCATACAACGGACTTGCACGCCTAGACGTGAGAAGGACCAACGTAACCAGGCAATAACATCAAACAGGTTGGAGACTGAGAACAACACCTAGCCTGGCGAGATATTGTGAATTGTGTGTGTGATGTTCGGATGTTAGCAGAGGAGTGTATATAGTTGATAGTCATTTAAGCCTTTCTTTTCTTGTATATTGTATAAAAGTCACTTTAGAAAGGGAGCCCGTGTGTTTGTTTTACCGCATGAATGCGCCCGTCTGAGTCAGTGGCGGTGTATGCGTCTGTTGCGTGAGAGTCTGTGCGTACGACTGTGGGCAAGTCTGCGTGCGTTACACGTGCCGCATACGGATACGCGGCATTTTCGACACGTCTCGAATGAGTTTAACCCTTTTACACCCAAGGTCCCATTTCTCAAATTGTGGAGGTGTTGCCTAATGACCATGTACCAGTCGCAGGAGATGGATTCACTGACCATGATAATTCAAGGGTAGTGCCAGATTAGCTTGGCGCCTTCAGGCGCCAAGCTAATCTGGCACAACCCTTGAATTATCATGGTCATTCTATCTCCTGCTGTAGGGACTCGGGGCTAAATGGGTTAACACATGGTCGAAATTCAGCCTTAACCATAGATTGGGGTTGCCGGCAGGCCATCTCTGAAACCCTCATTAGCTCAGAGGAAGGACTGATCTACCACGGCAGCTGAAGGGTGGTGCCAGAACAGTGTCCTGTGAAAGGAAGTCCAGTAACACAGTGAAAATCTTGCTGTTTACAACTTGAAAATGAGTTTGTTGTCTTTTACGGCCTTCACATTTGGACTATCGTGGTCTTTGTGTCCTATTCTGGCACCAGTGTTGACGGCCGGGTGAACTCGATTTATATCTCACTGTGGCGCATATCTGGTAACGCCCTTGAACTATCACATGTGGTCTATTCACCACCGTGAGATGGTCTTAGTCGCCTGCTCGGCGTTAAACCCAAATAACTAACGAACTAACTGGTCTATTCACAGCTTGCTGTCGCGCTTTTTCTGGCACCGCCCTTAACTGAACTTTGTGCCTGTTCTGGCTGCACCCTTGAACTATCTATCAAGGTCCATCCGGCCATATCTTGTGCGGCATGTTTATGGGCTGAACCGGCCTTAAAGACCGTCTCGGCGGGCAATGTGCCTTGTCGGCAAGTCGCCTTTACAGCCCTGTAATAGGAACACCGAGCTTCGTAGCGGGCAGCTGACGGGAAAGCCTTCGCATCTATCAGTGATCACACGCAAGGAACTATACAGCCAGAAATAAACAGCGAGAATACAGAGAATACATTAACCAGCTTTGACTGAACTACACTCATCCGTCGCCGTCCCCCGTTCCTACCCCCCCCCCCCCCCACCCTCCTCTCGTCCCATTCAATGCCTGACTGACAGCAGGTAAGAAATTGTGTTGTACTTTGTACTGAAATCATGGCATATCAGTCATTATCCACAGTCAAATAACCCGTAATGCCTGAGACACATATATGGACTTGAATATTGCCAGCAAGAGGCATGAATCCGCATGAGCCCACGCGCCTGCGGGGGCTCTTGAGGATCTATGCCTCTTGCATTTGTGTTTTCAGCCGCTCCAGCAGTCAAAGAGATAAACCATAAACGCAATAGTCAACCTTAGGCGTGTAAGGTGGGACAAAGCCGAGGCCGGAATTTGACTTAGTTACAATATTTGTTGACTTCGATCCCGACCAGTTCCTCGTTTTGTGGATGCAAACGAGACCTACCTTGCTGGGTATTAGTTTGTTATACTGGCCCCTGCACATAAGAGTGCACATGAAAATCTGTACCTCCTTTAGAAAAAAAGTGCTTAGCTGTACACCATCCTTGCCTAAATACCAGCCGAACCAATTATATTTGACACCTCAGGGCCGGACCTGGGAAAAGTCGATGGGGGGGTTACAGATTCAGTATAAAGCGAAGGCGCGAAGCGCCGAGCCTTCTAGGGGGGTCCGGGGGCATGCCCCCCCAAAATTTGTTTTTTTTTCAAAGATGCAAAATGGTGCAATCTGGTGCAATCTGAGCCTTGAAAAAGCCATTTGTGATGGTCTGGGGACTTTGAGCTTTTTGAACAATCGAACTGACAAACTCTGGGGTACAAAAATTATCACCTGCCCCTCCCTTAAAAAAAACACCCACACCCACACCCACACACACATTTATTTATCAACAGAGATGTTTTGTATACTATTATTATTCACTACTTTTCGTTGATCGTTAACGGTATAAAGCTTTACCTTGTAGTTTATGAACATCAGGGCCCTGCTTTCACTTCAGTTCAGTCTTGCTGCACTAGGTTCCTCGGCATTAGTACCATTTGTGAATTGTATCTTCTGGCAAAACAGTTCACTGCCTCTTTGAAGTCAATATCAACATCCCTGTGCACTTTCAGTAAAGCAAGTGCATTGAGTCTCTGTTGCCCCATTGTAGAGCGCAGGTAGTTTTTCAGGTTGCGCAACTGACTGAACGCTCACACTCGGCAGTAGTGACAGGCAGGGTGCAAAGGTTCTTTAGCATGATGAACAGGTTGGGATAAAAATCCCTGTCACAGTGTTTCAGTGCTTCTGATGCCGTGGATGGGATGATAGCTGTCGCATTCTCAGCAGCACTTCGCCATTTGCAAACCCACCGTTGGTATTCTGCATCAAGGGTAGCGTTGTCTGGTAGGTCAGACTCCCACAACATTGCCAGTGTCTTCACCCCTTCTGGAACCTGCATGAAACCATCCTGGTTGTCTATTAAAGTGCTTGGCACCAGACAGAGACCATCAACTGCTAGGTCAGCATTTTTGAACCTCGAGTCCAATTCGGTTGACAGGTGTTCCAAGAAAGGAATGGCAATGCTAATCTTGAAATATTCTTCTGGAGTGGCCGCAGGTTGGTTGTCACGGAGAGTCTGACGGGATGCTTGACGAGGAACAACAACATCAGTTGTCAAAGCATTTGCCATTTTGCTGACTTCACCAAACCAGGCAACGAACGCTGTGTCGACATCTCTTCTAATAGAAGACATGCAGTTACTGACCTCTTTGATTTCCCTGTAGGCATCGACAGCATCTTTTGTTCTTTTCTGGAGCTTCACTGTCAAGGGTTTTAAGTAACGCAAACAATTGCGGACGACAACGAATGCAACGAGGAAAACACTGCTGCTCAAGGTGTGGAGAAAGCCAGTTGCCTTGGTCAATGTCTCACTGTCCCAATTGTCACTGTCTTCACACATTTGTCCCAAACAGTCGTGAACAACCAGGAAGAGAGATGTGTAAACCTCCAGTGCTTCATGTTTTTCTACCCATCTTGTTCTGCACAGATCAACAAGCTTTGTCTTTGTCGTGTCAGGCTGAGATGCTTCGATGGTATCTTCAAGTTTTCGTTGTCTCTTTGGAGAGTTTGAGAAAAACAGTGACAGTTCCCTCAGTGCTCCCATCATGTTCTTCACTGCAGGCAAGCCGCATGCTTTTACAATGCAGAGACTCAAGCTATGGGAAGCACAGTGAAAGTACAGTGCTTTGTTGTTCCTTGCTTGAAAACGTGCCTGCACTCCTTTAAACTTTCCTGCCATGTTTGCGGCCCCGTCATAACCTTGTCCTCTAACATTGTTGAAATCAAGCCCCCACAAGCCCAGACACTCAACAATCTTGTTGTAAAGTGTTTCACCTGTGGTATCTCTGCACTGGACAAAAGCCAGGAACTCTTCACGAACTTTCAGACTTCTATCGACGAATCTCAATATAATTGAAAGTTGTTCCCAGTTTGAGCTGTCTGTGACTTCGTCAGCAAGCACGGTAAACTGTTTTGCTGCAATAATTTCTGCAAGAATCTTGTTGCGGATCTGATCACCAAGAACCTCTATCAGTCTGTTTTGTGTACTTTTTGAAATGTATGTGGCCTTCTTATCGCATGTATCTAGATGTTTCCGGAGAGTTTCATCTCGTGCATTGATGCACATATTCAAAAGGGCATTGAAATTGCTTCTGTTCTCACTCTGAAGAATGCCATCATCACAGTTGCCCCTCAGAGCTAACCCCTGTCTTCCACACACTTCAACAATCCTGAAGAGGCTTGTCAGAACTTGTCGATTTGCAGCGATGTTTTCTGCATTTTTCTGATTGATTTCACTGGCGATGCTCTGCTCTGGTTTATCCATGATTGTCAAAAACTGCTCTCCATTTGCCATTGCATCTTTGTGGTATTGTAATAACGAGTGCTTTTTGATCTGATCACAGGCTTTATTCCAGTTCTTGCATGGCGTCTTCACAAACTTGCCCAGGTTTTCAGTAGACTTTGCAAATAATAGGCAATACTTGCAGTAAGCCCCATCCTCGAAAGGAGAATACACAAGCCAGGAGTACTTTTGCAACCACTCATGCTGAAATTTTCGGTTCTTGTTGTTTATCACTGTTGTTGGAAACTGAAAACCAGGTGATGGTCTCCAGTGTTGCCTTAGAAGATGCTCCTTGTCACGGCTTGACAGTGAAACGACTCGCGTGTGTTTCTTGAAAACTTCACCAAAATCGATATTTTTGTTGCTGGTGATCTGAGAGGAGAAATCTGAAGAGTCAGAAAGCAGGCTCACATCAGGCTGGTTGGTCATTGGCATGGCAGAGGATTCAGAAAGCAGGCCCCCGGCAGGCTGATCAATGCTTGAGGAGGAGTCTGAAATACAAATAAAAGTTGGGTCTATGAGAAGTCTGAAATACTAAAACGATTGTGTGTGTACCTGTGAGAGAGAGAGAGAGAGAGAGAGAGAGAGAGAGAGAGAGAGAGAGAGAGAGAGAGAGAGAGAGAGAGAGAGAGAGAGAGAGAGAGAACAATGAACAATGAACCTTTATTTTCCAACGGTAGAAGTTATTGGTAACAGGACCAGTTTTCAAACTTGCCGTTGCTACATCTACTACATAAGTGACATAGACATGTAAACATACACATACCACACACTGCTGCATGCACTGCTGCATTCGCTTACGCACACACGCACGCACCACGCACATACACACACACATACCCACACACGCACTCAGGTACGCACGCATGCACATCACAACTCGCGCATGCACGCACGCACACACACACACTCATGTACACCGCAATTCAGTACGCATGCACACACGCACGAACACACACACACACACACACACACTTACACACGCACGCACTCAGGCACATACGCACAAAAACAAACACACGCTCTCGGACACGCACTCCAGACATTCCTACCCGCATACGCGTACGCACAAAAATATAAAATGAGTAAAAATACAAAGTAAAGCAATAAACAAAGAATCATTAAGTACATTAAAGTTCATACAGCAAGGGCAAATATGTATGCAGGTGCTATCTCCCTCCCCCCCCTCTCTCTCTCTCTCTCTCTCACGCCGACACACACACACATACACACACACACAGCATGCACGCACGCGCACACACACACACACACACACACACACACACACACACACACACACACACACACACACACACACACACAGAGTCACACATACTGAGAGAGAGAGAGAGAGAGAGAGAGAGAGAGATCAGAGAGAGAGAGAGAGAGAGAGAGAGAGAGAGAGAGAGACCTGCAACAAGATAATTACATTTAAAGCATATATATGTCTTCGTTTACACACTTCAGTCAAGCTTAGATATATATTTATGATCTGAAATAACAGCTTTTCTTTTTAGACCCCTCCCCCCAAATGATGGACAAAATCTTTGCTACCTTATGACTCGTAGAGTCTTCTTAGGCTAATGATAGCCAATGGAACACACCAGTCATTTTGTTTAATATTAATTATTAAATTGAAACACTCAATCACGTATCAATTTCAGGTTGTATTTAATTTAATTTTTTTTTTGAGAGGGGGGGGGGGGGGGGGGGGGGGGGGCGGGGCAGTAAATTACTCACCAACACTGCTTTTACTTGTTCCCATGTCACTGTTTCGAACTCCACTGCCAGTGGTCTCACTTTGGGTTGATTTTTGTCTCTTTCGAGGAACTGCATCATCTGCCGTTTAGAAAAACAACTTTTATTATTATTATTATTATTATTATTATTATTAAAGGTTTTCTTATATAGCGCTTACCTGTAAACAGCTCTAAGCGCTTTACAATTTACTCAACAACAACAAACAAAAAGAAAAAAAACAAAAAAAAACAAAAACAAAGACATAACATAAAAATTAAAACATGAAATTATCCTAAAAGCAACAACAAAAATGTAAAATAAAATAGAACCGTCTTTTCAACATCTTATATATGATTATGCATTGCAGGTGTTAACACGTCTACTACAATTTTATAATAATAATTTAATATAAAAAACAGTGGTTTTCTGATTAGTTCTTAGCTTATTTTAAATTTCATCAACAAAAGGCCTAAGGGTGAATAATCTTATTTTGTAGCACGCTGTTCACAGGCATAGGAACTGTTAACAAATTTGCTGATTTTCAGCAGTTGGCAAAATTTCAGCACATTTTTATTTTCCATTTTATTATGTGAAAAAGGCAGTGGTTGGGATGCCGTCATGATGGCTTCTTGTCGTTCCAAAAACCGAAGTCGTCATGACGGTTTCGCACCCGGAAAGGCTATGTTGCCGTCACAATTGATGGCGACGCTGTCAAAGTGGTGTAAGATAGGCTATGGTTTCCATAGTCGGCCATCAAGACGGTTCTGTTCTGCTCTCCGAAGAGATTTACGTCACAATACATAGCTAGTAAGCTGCACTAGTGAAAACGATACCTTATAACTTAGCCCTTGGTTTTGTTATTGAAAACGATATTTTGCCGTCCAAAGATTTTTTTTATAAATATAAAAGCAATATTGATCATTGATGCCGATATCTTTATTCTTTAAATTGACATTTTTAAAGTTATATATCATAATACTTTGTGAAATAAATTTTAGGCTATGCATTACTTTAATTGTTACCTGTTTTGGTATTTTAATAAGTGGGGCTGTTTTATATCTATGATATTCATTATATGCAGCTAGTATCAGCTCCTACACTCACAGGAAGGAAGTACCGGCGCCATCGCCACGTGCTCATTTGAATCGAATTCGGAATGGGTGAATTTTACCTAGTTCTACTGACTACATTTCTTTTATGAGACAAAATTGGATTTAAAAATGTACCCACCTTCTGAAATGGAGCTTGATGAAAACCAGCATGACAGTCGCCTACTGCCATCAGCATCTGTTTTTTTTCAGTTTCGGCATTTTCGAGGAGACAGCAAAAGTGAAGTGTTACCAAAGAAAATAGATCTAGATTTAAACTTCCCCCCACAAACCTTAATGACGTCAGACGTCTTTTCACTGATCTTTCTCGGAAAGACATGCACTGAAGGAAAGCAACTCTTTTGGGTACCTGGTCGATTCAACGGAAATCCATTTCAACGATGTTTTTGGACGATTCAACGATGGTCGTTTCAACGGATGTTCGTTACAACGAATTATCATAATTATCAACTTAGCGTCTTAATTAATCTTTCTAAAAAGTCGTTTTTGGGGGATTAGGGCTGTATCAAGGTGAAGGCGCTGGAAGAGGCTTGTGGCCAGAACAAGAAAATATGGCTGCATTTACTAATTTAGGGTTAGGGGTTGGGTTACTTGGTTGTTTCAACGGGAAAACGTTTTGGACGTTTAAACGGATCCCTTGAAATGGATTTCCGTT
This sequence comes from Semisulcospira habei, assembly GCA_036245525.1. Lineage (NCBI taxonomy): Eukaryota > Metazoa > Mollusca > Gastropoda > Semisulcospiridae > Semisulcospira > Semisulcospira habei. The sequence continues at coordinate 92,435,726 of BTPG01000007.1, read as the reverse complement.
GAATTGTCTATAAATAACTCTTTGTGCCTTGGATCAAAAGTGACTAAAAACTGCAATGTTTTAAAAACAATAAAAAAAAAAATAAAACTTTGGAACTCCCTTTGCATAAAAAAAATTCACTGTTCTTTTTTTTTTTTTTTAGTTGGGAGGGGGGGTTCCGGAACCCAGGTAACCCCCCCCCCCCTGGGTCCGGCCCTGCACCTACACCCACCGGCTCAAAATTTCAAGATTCCAGATAACTTTATTGTAGCAAGCTATTGTATAGCAGAAATTAATCATGCATAGCGAAAGTTGGCTATGCAGGTGGTAGCAACAATAAAGTTATCTTCAATCTTGAGGGCGAAAAAATTTCCACCGGTGCGGCGCACTTTGAAGATAGACGTACTCTCGCACTCCCGTGTATCAACCCCCTCCCCCCGGTCCAATTCCTCCTACTTCAGCCCTGACATGTCACGCGGCTACATCATGGGATAGATCGAACGTGACCACGGTACCTCGAGGGTTGCCAGAGAACGTACGCCAGTATCGGATAGATAAATGGATGCCGAGAACGTACGCCAGTATGAGATAGATAAATGGATGCCGAGAACGTACGCCAGTATCGGATAGATAAAATAATGGATGCCGAGAACGTACGCCAGTATCGGATAGATAAAATAATGGATGCCGAGAACGTACGCCAGTAAGGGATGGATAAATGGGTGCCGAGAACGTACGCCAGTAAGGGATGGATAAATGGGTGCCGAGAACGTACGCCAGTATGGGATTGATACATGGATGCCGAGAACGTACGCCAGTATCGGATGGATAAATGGATTCCGAATAGCGCGTGCCAGTTGCCGCAGACTGTGTTTCTGCAGTACCAAAAGCCCCATCCGTCCAAGGACAGTCATAGGACCATCGCCAAGGGGAGGGGGAGAGTTGTGGTAACTCAGGTGGGTGAGGGTCACGCTATCTGTCATCAGCCCCAGCCCTGCCTCGTGTTTGTTTTGTTAAGCCGTTACCGGCGCTCCTCTCTTCATTTAGCTGGCAACAGTGTCTAATAGCTAAGTCAGACCAGTACAACTGCAGCTGACATAGATCACTTTGAACCCCCAGATACTGAATCGTATCATGAGAATCTATGCATTTTGCAGACTCACTTTACATCCTTATTAGATCCCTCGGATGAGTAAGCCACTGAGGACTTATTTGCGTATCCAGGGCCTTCCATCCACAAGAAATCCAGACCACAAAAGTGACTGCCAAGCGTGTAAAATGCAAAGAAGTACCCAACGGAGAAAGAAAAACGCTTAGAAAAGACGGTTACAACACAATTTAATAATATTTCGGGTACATACCCTTTGTCAAAATCGACAAAGAAACAGAGAGATCGGTCGCTACTTATCTTCATTCACAGAAGGAATGTGGCAACTCTGCCACATTCCTTCTGCGAATGAAGATAAGTAGCGACTGATCTAAGCGTGTTTCTTTCTCCGTTGGGTACTTCTTTGCATCCACAAGAAGAATAGATCTTCATGAGCCCATACATGTTGTAAAGGCTGCTGCCGAATCAAAGTGCTTTTTTTTAAATTTTTACATAGATTGGCCTCGTTTGCATCCTAAAGTTGAGGGTGTTATTATTGATTCAGTAAAGCGATTGGATTCAGTAATTTCAAGCGGCTCAGCCATACAATATAATTACGATATCGATCACAATTAAAAAGGATAAAATAGCCAACGAAGTTCAAAATCAAGTAAAAAAAAACTTAATTTATCCCAGGATGGGGTAATTTCAGTCTGGACGGGAGCATAATATTTTATATATATATATATATATATATATATATATATATATATATATATATATATATATATATATATATATATATATATATCAAGTAAAGTGAAAAAAAATGGACAAGACGGACATACACACACATACACACAGGCACCCATGCACGCCAAATTTAGAAACTATACTAATACTGACATCTATACTAATACTGACAACTATACTAATACTGACAACTATCACATAAACCTTACAAGAACAAACTGGCACCTTCCATCCCCCTCATGATTGATTACAGATCTCACAGCTGAATATATTTAATATTGTAATTTATTAAAGTTGCACGCACACGTAAATAATGAGGAGGGAAACAGTTATTGTACTCTGGCCACTTAACAACATCAGATATTGCATGTTATTGCCAAAGTAGTGACTCGGTCGTGACGTTTGATCGAATCACCATATCAATCATCTCATGTTTTAATATCCAAATTGAAGAGAACAAACGGCTGTTCTGGCATGAAATGTACAGAACATGACATGAAAATACGCTGTTGTGAACGGAAAAATTAGTAAAAACAAACAAAAAACAGTAAAATGCCACCCCACCTCTCCACCCCTCCTCTTTCCCGGCCCGCGCCTAAACTTCTCCTCGCCACTCTCAAGGAATATGGGCCACTGGATAGTTGAACACCACATAGTCACTCAGTCAGTGCAACTTTATGAAAACAATGTTTGTGTCAATTGATAGAAAAGGCAGAATGAATATTTCTAGCAGAAAGAAAAACAAGATATAAACAGTTACTTAGCAAAACGAGTTACTAGAAGTAGAACACAACTATAACAGACTGAACAATTCGTTGATCAACTATCCACCTAACTAAATATCTAGCAGATGTCAATGATCCATTGCTAAGACGCACAGGAATACCACCGCGAACATGTTCGTCTTCGCATTACAGCACAGAAATGGTACATTTATAATTTGGTTTCATGTATGTAGTAGAGGCAATGTCTTGGGCAATTGTGTGAACTGCTAAATGAATAAGATACTAATGTGTAATCTGAATTTGAAAACAATGCATTAGAATCAATGTCACTTGTGTAAACTGACACAGTCCTAACATGGGTCATATTTACTTCAGTCTCTGACTCAAGCTGCTACAGTTGGCACGATTGAACGGATTGTCTATAACCGCTGTCCATGTTCCAGCGCAGTAAGGGCGCAGACCGACATTTTTGCCACACGTTCGGGGTCACAGCCGGCATCACTCATATCAATATATACGCATTTTGAAAGTAAAACCAAACACACACTGAACAGGAAACAACGGAATTAAACAAACAAAATTAAATATGGAAATGTTTAACGCTAATGTATATGACTTAATGTACATGGCGAATACACACACTTACACTAGTTCACACATATTGAGTTGTGTTCGGCAGTGTTTGTCTACAGCGGACTTCACTTTGTTGTTCTTAAGCCCGCCATTAGGCTTAGCACACGTCACTGCACTGTCATTTAAGTGTGTATATTTCAGATCGTAATATTACAGTTAATGTGTGCTACATCCAATCACTGTAGCAATATCCTGCTAGACTGAATTGTGAGTTCCCACGCCGAACCGGCGAATTCTGATTCCACTGAAATGCGCTCGTGTTATGTAGATACTGACAATGTTGTTGTTGTTTTTTTCTTTCACATGAACATGCGCCTGTACACTATGAGTAATAATATTTTAAAACAAACAAACAAACAAAAAAAACCAAGAAATAAAAACAAACAAAAAAAAACCACGTATCATTCTATTAGTAGGACCCAAACGCCCATGTGTGAACCACTCTCTCTGGAATGATGGTTATAGGATGAACTCTGCACTGGTTTGGTCAACTTGGCAAGGGTCTGGAAGGCTTGTTGTCACGAGCATGACTTATTGAAATTACTGTGCCTTTTTGTGGAAATCCTGCCTCGGCGGTCGTAACTGGCGTCCCTGAAAAAAAGGTACAAATAATAATTACATTCAGTGAAAGTCGAATGGAAGAAAATGTCAATGGGCCTACATTCTGTTGCTATCTTGAGGCACGTGTTTGTGTGATTGGGCAGAAATAATACAGACAAACAGGCAAACAGAAAGCTGTGTACTAACAGTAACTGGTTTCATTCAACTAATTCATTGGTTCTGTAAGTGAAGGAGAACTAAGTTTTTAATGTATTTAGTACCTTGACTGGCAAGGCTGGAGAGGGTTATACCGGCGATACCGGCGGCTGCATGTCTTCGTCACTACTGTGTGCCAGAGGTCTTTGTTTTCTGAAAAAAATTGAAAAGAAATCATTTTTGTACTATTTATATTTTGAAATGTGAACGAAAAAAATTTAAATAATTTTTATCTAAATACCCAAAATCTGTCGTTATGAGCACATCTCAAAACGGATAAATGTAAAAGATAACGATAAACTGTATACAAAAGATACTACACGCACGCACGCAAGAATGATTACCTAGGTGTGGATGTTAGTCGTGGCCCTTTTTTTCGTCTGGCAGGAGTGTTCGTGTGCGTCCTCGGCCTTTTTCGAGACTGCGCAATCCTAGCTGCCAGCTCTTCTGTTGGAATGTTTAGCAATGTGTCCAGGTCGCTGGCATGTTCACAAGTAGCTTTCCTCGTTCGCACGAACGACTGGCTCCTGTCAGTTTCTTGAAATAAATAACCACATTGTCCTTTCTCGGCACATCAGGGTCAGTGGGTAGTTTCCTTTGTTTCAGAGTTTCATAAAAATGATCAAGCTGTATCCAGAAATTTTCGTCTTCTGCTAAGACACCGAGATGTTTCAGTGATGGAATTAGAATCGCAGGCAGCATCTACAAAGAAAACATCAGTCCTGCATAAGTAAGCGCCGGCATTGTTTAATCATCGTCATTGCTTGGAATATTGTGTTTTATGTGCTTTCTTATAATTTTAAGGTTGATATAAGTTGCGGAAAGGACGGTATATGCAGGTCAGATCGATCAGGCGTTTCAATCGAGGCATATAACATGGACACACTTGAATCATTCCATTGAAATGTAAGCGTAGTTGTGTGTGCTGAGTGCTGTTAAATTTTGGGGTTAACGAGGAGCGGTCCACTAAAGCCATATCCCGATGGGTGGACTGTCTTCTTGAACTGATATTTTTCAGGATATTAATGCACAAGTGCATGTTTTCAACCATGTTTTCGTTATATTTGTAACAACAGTTACACAGTGAAAAATATCACGGCAGCCTGCCGCCGCGGCTGAAGTGAACGAAATGCGGAAGAAAAATAGTAATAAAATGTCTCTTACCTTTGGTCGGATAATGCCGACATCTTCGCAGAGTTCAAGTTGACGACGGCCGCAAATTTGGAGACCATCTAAGACTTGTTAAGCGATATATCCGAATACGACGCACAATATCACCCCAAAAAACAAAAAGAAAATTCGCAGCTGATTTTTTAAAGATTATATCTCCAGCAACTGCAGAAATGAAACGTGCACCGCATACACATCAGAATTATATACTGACGTGCACACATCTTAACCATAGGATGAACACAGGGTCGATCTCTGCTAGAAGCTGTATGATCATCAACAACCTTTTGCATATGAAAATCTATGCCTCTTGTAGACGGAGGGCCCTTGATATGTGAATACGACCGCAAGATTTCACTCATTTAGGGGAGCTAATGTAGATGTAAATAGGGCCGCAAAACGCACAGATTCTCGTGAGATGACTCAGCCTGTGAAGGTGCATGGGGACCTATGTCAAGTGTAGTTGAAATAATCTGACAGGGGAACAATGTTGCGAGTGACATGAACATAAACACGAGCGCTCACATCGGCTTGATGAGGTTTCCGACCTCACCCCGGGGTCAGGGCGTATCGGATTTCACTGAAATTTCAGGGACTCCGGTGGCGTTGGTCTTACGACTGAGGAGCATGGATACAAAGTAGTGTCAGCAAGAGGCACAGATCCTCATGAGCCCCCGCAACTGCGGGGACCCATGAGGATCTATACCTCTTGAGGTTAGGTGGTGTTCAGATTTGCTCGGCGTTGAACGCGGGTTACGCTAGACCAAAACCACGTCCAGAACAAAACGGTGACAGGCACTGCTCGTGGCAAAGTGGAAAGAAATAATCGAACAACTTGACAAAGGAAACACGTTTTGAATAAGGTCGAGGAGAAAACCGGTTTGTGCTCGTCCTTTCAGAGCGTGTTTCTTTGTTGCTTTAACGTGGTGTAACTGACAAACGAAAATATACTTAACCACTTATTTGACACTCAAGCCGACACCTTTACGTAAAAGGGTGGGGTTCTTGACTAAGGCGCACACACACACACACACACACACACACACACACACACACACACACACACACACAAACACTCACACACACACACACACACACACACACACACACACACACACACACAGGGTCAAATAAGTTGATCATCACTGAAAACTTGAATGATGAAGAAAAACAGTCCAGACATTTTATGAAGCTCAAAGGCTGGGCCCAATCTCTACGCAACTAAAAACCATGTGTCTGCCAAGGAACAGTTCAGTTTTATTTTCCGTCGACATATTTCAAAGAATATCGCTGACTAACCCTTAGACTGCATGAAATCGCGTTCAAGTACGCACGGTGGAACTATTTGACACTGGTCGCATTCCACAGGAATAGCGCTTACGGGATGTTGCGTCTAAGCTACTAAATCGCGCTGTTGTCAGTGCAAGAAAAACTGGTTCTTATTATGCCGCCTCTCAGACCTCCGATAGGGTCACGGGGAGGTCAGGGGGACGCGGCTCGCGCTGACCGAATTCAGTGGTGAGGCCAGTCAGAGAGGAATCACCCTGTCTTCCTCAGACTTAGTCGCATAATAATACATGTAGCTGACTGATTTTTGTCCCCACTGTGGTTGAGGGCAGATTTATATTTCTGCAAGAAGCATAGATTCTTATGAGTCCCTGCAATTGCAGGGACTCACGAGAATCTATGCTTCTTGCAGGCGGAAGTGTCTGGATAAAGAACTAGGCAATAGTGTGCATGCCTAAAATATCATGAGACTGGTAATCAATTAGTAGCTTGTTCCTGCCCACATATCAGTAGAGCCATACAAAATGCCCAACACACCGATGTTAGGACATCTCTGCGTCAATGTTGCTGGTGTTCTTTGGCGAAACATTCCGAGGATCACGGCACAACAGGGCGAGAGGTTTGCGGATGTGTGTGTGTGTGTGTGTGTGTGTTTGTGTGTGTGTGTGTGTGTGTGTGTGTGTGTGTGTGTGTGTGTGTGCGCGCGCGCGCGTTTTTAAGTCCCTTCTATTATTGAAGGGACTTTTTAGGACGGGTGACGGTGGGGCGAATTTAATAGCATGTCCATGATATCAATTAATGCGGGCAGGCCTAAGCCTCTAACAATTGAAGTCTCTCTCTCTCTCTCTCCTGGCTTGACTTCGCGAACGAAGATTTTATAGTTGCCCACGACGTCTGCAGGCTTGTTCGTGGCTGCGGAGGCCAATCCGGGACAGGCAGGTTCGACCGCAGTGGCTGCAGGGGAAGGGCCAGGGTTCTGAGTTGCGGCATCTCTGTTTTTTCTCCTGAGCCGCTTGTCCTTAAGGCTAGCTCTGCGAGAGTCCTCAAAGGAGACAGCTGCCTTGTAAATGGTGGAGCGCCAGGTGTCACGGTCCACAGCAAGCGAAGACCACTGGTGGTGGTCGATTTGGCAGGCACTAAGTGACTTCTTGAGACAGTCTTTGTATCTCTTCTTTGGTGCCCCTCTGTCACGGTGTCCAGTAGCAAGCTCGCCGAACAGGGTGATCTTTGGTAGGCGATGATCCTCCATCCTGTTGAAGTAACAAGATAAAAATTACGTCATGTCTAGTTACGCTAACCTCGCTGCTGAACGTACATTTGGCGCGAAGCGCCGCATGTGCGTATGTATGTATGTATGTATTTATTTATGTGTGTGTGTGTGTGTGTGTGTGTGTGTGTGTGTGTGTGTGTGTGTGTGTAAATAAGAGAATCTGCCATATTTCTGTACACACAAAATTGACACTTGGCGAAATACTTTCTTAAAGGGGTGGCTAAGAGATTCTCCGAACATATTGTAATGAAATGTCTCATTGAAGACATAAACAACCGTTTATACACTGAGCACCATAAAAAAACAAGACAAAGATTTGCCTGTCAATATGTCGAAAACGGCTTAACATTTGGAAAATTTGATTACGTCACCTTAAAGTATTTTTAGTCCTCTTTACAGTGCTATCAGCTGCATGTTTGTCCATTGTGTAGTCTTTATGCTATGACCCAGTAAAGCTACCTATCCACAAAATCATAAATCTCAAGACAGACATTTCTCTGTGTGCTGCATTGTATTAGCACACATCTCATGTTTGGCCTGACACGGATAACACACACCATAATAAACTGCGTTCATTTTTCTTGAAAATCTGAAGATGGGGAGTCATTCAGATGAAAACTTTTTTTGTGTGGCATTTTCCATACTTTCACCCTAAAAAACATCGGACATTTAAGATTCAGGCGCGAACGCCTCGCATCTGAGGGCACTCAGCCTAACTGTATCAGCACTTCTAGGCAGAACAATAATTTTTCATTCAGCTGCATCAAGAAAGGAGGATTTTGAGTCAAAAATGGGGGTGCCGTTGTCACAAGTACCCGCCTACCCTCCGAACGTAAAATTGATTGCTTTGATCACTTGCTGGTGGTCTGTTTACGTCAGTGCGCATGTGCTTGCATGCGTACGTGTTTATTTGTTTTCTCTTGTTTATTCGTTTCTTTGTTTTGTCTGAATTCTCATAATGTGACAATGTGAATGTGTGTGTGTGTGTGTGTGTGTGTGTGTGTGTGTGTGTGTGTGTGTGTGTGTGTGGGTGGGGGTGAGGGTGAGGGGGGGGGCAGGTGTATGTGTGCGTGCGCGCGTGTGTGTGTGTGTGTGTGTGTTGGTTCATGATTCAATACACTGCGCGCCATAAAATAACAAGACAAAGATTTGCCGGTCGATATTTTGCAAACGGCTTAACATTTTGAAAGTCCGTTTGCGTCACAGTGAAGTAATTTTAGTCCTCTTTATGGCACGTGTAACTGCATTTTGTCCAATGTGTAGTCTGTACGCTGTGACCTGGTAAAGCTACCTACCTCCAAAATCAAAAATCGCAAGACGGACATTGCTCTGTGTGCTACGATGTTTTACATGTTTGGCCAGACACACTTACAAGCGGATAACATCATTTTAAAATGGCTTGAAACTCTGAAGATGGGGAGTCATTTCAGCAGAAAACTTTTTTGTGTGGCCTTTTCCACACGTTCACCCTTAAAAACATCGGATGCGTAAGAATCAGCCGCGAATGTCCCTCATCTGAGGGCACTCAGACTAATTTTTTCTTCATGTTACTTTTGTGGTTGTGTTGTTTCATGAGAGCGTAGGAAACGATCCGATATTTATTTGAGCTATCACGATTACGAATCACGAATCTTTTCAGTAAGATTTTTTATCGTTCGCGCGTAGAGCGGAATTGGCTTTGTTATGATACGCTAAGATTAGTCCGGAAGCTTCTAGCAAAGTCGCAAGGAGAATAGCAGTCGATTTTTGTGATGGTAGATTCGCTGAGAATAAACCAGAACGTTCGAGCAAAATCGCGCTGTCTAGTGACCTCGCATGTGTGACGTCAAAGTGTAGGTAACATTTTGCAACACAGTAGTAAAGCCACTCTAATATTCATGGTCATAGTTGTTTTCTGTACGCGTGAAGTTGGCAGCAATGTGTATTATGAAAGGTCGTGAACTGTCTGCCATACTCTTGTTGTGTGACGTCATTACACATCCCAGGATTTGGGGCTGACATTAGCAGTCAAATTTGTGTAGACTATTGTAGTTTATTCTAGAAAGTTCTTTTTTATTAATATTTATGAGTTTCGGTTACGTGTTCCGTTCTGATTGGTTGCGTTGTGTGAATTCGTTGGATTATTCTGGAAAGTTGTTATACTATAAAAGATTGTGCTGGGAAGCACGTTTGTACATTGTCATACATTGTCAGTTGTAGGGACACACAGTTTATCGTAGGTATGTGGCCCGTATAAGGTGTACATTGTGAGAGACGCAGTGGAACGGTGGTGTACGTTGTATGAGAAATGCATTGTGTCGCCAGTGTTGACATTTTACAGAGGAGACATTGTACATGTATCAGTGTTGGTGCATTTGGGAATGCATTGTGTGGAGATCGCATCGCTGAAATAAAATATTGTTGGAACTGTTACTCCAGTGTAGTCTACATCCTTAAGCCACGTGTGATGGGTTGCAGCTGAGTGAAGTTCCTTTAAAAGAACCTTACGTGCGTGCGTCTGGTGCGATATCATACTACGACTACGACTCAACACGTAACACTTAACTTGTAGGCAGAAGAAGAAATTTCCATTCAGCTGCAACAAGAAAGGTGGATTCTGAGTGAAAATGGGGATGTCGTTGTCAGAGGTGCTCGTCTACCCTCCAAACGTAAAACTGATTGCTTTGAATACTTGCTGGTTTTGTGTTTACGTCAGTGCTTGCTACTTGCATGCGTATGTATTTCTTTGTTTTCTGTTGTTCGCTTGTTTCTTTGTTTTGTCTGTATTCTCATAATGTGAATGTGTGTGCGAGGGGGATGGGTGTGAGGGGGATGTGTGTGTGTTGGTTCATGATCCAACACGTGTGTTTTAAGTGGTCTGCTGGTGGCGGGTCTGTTTACGACAATGCGTGTGCGCACTCCCCCTCCCCCCCCCCAACCCCCCATACACACATTCACATGGTCACAGTATGAGAATACAGACAAAACAAAGAAACAAGCAAACAACAGAAAACAAAGAAACACATACGCATGCAATCACACACACTGAGGTAAACAAACCACCAGCAAGTAATAAAGGCAATCAACTGATTTTATGTTTGGAGGGTAGGCGAGTACATGTGACAACGACATCCCCATTTTTCATTCAAAATCCTCCTCCTTGTTGCAGCTGAATGGAAAACGATTCTTCTGGCTACAAGTGCAGAGAAAATTAGGCTGAGTGCCCTCAAATGCGAGGCATTAGCGGCTTAATCTTACATGTCCCATGCCACAGTTTCAAGGGTGAATGTGTGGAAAAGGCCACACAAAAAAAAATGTTTTCTGCTGAAATGACTCCCCATCTTAAGGTTTTCCAGAAAAATGAACGCAATTTAAAATGGCACTATCCACTTTTTAGAATGTCTGGCCAAACATGAGATGTGTGCTAAAACAATGCAGCCCACAGAGAAATGTCCGTCTTGCGATTTTGGATTTTGGGGGTAGGTAGTTTTACTGGGTCATAGTGTAAAGACTACGCAATAGACAAAGGTGCAGCTGAGAGTGCTTTAAAGAGGACTAAAAATACTTTACCTGCAGCGCGGTTCTACTTAACAATCAGTCAGGCGAGTTCTTCAGGACAACGATCGGTGTCCGTCAAGGATGCCTGCTCTCTCCTGTCCTTTTCAACATATTCCTGGAGAAGATCATGCAGGAAACCCTCCACAACCACCATACTTCAATCTCTATTGGTGGCAGATCCCTGTGCAATCTTCGATTCGCAGACGACATTGACCTCATGGCAAGCAGCAATAGTGAGCTTCAAAACCTGACAGACAAACTTTCAAGTAGCGCAGGGTCTTATGGTATGGAGATCAGTACGGATAAAAGCAAAGTGATGATCAACACCACAAGCGACAGCAGCAGCAACATTCACATGAACGGCCAGAAGCTAGAAGAGGTCAATAGCTTCAAGTACTTGGGAGCCACCCTGTCCAAAGACGGTAGTTGCATAGCAGAGATCCGTATCAGGATAGGTACAGCAACATCCGCAATGGCCAGGCTGGACAGGATATGGCGAAGTAACTCCATCAGCTTCACCATCAAGTACAGGCTTTACAAGTCCCTCGTAGTGTCTATTCTACTCTACGGCTGTGAGACTTGGACGCTGCTTGCAGACTCAGAAAAGAAAATCCAGGCCTTTGAGAACAAGTGCCTGAGGAAGTTGCTCCACATCTCGTACCGCGAGCACAAGACCAACGAATATGTACGGAGCATCGTCACTTCCCTGGTGGGCCCACATGAACCCCTTCTGGCAACCGTGAAACGGCGCAAGCTTGCTTGGTTTGGCCACGTGACCCGACACAACACCTTGTCCAAGACTATCCTCCAAGGCACTCTCGAAGGAAGTCGTCGGCGAGGTCGTCAGAGAAAGAGTTGGGTCGCAAACATAAAAGAATGGACCGAACTCGAGATGCCAGACTTGCTTGCCACCGCCCAAAATAGAACTCAGTGGAGAGCACTGTCTGTTGCTGCTGCCTTTCAGTCCCCCCAACGCCCAGTTCGGGCAAGGGACTGATGATGATGATGATGAAAAATACTTTACTGTGACGAAATCAGATTTTCAAAATTTTAAGCGTTTGTAAAATATCGGCCGACACATCTTTGTCTTTTTATTTATGGCGCGCAGTTTAGGAAGTCGGTTGACCCGGAATAGAGTCCGTAATTTTTGTCATATTTACTTGAAATTTTGGATATAGCTAGTTTAGAGAAAGACGTTAGATGAGTTTGTTAGCCAGCTTTGTATCTTTTCAACTTCTTTAGTAAAAATTAATTCTTTTCAGACAAGAATTAAAACAGTAAAAAACCTTGACTTCTAGAGAAAGACAGACAGTGGCAGTGAGGTAAAAGAGGCAGCGTGTGAAGAAAGAAACACCATTATAATTAGAAAGGACAATTGCAACACAACTGCATTGTAATTGTTCTTTCTAAGTGTGTTTCAGTCTTTCTTGGGGTTGTTCCTGCACTTTACACACTTTTACACCTTTATTTTTACACGGATTTTCTATCTGGAGTAGGAGCTCATTCCAGAGAGGGAACGCCGGCACGCGTACTTCTGCACTCAGGTTTTTCGTGTGTGATACCGAATCTTCCGCAACACCCTCGTCCAGCGTAAGGCCGCGTGCCGGGCGGCCGCGGTGAAAGGGCAAGGCCGTTTCAAGGTCTATCGGTGTGTACGGTTCAACTTCCATAAACACAATCTGCAAACGGACAGGGAGGGAAAGGGCCAGAATTCCGAAGAGTGTGGCCACGTGCGAGTGAGTTATCAACACGCCGTCATGAGAGATGTCTGGCACATATCAAACCAGGCGCGACCGTATTTCCTCCCATCCTTTTTTGCTCCTGCGGCTCCCAGGCTGACCCAACAAAGGCTTTTTTTTTTGGGTATTTTTAGCTGAGAGATTTATCTCCACTTGTAAATTCCACGAGGCAATGATAAAAACGCGAATTTTTCACCGTTGCGTTTTCCTTCGTAAATATGCACGCTTTGTTCCGTTTTATTTTGACACAATTTATTAGAGAATGTTTTAAAAGGAGTGTCATGTCTTACATTAACCCATTCAGCCCTGACGCACTACAGCAGGAGATGGGCCGACCATGATAATTCAAGGGTAGTGCCAGATTAGCCTGGCGCCTGTCCACAGAACATTCACGTGGTGCTAAGGGCAAGCTCAAGCGAGCTACTGAAGTTGTTTTTGGACTGAAATTGAAATCGTTTGTATTTGAAATTTAATTAAGTTGGCTGAAACTGATACCAAAGTGGAGGGGGAGGAAGAGCCGGAGTACCCGGTGAAAGAACCCCCGACGGTCCGCCCGAATTAATGGTGACACATACTAGAGGAGAAAAGCCGGTCCGACGCCGGAACGACGCCTTTAATGTTTAGTACAAAATCGTACGTGGACTTCTCACGGTAAGTTTTATTTTGCGCACGTAGTCAAGGAAAGGAGGGGGGTGGGGGTGGGGTGGGGGGGGGGGAGCAAAAAGGAATGGGGGACTAACGGGACGGCTGACTGTATATAAACAAGTCTGGCGGTACGGCGGAAGCAGAGTCCGAAATAGCTCAGGCGGTTAAACGTCGGAGCAGGAGAGCGAAGGGAATCGCCGGGTCATGGGTTCGAATCCCGTCCCGGCCCCGGTAGCTGGACTCACAATCCAGGGGGAAAAAAACGGATGTGTTCAATAGCATGTCCGTTGAAAGGTCCTGGTAAATCAAAATGGCACAGTTGGAGAGCGCCTGAGTTGATCAGTGTTCAGGTCGTACTCCATAGCGGACAATAGATTTCCCTGTCCCCCATAACCAGCCCGTCAGGGCCGTCCATGATCACCTCGGTGCTGTGGACGTTAAACCCGAACTAACCAACCAACCAACCAACGGCGGATTCTTATCCCTGTCCCGGCCCCGGTAGCTGGACGGACTCGCAATCCACGGGGAAAAGACGGGCTTGTTCAATGGCATGTCCGCCATTGACGGAAAGGTCCTGGTAAATCAAAGTGGCACAGTTGTAGTGCGCCTGAATTGATCAGTGTTCAGGTAGTACTCTACAGGCAAATGATTGCCCTGTTCCCTATAACCCGCCCGTCAGGGCCGTCCATGATCACTTCGGTGCCGTGGACGTAACTCCGAACTAACCAACCAACCAACCAACCGCGGGTGATACTGGGCTCATGGGGCCAGAACGTTAAAACGTTTAGGGCTTAAACGTCTTGTGTCCACCACGAAGGTGATTTGAAAGACGGGGCACCGAATAGGGTCTGAACAAATTGTGACGCCAGCTGGATTCGAACCCAGGAACATTCGGACGAGAGTCAAACGCTCTTACCACCCAGCCACCCAGCTCCTCGTGGGACCATTTGCCTTCGAGAGGTATCGGGTTACCTCTCTATAGCGCAAGCTCCGAGCGGTTCGAGAGAGAACTGAAACAAGTGGTAACTTGTCACGCCAGGCTCTTTCCTTTTTTTTTTCTTGAGCATACTTCCCTTACGTTTACCGTTCTGTCGTTATGACTGGCCACGGTTTGGTACTGGCTACCTGTAAGTATATTACTGAAAGATGAGGCCGTTCTGGTACAACATTGATCGAAAGGCAACGGAAACTCAAGGAGCTAGAAGTCATCGGCCGATGTAGGCCGCCGTTCGGCGGCCCGCGCACAAGTGTGCGCAGGCCGAACGGCGGTCAACGTCGGCCCAAGGACCTCATGCACACTTTTGACCTCATTTGGAAACACTGACTCTTTCAGCATAACGGTATGTTCAGTATGCACACGTGTAATGTTACAACACTGTGTCTGCGTTTCGTAACAGTTCAGCAAACAACTAGCGAAAATGGTGTCAGTCATTATTTCAGTCGGTTCACTGCCCTGTTACTAGCGGGTTCTAATGAAGCGTGGTGCCAATAACTTGATTTTTAATCAATGAGTTCCCGAATCAGCAAAGCCGAATTCGGCCCCGTTCAAGGACAGGCTAATGCGTACTGCTGACAACCGAAAATGTGTTGAAAATGAATCGGCATACGACTGATACGGAACGAACTGAAATGATAAAAACTTGATATATGACACTTAACAAATCTGTGGCTGCATAGAATATACTGAAGAGCTAACGGAAATGCGGCACCACTGAACATCGGAAACACTTTGAATCAGTCGTTTCCGGCGAGTTCAACGAAGCCGCATTTTTTTCTTTTGATCGTCTGAATATGATCGTCACGGCCGCTGATCATTAATTTACTGTAGTTGTACTTTGTGATGCATTTATGGGATCTCTCTCTCTCTCTCTCTCTCTCTCTCTCTCTCTCTCTCTCTCTCTCTCTCTCTCTCTCTCTCTCTCTCTCTCTCTCTCTCAGTCTCTCTCTTTCTCTCTCTCTCTCTCAAACCGGCCACACACACATGGCAGTGTACAAATTTAACGGCAAGCGTGAAAAATGGCACATGTGCTAACTGTTTCTTCCGTTCAGAAATAAAGTTTCATTTCATTTCATTTCATTTCATCTCTCTCTCTCTCTCTCTCTCTCTCTCTCTCTCTCTCTCTCTCTCTCTCTCTCTCTCTCTCTCTTTCTCTCTCTCTCTCCCTCTCTCTCTCTCTCAAACACTGACACACACACACACACACACACACACACACACACACACACACACACACACACACACACACACACACACACACGGAGACAAAAGCCTCAGAGTGGGTTCCCATATTTCTATTTATTCTAGGGCTCTGGAATTGATGCGAATGTTTAGAACTCACCTTACATCTAAGCTCTATAACTTAAAATATACATTTTCTAGAAATAGAGCCACTAGATGGAGAAAAAATGGGTTTCTACCAATAAAGTGGGTGCCTCTCACACAAAAACTGGCATTACAGTCAAAATGGGTGTCATCACAACATTAGGCGTCTGTAATAAGGTCAAGTTCATGGAATACTTCTTTTTCGCATTGTTTTTGTTTTTTTCAACTTAATGTGTATGTATTCATTAACATTTTTAACACTGTATGGTGCAAAATTGAATGAACACTGGCCCGTAACCTTTAGATTATGATTTTTACAGAGGAGAGAGAGAACAATAGAGTCCCGATAGACAATGAATTCAATAGAGCCGCATCAGTCATTAATTTACATCATTTTTTAATATCATATTTTTGACCCCAATTTTACCCCCGTTAATTCTGAATCAACCCTTTAATTTTTAAAAACTGACAAGCATGACTGATGCGGCCTTATTGATCTGATTATCTTTCGGGACTCTATTGTTCTCTCTCTATAACTATTGTCTCTGTCAATACCCAATCATTTACCTGATCAAGTGATGCCAAGTGAAACTTAATACTTATTAACAAGTTGCAACTAACTTTTAGGAACCTGCAGAGGTAACCTTTAAGTGTGTTGCCATAAGAACTTATTAATTACTTACCCTAAGTTTTTACAAGTACTTACCCTAAGTTCTTACAAGTACTTACCCTAAGTTCTTACAACAACTTGACTCAAGTCCCAAGACACTGAGACAGATTTATCAAGATACAAGGACAATAAAAAAACTTTTTTTCTCAGTAATACTCAGGTGGTGGTGCTGATGGGGTTAAATAATCAGGCACAAGTGGTGTAAATGACGTGTCATCTCTCTGCGAAGCATATGACAAAAATATTGATTGATTACCAAATCTGATTTTTATTTGTTTAAAAGGTTGTGTAGTTTTTCTGTGGTTTCCTGTACCCCTATCCTTTTTCCCTCTGCTAAAAAACTGGCCTTAAGTTCTTCAACATTCACAGGAGATTGACTACGCATCTTATTCTGTATTTCAGACTTCTGTTTCTTGTAATTATTTAAATCATCCTGGACTCGCTTAAATTCTTTATCATCAATAAAATTATCGTTTAATGCCTTACTGATAATAAGTTTCATACTGCTCAGCTTTGCACCAGCAAGCGTACTCAATGCTTCATGTTTCTGTAATTTTGTGTGAAACCTCTTGTTCAAGGCTTCCAAACCAAAGCAAGCCAGGCATGTAGCAACGCTAACACCCTCAACTGCTATTCCAGCCAAACTCCCAATTCCTGTGGCGAACAGAACAATACCCCCTACAGAACATGAAGCTGAAACTGCACCAATAGCCATAGAAGTGTTTTGAACAGAATTAAATACTGACTTATACCTCCTTTTGCACCGTGAGTACTTAGCCTCCTCACTCTCCAAATATTTCAAAGCTTCTGTAATATTATTTAATCTGAATGCATCTGCCTGTAATGTTTTATCTGAAGCAATTGGCATATGTGGATCAGGCGCAAGTGTTGTTTTAGTCGTCACATTTGTTTCAGTCGGATCAAGCGTTGGTAGTTGCGGATAGAAGTTTACCATTTTTTTTATTCACAAATATTTTTTTTTAAATTTAATCAGCAATTACATTTTGCAACTCTTCAAAAGTATACAATTTGCTGGCATAATAAAATGCAACAAGATCAATGTGTTCAAGGTTTATGTAAGTTAGACGAACAAAAGTTGTTTTGTCGACCACCACCTTGACAGTGGGAATACTGCTTGAAACATTAATAACATCATTATTTTTTGTAATGGCAATAAAGACCTTTGATGATTCTGTTACTGTTTCATTCCATGTAAGTTTAATTCCTTGTGCAATTTGAGCCTCTTTTGCAGAAGCTACAGATTTCATGATAATTTCAAATACTATTGTCGCTTCTCTAGCCACGACTAAGCTTGCTGGCATAAACACAACAGAAGTATCTGATCTACCCTTTCTAGCTGTAAGAAGATACCGCCGTCTCTCATAATTTTCAACTTTCAGTTTTTCTCTGCTATTGTTGTCTGGGGCAAAGCTTGGAACAAGGCTTACAATCAGCGGCCCAGAATTAACAACTTTCCTAAACACTAAGGCGCCTTCATCATCAGTGTATACATAAGGACTAATAAATTCCAACTTTATGTCCCAGTCAATTGTGGGTGGTGGAACAGGTACAGGTGAAACCACCCACTTATTTCCCACATGCATTAAGTTGTAAGGCGCATTATTTACAGGTGGAGTAGGTACAGTAACATCACGCAGCTGACCAAGTTTAGGAATCTGTTTTTCACCGTCTTTCATGTCAACAATTACTTTCCTCTTGTACATGCCATTTGAATCAAGTTCAAAACCATATATTTCTCCAATTTCTCCTTCCTTCTCAAAATCCTGTACGTCTGCCAAATCTTTCAACTCTGTTACTGGACACGCGACTGGTATGATTCTAGGCTTTGGACCAAGACCACTCATTTTTATAAACAAAAATAAAATTATTTAATTTCCAACACAACACTAAAATCATGCATAAGAACTGGTTTGTCATCCTGATTAGTTACAGATATACTCAGTGACTCAAAGAAACTAAAACCTAATTTCTTAAACTGCAAATTAGGAAATCTAACAACTACACTTTCACAATACGGAGCAGTTCCAGTTGGTAAACATCTCAACAAAGTTGAAGGCTTTCCATTGTGTACATTCTCAGTTGTGTTCAGTTCTTTCAAATAAACATTTAGCACTGTGTGTACTGACAAATTGACAGGGCGTTTTCCAGTTATTTTAAGTTTTTTAATCTTCATTGTTATAATACCAGACATAGCTTCATCTAAATCATCTGATCTATACCAATCTTCGTCAATATAAAATCCAAGTAAATATGCAAATCTATCTGAGATCCTTAACCAATTTTGTGTCGGAAATTCTAATGTAACAAGTAGGTTAGCTGGATTTAAAGTTGCTTTAATTTTAAAATTACTTTGAAACCATTCAGCTATAGTACAAAAGTCATAATAACCAGGCGGTAAAGCTTCAGTCTTACCATCTAAATTTACTTTATTATATATATCATCCTCTACATTAAACCATTTTACTGTGTAGAACATTTCATGGATAGCTGCAGCCTTGCTACCATCCCGATTATCAATCCCATTAGTTAACCACACTGGTTTGCTTGTGTCAAGATTTGTTAAGGTAATAAACATTTTTATTATCTCATATAAAAAAGGATGGAATTTAAATCACCAACCATTACCACTACAAACGCATTTCAATTTAATGTGAATGCCAAATATAATGTTGCACCTACTTATGAACAGAAAATAATTCAACTAAATCAACTTGATATTGCTGTGTCTGAACAAGATCTATTTCAAGTCAAAGTACCAAATCCATTTGACCATTACCTAAACCCTCCAATAACAGATGACTCAACTGCAAGAAAGTGGTCCTCAAGTCCACTACAGATGTTTCAAAACCAACTCAACTTTGCAATACTATGCTCAACTACAGGCTGTGGTGTTTCATTTACAGACCACTTGAATCACTCAAACAAACTGATTAGGTCTGTGTATCATTTCCATGTTTATTACCAGCTTAGACGTATACTGTCAGAACTTCATACCCCACTGCCAACTGAATCCAGTTTCAACAGGTATAACAACCCCATGGATATGAAAGCATTTGAACGTTTATGTAATGAATTTAACATAAGCACTAAGTATGACTTTACACAAAAACTTGATGATCACAAAGGCATGGGTACATTGTATTACGCTTTGAGTCACAGACAATACCCACAAGATTATTACCCTGGTTACACTTCATTCTCATCAAAATCTGAAGTCTGGTTAGGATCAATAGAACAGAAACAGTCAAACGCCTGGACCACATTTGTCTTAGATAAATCTGACGGGTTTACTCAAGCGGGAGTCGAACGCGTAAATGAGTCTATCAGAACATATGTCTGGTGTTTACTAGGAGCACAATCACTAACAAAATCGAATATTTTGAATGGAAGTGGTAAATTTGAAGCACAAAAACAGTTTCTCGCTAATCTTGAAGATTCAATCAACTCAACAGTCGATCTCCCATCTAGCATACAACGCTATCAAGACGTACTCAGATATGCCAGATCAAAAGTTGACTTTGTAGTAGGCATCGGGTTATACATGTTACCATCTGACCTTCAACTCCAAATGGGTACAATAACAAATTATAATAATGAAATCATTGTTGCAGGTGTTGGTCAGAAATTAGGACTCAATCAATCTGTAAACTTGGGGGCCACAACCACACATGTACAGCCGTTAAAATCATTACAGACGGTAACACCTCCAGCCCCGGCCCCGGCCCCAGCCCCATCACCGGCACCCATACAACCAGTACAGTCAACACCAACCCCTGACACACATGAGTCAGAAAGAACTGCATTGGTAATAGGTCTAACAGGGTTAGGGGTTTTACTTCTTTATCTGTTTCATTAAATAACCCACCATCAACCCTCCTACTGTAACCAAAAAGACCCACACATGCTCTGCCATAAACCCTACTACCTTTGCTGTAGTAGTAATCATCCAACTGACAACAGTGCCTATAATGCCAGGCAAAGCGTCCACTGCTTTCAGAGCCAATTTTTTTAGCAAGTCTGATATGTGAGACAGTTGTTTTTTTACCCATGACTGTAAATCTTTTGGGTCAGTTGGTGGTGGGGGGCCAGGAGTTGGTGGTGCACCACCACCACTGCCAGAGACAGCCAACACAACAGTACTTATAATAAACCCAAGAGCTGTAATTAAACTAGCAATTGTGATACCCTGTTCTCTGAAAAGTGTTTTAAGTCTCTCAGCCAGAGTAGTGTCTTCGTGAAGTATTTTCTAAATAGTTTCTCTAATTCTGTTGACCTGTGATTTCAGTTTTTGTCTTCCAATACTAATTGTTTCTAACCGTCTTGATCTTTCTATCTGCAAATCATTTAATCTGTGTTGTATTCTTTCTTTCATTTCTGTGTCAAGATTCCCATTGTCTGCTGTAGCCAGTTTCTCTTTTTCACGTTCTATGTGTTTGTCAAGCTCTCCCAGTTTGGCAAGATTATTTACCATCTCACCTCTTATTGTCTGCAGTGATTTATCCAATCCCATAATCTCCCTCATTGACAAAGGTGGGTCGTCTATTGTTTTCATAGCGTCATTTAATTGCCCTTCAGTAAATGAGGTTTCTTGTATCACTGTGTTTGCTATTTCTGGTAGGCTTGTTACTGGTGCCATTTCAATCTCTTGCCCTGTTGGCAACTTTGTTTGCGTGTCGTGAAGAACACTAGCCAGTCTTGGCGTGACAGGAGACCCACCAATACCCAGTTGACGCAAGGCACCAACACCACCTTCATTTTTTATTGTACTTAAAGCCCTAAACCTACTAGGGTCTTTTTTGTTAGTCAATAGTACTTTTCCTTTGTCAACAGTGTTTAAATATAAATGACCTTTGCCATCAAGTTCAAACTGGTTAGGGTCTATGTTGTCTGGGCGGCCACCAACATGATCATAAAATGAGTTCACTTTGGTTTCTAAAAGTTCATGACATAAACTGTAAATATTTCTTGTACCAGTCATATCTGCCATATCTGCCATATCTGTTGTATTACCAAAATCATACGTGTCATCCATTTCAAAATCTTCATGATTAAATCCTCCCGCTGCCATTGTTTTATTAATTTATTATTTTTTATTGTGCATAATAAAAATGACACAATCTTACGGATCAAAGTTAGACCCATACAGAAAACTACGTGAGCCTCTGGGTGTTAAGGGCATAAGACAATCAATCGTCATCACGAACAATCCAAGTACCATAGACCAGAATCAAACACTTACAGTCAAGTTTCCAAACCTAGGTCCCAGTGACGTTATTGTTCCTGGCACTGCACGCCTAGCATTTAATATTGAACTATCATCAGACGCAGACGTAAACAGAACACTGGTTGACAATCTTGACAGAGCAATTGTTAGGACTATTAAAGTAAAACTTGAAGGACAGGAAGTGTTTAGTCTTGACGACTCAGATGTATTCTACTGTTACAAAGACCTTTGGCTAACAAGAGAAGAACGAGAAGATCGTATTTATCAAGGCATACAGCCAGATAATGTTGGTAAACTTCGAATCAATGCCGGAGATAAATCAACGTCAGCAGCCAATGACGTTATTATAGCAGAAACATATGGAACCAGATTTTACATTCCACTTGAGTTTGAAATCCTCACAGCTCATTTGCCTTATTATCAAGGAGCACTGAATGACCGTCTGAGCTTTGAACTAACTTTCAATGACTACTCCAAAGTTATTAAATCATCTGCCACAGATGCAACATATAAGATCTCTAACATTTCCTTGGAATATGAAATTGTTACACATACTGAACTAGCCAGACTCATACAAAATCAGTACCAGTCAAGACTGCCAATTTATTATGACAGGGTGATTAGACATAGTTTAATACCCAAAGACAAGAGTGACCCAATGTGGAACATAAACTTGAACACACCTGCCAGGTCACTGAAAGGTATTCTTATGTTGTTTGTTGAACCGGTGAGTCCATACAAAAGAGATTCAGAAAAATTCTACAATCCTAAGATTACACATTTGTCCTGTACAATCGAAGGCCGCCCTAATCAAGTGTACGCTTCAGGAATGTTACCTTATCAACACTATGACGAAACCATAAAGTATTTTGCGGGTGGAAGGATTAGAGATAAACCTGCAAACATTGCGTGCAAAGATCTACATCTGTATGATGTTAGGATCGGACAATACCTTACAAACAAGTATGCACTGTGGCTAGACCTTCGTAGTACAGATGATGATTACCTTCATGGGTCAGGACGAACTGTTGAGAACGGTAGTGACGGAATAACAATTCAGATACAAAAGAAGGTTGAAACTGCTGCAGCCATAAACATATATTTGTACCTGATATATGACGCACAACTCAATATTGCAGAAAGCAGACTGAGTGGACACATATATTAAAATTATATTGTGTATTAAAATGAACCTGAGCTTGATGACCCTTGACCCACACTGTGGATTGTTTGTTGGTGCCACAGGGTGTGGTAAAACTGAATTTGTTCTTAACCTATTACAAACAAGATACATACACCACTTTGAAAACATTGTCATATTTTGTCCTACAATCAAACACAACAAAGCTTATCACAATCGTTTATTCATTTGGACTGACAGCAACATATACTTAGTCGACCCTGAGAAAAAACTGAATGACTACCTACAATATTTTTACAAGCAATTTGAAGGACAGCCAACGTTGTTTATTGTTGATGACTGTTCTGCAGAGAAAGACATTGTCAAGAAGAGAAACACTCTAGCAGAACTTGCCTTCAGTGGCAGACACGCAAATGTCAGTGTATGGATTCTCACTCAAAAATATAATGCTGTACTGAAAGATTTTCGAGAACAGTTAAAGTTTATCTGTTTGTTTTACTGCAAGGATCGTGACAGCTTCGAAGACTGTCTCAGAGAAAATGATGTCATACCAAATAAGCATGAACGTGATGATGTAAAAAATAAACTGAAATCAACTAAGCATCTAAAGCTCATTTTAAAGACAGATCAGCCCACAGGGTATGGGTTAGTAAATTGATGTAAATTAATTTATACATTTGTTTGTCCAATAAAAATGACAGACGGACAAATCATACAAGTGCTTGATCTCACACACCTTTTCAAAGATGTTATGCACTTTACTGATTTAATATCACCCAAACAGACTTACATAAGCCTTTCAGCACCATCAGAAATATATGTTACATATAGTGTGACTTTGGATTATGTCGATGAGCATCCAGATGTGGAGCACATGACAGTTGATTTAAAGACACCTACTTTTAAAGTTGATGATACCAACTATTGTTGGTTAGGAGAAGTTTGTTATAGCATATTTAAACAACTACGCAAACTAAATGTTTATATTGACAGTGTTACAGTTAATAAAGTGGTATTACACAAGGTGAGTCAGCAGAGTTAACGTTAATATTTTTTATTTTATTATTTTGTCGGACAAATAAAAATGACGGACAATTCACAAAACCCTGGCTCATCAAACCCTGGCTCATCTGGTTTAAGAAACGTGTTTCACACAACAAACTTACCCATATCCAATACTAATAATGTCTATCAATCAATAGAAAACTCTTTTTCTGTCATACAACAAAATCTTCTCACAGGCAGTGTGAAGATTCAAATTGTTGCAAAAATCGAATTCACTAGGGTGGACGGTGAGGTAATTGTATCGTATATATCAACAAGACAACACACTGTTAACACAAGAAGAGAACTGGGGAACGTGTTTAGAGACAGACTATTACCAGACTTTCTACAGGCAATTGACAGTGCAAGAATGAAGGGGTCTGGTTGGCACGAAGGACATGTACATGAACTACAACTAAAGCAGTCTAGGTATCATCCTATATTAGGTAAAGCATGGTTACCACTGCCAACAGAAGTAGTAAACAAAAAGGCTGTTGTTAACATTCAGAACAATGACAACTATTGTTTCATGTGGTGTGTGCTTGCTAAACTACACTTTATAAAGACAAAACCTGAACGTGTATCTAACTACACTAAATTTGTAAACGAACTCAACTTTAGTGGCATTGAGTTCCCTGTTAAAATAGAAGACATAGACTTGTTTGAAAAATTAAATCCTGGCATATCTGTAAATGTGTTTGTGTGGGATAATGTGTCTGTTGACAAGTTACAACCCATTAGAGTATCAACGCTGGCTCCAACATATGGGCAGTCAGAAGATAAACATGTTGACATGTTATTAATCGGCGATGACAATAACTTTCACTACACAATTATTAGGAATATGTCGCGTCTAATTCATAATCATACAACAAAACACAAGGGCAAACAGGAATTTTGTAATAGATGTTTACAGAGGTTTTCCTCTATTGCAGTGGCACATAAACATGTTCTGCACTGTAGGTCAGCTGATGACATTCAAACTGTACTTAAGTACCCTGATCCTGGTAGTCAAGTGTATTTTAAGAACTATGGGAATCAACAAAAGTTGCCGTTTGTAGTGTACGCTGATTTCGAATCACTGGTTGTTCCGTATGACGGTCCTGTTCCAGAGTCATTACCAAAGACTATAAAATTGAGTGACCAAGTGGTGTGTTCTTTTGGATACATTATTGTTAGGTCAGACGGTCTTCATTCAGAACCTGTTATCTACAGAGGTGAAAATGCAGCATGTCTGTTTTTAACAGAAATGAGACATCTGTATAGTCAGGTAGTACAGTATCTCACAACATGTCAGATGCCTCTGGTGATGACAGAAGAAGACAAACTAAAATTTGATACAGCTGAGACGTGTTGGATTTGTGAACAGCCTTTAGGATGTGATAAAGTTCGTGACCACGACCACATAACTGGGCATTACAGGGGTGCTGCACATAACAATTGTAACTTATTATTAAAAACAGATCCAAAGACATATAAGTTACCAATCTTTTTCCACAATCTCAAAGGATATGATTCACACATTATCATGCAGGCTGTGGATGAGTCGTACAAAAACATAAGTTGTATTGCCCAGACAACTGAGAAATACTTAACTTTTAGGTTAGACAAATTAGCATTTTATGACTCCATGCAACATTTGTCTTTAGGGTTGGCTAGTCTGGCAGAAGGACTGACCGAGTATCCAATAACGAGTAAATATTTTGAACCAGACTTGATTAAGAAAGGTGTCTATCCGTATGAGTACATTGATCACTGGGTTGTGTTTGAAGAAACAAGACTGCCACCAAAAGAGAAATTTTATTCCACACTAACTGGAAAAGGTATTTCTGACTCTGAATATCAACATGCACTTGATGCGTGGGGGAAGTTGGGGTGTCAGACGATTGGTGACTACCATGACCAGTACTTGAAAGCTGACGTTTGTTTGCTAGCAGACGTATTTGAAAGTTACCGTGAAAAGGGTTTGTTACACTACAAGCTTGACCCTGCTTGTTACATAACTAGTCCTGGCATGACATGGGATGCATTTTTGAAATCCAGTAAGATATCTATAGACCTGTTGTCTGATCGTACGATGGGTGAAATGGTGGAACGTGGATTGAGGGGAGGTATTAGTATTGCAGCGAACAATTACTGCAAGGCAAATAATAAATATTTGGACGACTTTGACCCCTCAAACCCTGGGACAAGGTCATTCATTACGTACTTGGACGCTAATAACCTTTATGGCTGGGCAATGTGTGAGTTATTACCCTTGAAAAACTTTTGTCTGCATGATTTGTTACAGTATGATGTAACAGAGTCAGGGTTAACTAACAATATTATGAATCTTGACCGAAACGACGCAAAGGGTTGGATCTTTGAAGTCGACCTGGAGTACCCACACCATCTACATGATTACCATAATGATTATCCCTTAGCAGTTGAGAAAATGAGTATGACAGGGAAAAAAGAAGACACTAAACTTGTACCGAATCTAAATGATAAATTTAATTACGTTTGTCACTACCGCTTGTTGCAGTTTTACATCAGACACGGGTTAGTACTAAAGAAAGTTCACAGAGGTATTCAATTTGATCAGAGTTCTTTCATGAAAGATTACATAATGAAGAACACAACCCTCCGTGCCAGGGACGGCAACACTGCATTTGACAAAGACTTCTTTAAGCTTATGAACAATGCCTGTTTTGGCAAGACAATGGAAAATCCTCATCACAGAAAAGATGTGAGACTGGTCACAACTGAATTGGGTGCAATTAAACTTACAGGCAAGCCACAATACACTGGGTACAAAGAGTTTCATTCATCATTGTATGCAGTGTCACTCAAAAAAAAGATTGTCAAACTGGACAAGCCAGTATTCATTGGTATGGCAATTCTTGAGTTGTCAAAACTGTTGATGCTTGAATTTTATTATGATTACTTCAAACCAAAATATCCTGACTGCCGTCTGTTATACACTGACACTGACTCTATGATCATTGACGTGTGTACTGAAGACTTTTATGAAGACATGAAAACAGAGTTACACATGTATGACACGTCTGACTATCCTAAAGATCATCCACTGTTTAGCACACAAAACAAAAAAGTGCCTGGAAAGTTTAAAGATGAACTAAATGGTGTGCCAATAGTTGAGTATGTTGGACTGAGATCAAAAATGTATTCTATACTACACCAGAAGGGAAGTCAGTCCAAAGCCAAAGGAATTAAAAAAACAGCAATAAAAAATAAAGACATACGTCATGAACATTACAAGCAAGTGTTAGATGGTGCATTAATGCCTGATTATCCAAACAAGTCACTGAGATCAAACAAACATAATCTTGAAATGATCCAAACACATAAGAAATCACTTGCAGTTGGAGACACGAAAAGAGTGTTTCATAGTAAGGAAAAAGCTTATGCACCTGGTCATTACAGGCTCAAGTTATCTGAAGACATTTGTGATGAACTGGTTGATGAATTAATTGACGACTTAGTTACTGAAATGAGTAACGGTGTCTGAGGGAATAATCTGTAATTCTTCTCTGACAAATGCCCTTTGGGGTGCAGGGTCATACAGATAATATATTGTTGCGTCTGCGCCGGGGACTATTTTTTTTATATTGTGTACGGATGTTGACCAGATGGGGTCTGTCGCCCTGCGCTTTACGTCATTTTCAGCCTCCCCTGGCTGATATAAATATCTCACCTGTTTGGTAAATAAACTTGTGTCGGGTGCCTGTGCTGACATTGTTTTTGACTCTGTAATTGTTTTCAATTTAATAGCATCAGCAGGTTTTGGGTGTCCTTCATTGTTCATTGCTTTTATCACATGTGGTAATCTCTTAACCCACTCAGTGTTACGGGTGTCATGCATGAGTTCCTTAGAATACTGGTAACTGAAAAGTCTCTCTGACAACTGTTTATTGAAATTTTCTACAATTGCCTGTGATCTGTGTACGCCTGGAATGCCACGTCTGACCAGTACGCCATGCTTAGCAAATAACTGATTAACTGCGCCCTTAAATTCAGATCCATCATCAACCTGCACTAGTCTGGGGTATCTTAAAGGGCCTCGACTATATATTTTTGATAAAGCAGTCGCAACTGTACTGGCTGTTTTGTCAGATATGGGTTCAGCGTCTTTGTACCTTGAAGCTATGTCTACGACAGTTAATGCGTACTTGTATCGTTTCTTTCTTATTGTGTCATGCGGAAGAAACAGGAGGTCCATTTGGTGCGTGTCATTAGGTGTTGTGTTCTCAAAATGAGGCCTTGTTATCTTTCTTGGAGCAGGGAGATATACCTGCCAAATTGCCTGTCTCTGTAACCATTGCTTGACTTGATTGAGTGTTATATCTCCGCCCACAGCGGCATGTAATTTCTGAATAGCGGTTGCTCCTTTATAATACCCTGATGGTGAGTAATATATTTTCGATAGTTTATTTTCGGCTGCCATTTTTTCTAGCAATGAAAACTCCAGTAAAATAAACAAATATCATTCCCACTAGAACAAAGATTATCTCCCCGTTTCTTTGTTCTGGGCTTGGTTGATAGTAGTCACTTAGTTTTGGTTTCGGTATAGACATGTCTTCACCCGTGACTAAAAAATACTCACGGATTGCTTCGTCTGTATTTGAAAACGTATGTTGTGCGTGACCTTCTAGCCTGAGTTTTTCATTGATGAAATCAAGTTTCTCAATTCTTTGTTTTTCATACGCCTGTTCTGCCTGCGCTAATTTTTCTGACGCTTCATTATGACGCTTTATTTCTTCTGCAGATTGTTCTCTACCCATTTTAGAAAAGAGATAGTTTGATCCGCTAAACGCGAGGGCGTTGACCATCGCTCCTCCCACCATAATAGCTATCGTCGCCATATTTTTTTTTATTTACATAGATATATTTTCGGGAATAATTCCCTGTTTAACAAGAAGGTCTTTCGTGGCGATTGACGCTGTGACAACTACAATTAGCTTAGCACTGTCTTCAAAATCGAGTCTACTGAGGTCTGCTGATTTCATTTTGAGTAGACTTTTCCCCAGCATAGAATAAGCTACTGCTAATCCACTGATTACTGCAGAGTGATACACAAGATTCATTAAATTCTTTGAGTCATTCATTTCTTAGGCAAGAAAAAATTAAAATAATAAATTTATTACTGCATATGAAATGGGTCGACAACTTTGGGTATTGTTGGTAATGTGGCGACTTCTGTTTTTGATGATGGAGTGTTTAATTTTTTGGTCACTGTACGAGTGTGCGGCTTGTATTTTTTGTATAATTGGTAAGCTACAAAACCAGATCCGACAACAAATGCGGCAACTACATATTTTGCTGTTTCAGAATTAGACTGGGTTGAAGGTCTTTCACTTTGATGTGGGTGTGACAGGGGTGTTGAAAGTCCTGTCAGTTCCGACAGTCCTGACGGTCCTGACGGCGGATCACTTACATGAGCCTTTTCTGTTAGCGCCTGTAGCGCCTGTAGCTGTAACTTTTTCTGCTTGTTCCATTCAGCTAAACGTTTACCAGACTGAACCCTTCCTGCATTTTTAGCTGTTTTTGTCACTGTGTGAATCTGAGTCTGGGCAGGGTCTGAGGCAGGGTTCATCTGTGGGGTCGTTTGGGGGGTCGTCTGTTGGTCGTCCATTTTTATCAGCAAAAAAATTTAATTTCGTAAAATCGATATGGCTTCTAGTTACAATTAATGTTACCAGAGGAGCCAGCAAATTACCAAATCTGTAGAATAAAAGGCAAGCTAATTTACCAATTGCTCTCGTTACAATGGGGTTACTCTCGAGGTCATTTGTGAGATTTTCAATGTCTACAGGGAGAGCGTAACTCACAGCTTTTGAATATAAGCAGACAATTGATTTGCTCAAATCACGGGTCATTAGTGAAGCCATGTGCTGTTCATATTTAAAATGAAGTTTAAATAAATCAGCAGCCGTGAGGGATAGTATATCTTCAGTTGAATAAAGCTTCCCAAGATAAGATTTCGAATGACCAGAAACCACTACAGATAAAAGTCGTTCCCTTTTCAAATCTAAGTCTATGTTTTCTACAGCGCCAATATCATTTAATAATAATATTTCATCTGTGTTCATTTTTATAATGCAATTAAAAAAAAATAATTTATAAACACATTTGTTTCTTTGTCAGTAAACCAGACATGAGTACTAAGCCCTCACATGTAGAACCGTTTTGTAAATGATCCCCCTCCTTTCAAATAATAACGTTCCCCTTGTTGATCTTTTGACATTACTTAGCGATTTGAAAGGGTATAGCTATAAAGGCCATTGACGGGTGAGAGCCTTTTCAAAATGCGGCTCGTGTCTGAATTGAAAAGGAATGGAATGTGGCCGCTAATAGCGCGGCGTGAGGCAACACAAAAGGCGATCAACCGTGACACTAGCCGGCAGCTCAGGCTTATGATAAAATTGTACTGACATGAGTGTCTGTAAGTGTGTTTGTAAGTGAGTGTGTCTGTTTGTTTATGCGTCTGTTTGTTTGTGTGTGTGTGCCTGTGTGTGCGCTAGTGTGTGTGTATGTGTGTGCGCGCGTGCATGTGCGCATGTGTGCGTGCGTGCGTGTGTGTGTGCGTGCGTGCGTGTGTGCGTGTGTGTGTGCGTGCGTGCGTGCGTGTGTGTGTGCGTGCGTGTTCGCCTGCACGATTACATGGCATGCGTGTGACTGAGGGCTCTTGCAACTTCTCACCGAAACTGAAAATCAACAACACACATACAGAAACCCCCAGCTCACAAAACTTGCTCAACAAGTCTGGTCGGGTAGCGTTAAGACTCGTCAGGCTTGTTCCGCATTTAGACATAACATTTTGGAAAGACCAAGATCGATTTTAGGATCAGGTTTTGCCGGATCGGACTTATTCTTGCCGGTTAGTGTTTGAAAATGACCGGTTGTTTTTTTTATAATTTATTCATTGGACTATTAGCCGGTTGAGATGTATGACGTCAGCTCTGTCATACCAAGTTGTGTATGCGTGTCTGTGTTGTTTGAGTGATAGTATGTCTGTGTGTGCGTGTGTGTGTGTGTGTGTGTGTTTGTGTGTGTGTGTGTGTGTGTTGGGTGGGGGTGGGGGGGGGGTGTCTTGAGGATCTGTTGTATATGTACTCAGTCGGGTGTATAAAGCAAGGTATGATTTTCTGAGGTGCGTCTCTTTTCAGCTTTTACAGTCATGTACACCGCCTAACCGAACAGGGCGTGAAATTCAATAAGAGTTATTATCCTTTCACGGGCTGGTGGGTTTCAATGGCTCGCGTCTCGGTGCAGACAGACAGGTGTTTATGACTCACTGTAGGCAAACAGTCTAAGCTTTTTCATGTTACTGTGCACCACGCATGCAAGGGCCCATGTGTAACATAGCTGAAATTGTATAGACCACAACAGCATACTGAGTGTGTGTGGCAGACATGGTCTACCAGCTCTGTCAGGCGTGTGATTGTCATGGGATATTACCCTTGTGAAAATGATGTGTACCTGTGTTGCAAGGTTTGCACTTAATGTTTTTGTTTATACATGTTTTATGTTAGTATGTATATATGTATGTGCGTGTGCATGTGCGTGTGTTTATGTGTTGGTATGTGTTGGTATGTGTGTGTGTCTGTGTGTATGTTTGCCTGTGTATATAACTTGTATGACAATCTGGCACTGCCCTTGAATTATCTTGGTTTGCAACTGGCGTGTCTGTGTGTTTGCGTGTGCACGTATATTTGACTTGTTATGTTCCAGAGTCGTGCTTAAACAGAGCCAATTGTATATACAGAGCCAAGTGTTTGCACTGAGCGGTCCCCCCCTGCACAACACAATTCTATAGGCCTTTTGACGCGTGACGTGTGAATGGCGCTGTGAAAGCTTTTACCCAACTCATTGAAAGAGGGTTTGGCATTGAGTCTTGTCATGCGTGAACTGAAATGATATGTGTGGGACATAGCATGTGAGTTTTTCGGAAATCAACTCTGGCAGTATTGAGAGAAACGGTCATGTAAAAGTTAATGACCGTAATTAAGGTCATTAGGTGTTGACAGAGACAATAGTTATAGAGATAAAACAATAGAGTCCCGATAGATAATCAGATCAATAGAGCCGCATCAGTCATGCTCATCACTTTTTTAAAATCAAAGGGTTGATTCAGAATTAACGGGGGTAAAATTGGGGTCAAAAATATGATATTAAAAATGGCGTAAATTAATAACGGATGCGGCTCTATTGAATTCATTGTCTATCGGGACTCTATTGTTTTATCTCTCAGAGGAAATCTTTTAAACATTGCTACGTTTTGTCCTTCTGAAGCAAAACAGTTTATCATGGCATTTATGTGAGAATCAACATAATGTATTCTGGAAATTAAAGGACTTTTTTTTTACGTACTCTGGAGTTTGAGACAAACAGCAACAGAGCATTTTGAATATTAACCCGTATCATTCGGAATACACCAGTGTGTGCAACAAGTGTGACTAAAATAGTCCAAGGGTAGTGCCAGAATAGCTTGGCGCCTCTAGGCGCCAGGCTATTGTGGCACCACCCTTGAACTAAAGCCGTTGGTCTATGTCCTCATCTGTAAGTACTGTAATGTAGCTTGCATATATGGCAGTGTACAAATTTGAAGCTTTAAGCCTCAGTATGATGCGGGTTAAAAAGTGTGGAAAAATATGAAAGATAGAAAAAGACCCAGACGAAGAAACTAACACTTAACTTATTCTACCCCAGACACACCACAGCAAAACAAAGATCGACCATGATAGTTCAAGTGTGATGCCGGAATAGCTTGGCGCCTTTGGGCGCCAAGCTATTCTGGCATCACCCTTGAACTATCATCAGTGGTCGATCTGTGTCCTGCACTGCAACGCAGTCTTCAGAGGACGACTTCAACATTTGGGGATTCCGGTCTTGGGGTAGAATGTGTTAAAATGACAAAACAGAACACTGACATTAATTAATTAACTGACAACATAAGAAATCACTTGAAACTTCAGCCTTTATTAATCACATCAAAGGTGCATGCATATAAAAACACAGTAATTGTTTGTAAACACTTCAGATCAAACAATCAAGAGCAGTCAAACCTTTTTCTGGCAACTTTGTGATGAGGAAAACTAGTTCTTGCCTTAGGCACGTAAAGGGTTTCCGCGACTTATGTGCCTCTATTCATAAAATGGGGAGAGAAATATACTGAGTTCTAGCAAGTGCGACAATAACGTTTAGCCGAGTTAATATGCCTCGTCCAGTGCCTAGGTTAAACGCACCAGCCGGCGGTGCCAATGTTGCTATTTTGGCACCAGACCGCGGTCGCGTGGACCGGTCTGGTGCACCCGATCGGTTTAGAGCGTGTGCTTTCTGCACCTGTAATGGGCAACCTCGGAGCCGGAAAGAATCACGTGACCGTCGTTTGATTGCTGCAAAATAACATGAATAAAGAATAAACCTTTTCCCATATATGCAATCCGGCAATAATGCATCCATCCTTAAGCTAGCACCACGAAACATTAAGCGATTTGGCAGGTTTGAAAAATAGCTTTTTTAAAATCCTCAATGGAGGTGATTTTGCTGCGTCGTTTGCGGCAGAAAGCACCGTCATAGCTGAAGTTCGAGAAATGAGCGCACACTACATGTACAATGGACTTGATTCAGTGGTGTGGGGCATGACACAAGCCTCCGCCATCTCAACACAAAACTGGCGTGTTAGGGGAGGTAAAAGGTGCGGCTAAAAGTTAAAACCGCAAACGAACCTTTTTTTCGACTGCGATCACAATCTTTCGCGTGAACGTACGAGACCACACTGCAAGTGCAGAAGCCAACCTGCGCGCGCAGTTCTGGTGCACATGACCGGTCCGAGCGACCGGTCTGGTGCGAAAATAGCAACAATGGCGCCGCTGGTGCGTTTAACCTAGGTAGAGGGCGAGGTATGCCAACTCAGCTAAGGTTTATGCTTCCTGTGACGTTTGAAACAATGCACAGAATGCAAAGTGTACTTTATACAGTAGTAACAAAAAAGGTACAGACATTTCCAAAATGATCCAGGCGTACATAAGATAAAAACAAGCTATACACACTGAAATAATAACACACTTGTAATAAATCTTTATGTTGACAATGGTTTTCTTATCTTATTATTGTCTTTCGTCCCGATTGGTTGTACATTGATGAACGTCCCGACGTTTTCAGGACGTGCCAGCACTGCTTGTGAAAAAAAAAATAAAAAAATGAACAGAATATTGAATGTATGTCGCCAGCCGGTTTAATATGCTAAATAAACATAAGACCCATTTAGCAACACACATCCAAAATCAAGAGAGATAAAAAACAACAACAACTATTCAGACCAAAAA
Organism: Semisulcospira habei; assembly: GCA_036245525.1. NCBI lineage: Eukaryota > Metazoa > Mollusca > Gastropoda > Semisulcospiridae > Semisulcospira > Semisulcospira habei. Next base: position 92,401,391 of record BTPG01000007.1, on the reverse strand, counting down.
GGTGACTGCCAATCGTGTAAAATGCAAAGAAATAGTACCCAACGGATAAAGAAACACGCTTATTAATATTTCAGGTAAATCCGCTTTGTCAAAACAGACAAACAAACAGAGAGATCACTGCAGTCGCTACTTATCTTCATTCGCAGAAGGAATGTGCCCTGGGGGACTTGGGTGGGGTTAACTACTTTTTAGTTCCTAGGGTCAACCTGGTCAGCCCCACAGGGTGGGTTTTCCTCTCAATTCTGGGGCATGTGTTTCTCAGTGTCTACCCTTGGTCCATTAACTTGTCTTTTTCTTTTTTAAGCTCTCCCTACTGTCTGCGCTGCCTGTATCTCTTGAAAAGAAGTGCCAACGGAGAAAGAAACACGCTTAGAACAGATGGTTACAACACAATTTATTAATATTTCGGGTAAATCCGCTTTGTCAAAACAGACAAACAAACAGAGAGATCAGTCGCAACTTATTTTACTTCATTACCTCCGAGTTTTAGTATGTCTGTTGCCTTCTGAACTGGACCGGGTTCAAACAAAGAGTCTTTATTGACAGACCATGCCAAGATTAGCTGTGTTTAAAACGACCTTGGATAGTAGCTGTGTATTGTGTTTAATATTATGTATCAGCGAGTTTGCAGTGAACACTTCACTTTCGTCCATAGCTAATTTTTAGCCCATTTCGTCACAGTTTTATACGCCTTGTGTTGTCCTATTGAGTGTGTACCGCGTGTCAAAATGGTTTGTGTGATGCGTCTAGTGTGGTAGCGCAGTGGTAGTGCTTGTCACTTTTCGCTCTCAGCTTCCACCGCTGGCTAGCAGTATTGCGAAAAGGACAGAATGTGTCAGTCTCTGTCTGCCAGTACATAGCCCCTCCAACAACAAGCCTCATGTAGTGCCTCCTCACGGCAACACACGGTAACTGAGCACCTCACGGACTCAGGCTGAACTACAGGGGACTCGGAGGAGGTCTGGCGCGGCATGCAGGCCCACCGGTGTGTGGATAATTATGCCCTGATGCCCGTGAACCAGACTCCGAACTATGGGTAAATAGCCCCACTGCCTTGTGGGTGCCTCGGGGGAGGCAAAGGCTAGGGGAGCAACCCCCCCCCCCCGCCCCCCCCCCCCCCCCGCCCCCCCCCCCCCCCCCCCAGAAAACCAACCATGGGCAAACCAATGACCAACGAAGTCGGAGTGTCGGTGAACATGCCATCTGGTATAGTGTGGAAACCCGTTAGGGAAACGAGCGCACACGCAACCCTCATGATTATGCCTTAGATGGATATTAATCTTGACATCTGAGGCAGAAACTCGGGAACGCTGAAGAAGAAGAGTCACAGAGTGTACCGTCCGCGACGATATCTCGCTGAGAGAAATCGTATTTATTGTATTCCTAACCCATAAAGCCCTGACATGCGGCTGCGGAATGTGGATCAAACTTGACAGTTCAAGGGTAGTGTCAGAATAGCTTGGCGCCTGTAGGCGCCAAGCTATTCTGACACCACCCTTGAACTATCACGGCTGATCTGTCGCCACGAGAGTGACGCAGACTTCAAAGGAATCCTAAATTGATAATTTCATCCTCAGGATGTAATGAGTAAATTCGCACGCGTCAGGTGCCTATGCCCGATCGCTACTACGGGTACTCGGAGTACATGATTGCACTGACCGGTCATTCAAACTTGTCGTTAGGTAAGCCACTTACGTGACACACTTTCTCAGACCGGACCTAGCGCGCAAAGAGACCTCGGGCCAACGTCGTACACTGTGCGGATCGGGCCATCTATAGGGCCGACGTACAAGCGACGGCCCGATGACCTGTTGTTAGTTGGTGGGGGCGAACTACCCTCGTTCAGTTCATGGCCGTTTGCTCAGGGCAAGGCCTTCAGCCTCACAACCGTCACAACAATGCAACAATACCCGCTGGAGTGGGGAGGGGGGGGGGGTTGGGAGTGGCGGGGTAGGGAAACGTCCAAAAAGAGTCGGGTGGGGGTGGGGGCGTTGTCGGGAGTGTGTGAGGTTGTCTGTGGTCAAGTACACGACAGACATCTGGAAATAAATACACTTTATCCCCAGGATCAAGCATCTCAACACAGTCAGAAAACAGTCTGCAACAGATACTGTGTATGGGTCCTTTGTGTACTCTTGGCTTGACTTCTTCTTCTTCTTCTTGAAAAGGGATTGGGACTTCCAGCTTTCGCTGATTTCGTCCAGGGGGGGGGGGGGGGTGGGCCGGGGGAGGTTGAGGGGGGGGGGGGGGAGGTTGTCTCACTGTCTGTCTGTCGCTCCGTCGCGCTGCTGGCTGGTGGTGCTGCCGGGGCCGGGTGGTTGATGGTGCAGGAGGCAGGTGGTAGGCCGGGGGCCGTCGCCTATCGCCAGGTTGGTGGGTGGTGGTGTGCCAGCCACTCCAGTAGATGTTGTAGGAGTGGTGGCGGTGGTGGTGGGGGTGGCCGGGGGAACCGTGGCCGGTTGTAGATGGGTCTGGGGAGGTAGGGTGGTGGTGGCGGCGGCCAGTCAATTCTTATTCGAGGGGCCGGGCGCTGACGTGGATGAGGTGGATGGCGGTGTTGAGGTTGCAGGCGGAGGTGTGGTGGCGGCGTAGGCAGTAGTGCCGGGCGTCGCTGTTGGTGCCGGGCCCACTTTGGGGGCCTGTTGCGCCGTCGCCGGTGTTGTTCCGAAAAAGGCTCGGTGGTGGTGCCTTTTTCTTCTTTCGAGGGGACAGGGGTTGCTTCTGTGCCTACTTCTCGAGTCGGCAATGTGGTGTTCCCGCAACCCCTGGATTTGGTAGCGATGGTGATGGTCCCCGTCTTCTTCGTCGCCGTTTGTGGAGCTGCCGTCGACCCCGTGGCTTGAGTCTTGGGTGCCACCTGGCACTCAGCTTCCTTGTTGGTTGGTGCCGCCTGACACTCTGCGTCCACGCTGATGGTGTTGGTGGTTTGAGCTGTTTTATCGCAGAGTGTCGGGGTGACGAGGTCTGTTATGGCCCCGGTGTGAATCAACCACCGGGTGGCGATGAGTGCCCGGTGGTAGTTGTCACCTCCTGCCGATAGTATGGCAGGTATCGCGTCCTGGAGCAGGAGCACTAGGTCACTGAAGTCCAGGCTCCGGAGCCGGGTCCCCTCCTCCACCGACGATGCAGCTCGTTCCTGGGTGATGTGGTCCGGGAGTACGAGCGGCGGCGGGGAGGAGAGCGGAAAATCCGACTCCGAGGCCGATTCCAGTGATTCCTCTGGCCCCGGCTGGTCCCAGGGCTCTTCTTCTGGTGGTGGTGGTGACTGGGGGCGGGCTGGGCTCGCCTCGATGAACGCTTCCAGCCCCGGTTGGTACTGGAAGAAGGGTGGTATCGGTCCAGTCGAGGTGCTGTATCGATGGAAGTAGTCCTCGGCATCTATGTCTAGTTGACAGATTCTTTGTTGCCCTCCCCCCCCCCCCCCCCCCCCGGCACTCTGGAGTGGCGAGTAGCTTGGTTGCTGGGGGGGCGAGGGTGCCCGTTGTATTCGTTCTTGAGGCCGTATCGGAGGGGAGAGAGGGGGCCTATAGCTCCTCGTCTCCCTCCTGGCCGGTGGTGGTGTTCTTGCTGCTTGGTGGAGGGTGGCGGAAAGCTCTTCCGCCTGTTGGCGGTTACTCTTCCGCCGTCCTTTTTTCGCTGAATGCATGTTGCTTTGGATGGTTGCCGCTGGCTCGCTTGGTGGGGGAGACGCGGTGAACCGTGGTCTCTCCTGTGGTTGGCTGTTCGCTGACTTGTGTGGTGTAGCTGTGTGGAGAGAGCGGAAAAAACCGTGCTCTCTCTTCGGCTGTCGAGCTGGCGATGTTCCCTTGGCTTGACTTCGCGAACGAAGATTTTATAGGAGTTGCCCACGACGTCTGCAGGCTTGTTCGTGGCTGCGGAGGCCAATCCGGGACAGGCAGGTTCGACCGCAGTGGCTGCAGGGCAAGGTATGGTTAGGGTTCTGAGTTGCGGCATCTCTGTTTTTTCTCCTGAGCCGCTTGTCCTTAAGGCTAGCTCTGCGAGAGTCCTCAAAGGAGACAGCTGCCTTGTAAATGGTGGAGTGCCAGGTGTCACGGTCTACAGCAAGCGAGGACCACTGGCGGTGGTCGATTTGGCAGGCACTAAGTGACTTCTTGAGACAGTCTTTGTATCTCTTCTTTGGTGCCCCTCTGTCACGGCGTCCAGTAGCAAGCTCGCTGAACAGGGTGATCTTTGGTAGGCGATGATCCTCCATCCTGGAGACATGCCCCGCCCAGCGGAGCTGTGTCCGCAGCAGCAAGGCCTCGATGCTCACAGTTTCTGCCTGTTCAAGGACCTCGACGTTGGTGACATGGTCACTCCAGTGAATGCCCAGGATGGTACGCAGGCAGCGCTGGTGGAAACGTCCGAGGAGTCGTAGTTGGCTGCGGTAGAGGGCCCAGGACTCGGAACCATACAGCAGGGTGGTGAGGACCACAGCTCTGTACACGCTGATCTTGGTGCCTGTTTTCAGCTGTTGATTGTGCCACACCCGCTTGAAAAGTCGCCCGAAAGTGCTGTTCGCTTTTGCCAGCCTGCTGTCAAGCTCCCTGTCCAGCTTGGCGTCCGACGTGATAATGCAGCCAAGGTAAGTAAACTGGTGCACTGACTTTAGTTCAGACTCGCCAATGGTGATGTGAGGAGGGCGATACACTGTCTTGGGTGCCGGCTGATGGAGGACCTCTGTCTTTTTCAGACTGACCTCGAGTCCAAAGAGCTGGGCAGCGTCTGCGAAGCAGGACGTGATGCGCTGCAGGGCTCTCTGTGTGTGTGTGCAACGAGGGCAGCGTCATCAGCAAAAAGCAGCTCACGAATCAGTTGGTCTAGGGTTTTCGTGTGGGCCTGCAGTCGTCTGAGATTGAACAGGCTGCCATCGAGACGATGCCTGATGTACACTGCATCGTCATCATCGAGGTCTACTGTGGCCTGCTTCAACATCATGCTAAAAGAGATGGTGAAGAGGGTCGGTGCCAGCACGCAGCCCTGCTTTACGCCGTTGAGAATAGGGAATGGTTCTGAGAGAACATTGTTGAGTCTGACCTGGCCTTGCTGGTCCTCGTGTAGCTGGACAATCATGCTGAGGAACTTTGGGGGACAGCCAAGTCGCTCCAGGATCTGCCACATGCCTTGCCTGCTCACAGTGTCGAACGCTTTTGTTAGGTCGACAAACCTTTGTATACTATCTTAGAGCTTTATGGTGTAAGTACATTGCCAAATGTCGAAATTTATCGTTTGGTGGATGTATTGTTTTTGTACCCGATTCACGGGGATTTATCGTCTGCATCGACCTTGTTTTGAATTAATATGCATATGAGCCTACGTCACAAGGCAGAACCCGGCCGACTGTGTATCACTGCAGGTTACGAGGTCATCGGTGTCAACTGCGGAGTGTAAACGTGTACTGATGTTCTCAAAAATCCGATTGACGTAATTTTTCACGAGAAGGTAGAATAAACCTTCCATACTCGATATGCTCTCAAAATCATAATGCGGGTTCCGCTCGACTTGCTAATAGTATTGTACTAGTAACAATCGTGCGTACCGTAGTGCACCGAGGGCTTGTGTGTTTGCGCTGGCCGAACTCGAACGTGCGCCGTCCACGGTGCCTAGTTTGACCTTTGATCTTTTACCCCTCGGAAACACGCACATTCTTTCATATGTGAAACAGAACATTAGTGTTTATACCCACTTTCTGCACTGCAGTCAAATTCACATCATACATCTAAGTCTACGTAACTGAAAGCATCATCCCGATTGGAAACGACAAATGCAGCATCGCAGCAGAAACACTACCTCTCTGAATCGAGTGAACATGAGAGCCCGCACAGACGGCAAAAACATGTTACGACCGGCGATGTGCAACTTCGACACACACCGCCATAGTTTTCAGATCTTTGCAGCATAAAATGTGATAACTAGCTCGTAACTATATGATAAATCAGGTTTAAAATCTTGCGAAATCAGTAAGAGATAAATTCTACTGAAGATCATGAATTCTGAAAATCACTAGCGCTCGCGGAACTATAGGAAGATCGACAAACACCGTAGATTACTTACTGATTCAGCAGGAAAGCGACAAATTTCGGCTGGGCGGTCAAGCCAAGCTCTTGCTTTACGCGTTGCCACATGTCCATATTCCCTTGTCCGCGCGGGCCAGCTAAGACTGACCTCGGCCCGAGGACCTTTTGCTCACCTGGCTATCCCGTGAGAGCCAGAGACCTGTGTGCGTTATGGATTACATTATCCTGGCGGCGATACCGCGGTATACTGGAGCGCGTGTTGCTGAGGCTGACCTGGAATAGGCATCGCCGGCCGGCTTAGAAGCGGCACGTATACACACAAAATATAACCAAAAACTGAATTTGTACAATCTATAATTAATTTTGTTTTTAATTGTGCTTTGCGAAGCTGATTTTGTGCATCTGTCCGTAATGCGCCGCGCTCAGATGCAAAATGGCGGAGAGTTCCAATCTTCACGAAACTGATGATCAAAACAAGTTAAGGAAACCGTTTCACATTCATATTTTAAGTATGAAATTGGTCTGTGATAAAAACAGATTTCATGATTCGCGGTAGACAGGTGTTTTTAGCAGTGAAAGCATTGTACGTTGTCAATTACACCCAGACGGTGTGCCGGAATCGACAAAAGCTAGTCACGATCAGTCTTGGTCTTCAGCGAAGTTTACTGCACTTTAATACACGCATGCCATGAATGTCTCTACATGTTGATGAAAGGTATAGGGGCATAATTATTTCAAATCAGACTGAAATGACGTCCAAAATATGACTAAATGAGTTTTTTTTTTTTTTTTTTTTTTTTTGGCACATCTGCAGGAGGGGTATGAATATTTCAAATGCATTATTGCCCCACCCGGGTCTGCCCTGGGGGACTTGGGTGGGGTTAGGTATTTTTTAGTTCCCAGGGTCACCCTGGTCAGCCCCACAGGGTGGGGTTTTCTCTCTATTCTGGGGCATGTGTTTCTGTCTACCCTTTGTCCATTCACCTGTATTTGCCTTTTTAAAACTCTCCCTACTGTCTGCACTGCCTGTAGCTCTTGATATTGGATGTGTGTTGCTAAATGGTCTTAGCTTTATTTAGGCCCCATGTGTTAGGTTTATTTAATGTATTTGACCGGCTGGCGACATACATTCAATGTTCTTTCTTTTTTTTTTTCACAAGCAGTGCAGGCACGTCCTGAGAAAGCCTTGTTGCTGTCGGGACGTTAAGCAATGTACAATCAATCAATCAATCAAATGCATTATCTGCATATATAAGAAGATACCGATGGAAAGGTTGTAACAGTATCAACTCAGCCAACTAGAAGCGTGGTTATATCCTTATTAGTGCAGTCCAGACCACATTCCTTCTGCATCTGAAGATAAGTAGCAAATAATGTCTCTGTTTGTTTGTCTATTTTGACAAAGGGTATTTACCCGAAATAGTAATAAATTGTGTTGTACCGTTTTTTCTAAGCGTGTTTCTTTCTCCGTTGGGTACTTCTTTTTATTAGTGCAGACCCGGGAGAGTTTGTCCACACTAAATGAGTAAACGCACCCAGACAAGATTTCAGCATGTAAAAGGGCAGCGATAGAAGGATCACCATCTCCAGTGAAGAAAAAGAGGTGCCTGCGTTCAGACCAAAGCAGAATTAACTACAGCAGCTAGTGTTTGTTCTGTTGTCAGAGTAGAGAGGTGGCAAAAAATGGAAAACCAGAAAAACTGATTCCAGTTAGAACAGAAAGCTTCCAAGAACCCATAAATAAAGCATGTGCTAAAAGAGAGAAGAAGGACAAGTGGGCGATCGAAGTAACTAGCAGCCTAGCATTTGCATCGGACTACTGTGCGTATGATGTTGTGTACCAGAATGTTTGCAGCACTAATGTTCGTTCAGGATATGGGATTCCACGGGTGTTGTCAGAAAACACAGAGAAAAACAAGACAGGAGGACGACCTGGCTTTTAAATTTCTGAGTTTTCAGAGGTATATGTGCCTCAGCAGATTCAAGTATATTCCGTAGTGAACCCGACTCTGTCTTTACCAGAACAAAAGAGGGGGGGGGGGGGGGGGGAAAGTGTGTTCATTTATATGGTCATTGACGTACGGTTACTGAAAAACAAAAGAAACGGCTGAAACTCAGTCACTGCAAACCACAATAGCGCATCTTCCTCCCTTTCCCCCATTCAACCTGGAAATTAAAATTGTGTGAACTGAAAAAGCAAAACTTAGGCACAGATTCTCAAGAGTCACGGTCTGGTAACGTGCAAGGCGGACACTTGAGGATCTATGCCTTTTCTCATCTGTAGAAAGGACCACTATCACACTGTCCGAGATACATTCAATGATAAACATCTCCTGTCTGGAATAAACATAGATCCTCATGGCGCCCGCAGATACGAAGGCTAATGAGTATCCTGGTATACAAGAAGCTGCGCGATCTGATTCAGTGACTGCCTTCCATAGTTTATTAGACGCGATGACAGCAATTATAAACAAACCGCTCTGTTGGAAAAAGGGAACAGAAACCGAGAAGAGCGCGAGCTCACATATCGAATCACTGAATGGAATCTGAGTTAGAACTGTTAAGGACAAACATGATTAATAAGGACAGACATGAGATAGGCCCGGTTGCCTATAGTCTCCATCCTTAGAAAATAAAATGTCAGCTCATTTGTGTGTGTGTGTGTGTGGGTGTGTGTGTCTGAGAGTGTGTGTGTGTGTGTGTGCGCGCGCGCGTGTATCTATGTGTGCTTGCGTGCGAGGTACACGCGGCGCGCACGCGTGTCGCGCACGCGTGTCACACAAACACACACACACACACACACACACACAGAGAGAGAGAGAGAGATAATTAAAACAAAATAGCCCCTGCGTATCGGTGACGAAACGAACCGCGAAAAGTACGAGTAAAGCTAGTCTGTTTAAGTTATGCCATCACGCACGACGGCAGTTCATTCACCACTCGCTTGCCCCCGCCCCCCTCCCCCCCCCCCGCCCTCCCCCTAGCACACTCCACCCCCACCTCTGCAGGGGCCTCGGTGCGTACGTGTGCCAACGCAGGTGTTTTTGTAAAAGTGCGACAAGCGTTACTTCCGGTGACTGATTTAAACAGAACTCCGCTCTGTGAAATGACAGGGCATTGACCCCGTGCACGTGCCGTCTTTCCCACCTCCCTTCACAGCTACAGACACATATTTACGAAACGGCAGAGATACCATACAACAGGTAACATCAGAATATCCTGCTGATTGATTACCACAAGAAAACACACTAGAACATTACTGCGAAATAAGGGGGAAAAATCAAAATATTTGTTGACACTAATACTTATATAAACACACCTAAGGTTACACTTACTAAATGTCTGCCGCATCCAGTGGCGGATCCGGGGGGGGGGGGAGTGGGGGGGGGGGCAGGGCCCGAGCCCCCCTCCCCCGTCAGCCCTGACCCCAATTTTTTTTTTAATTTATTTTTTTATTTTTTTATTTTTTTTTAAATTTTTTGGGGGGTTGTTTTGTTTTTTGGCTCAAGTCTTACCTTCTTGAAAGATATCAGTCTGTATGTGTGAATGGGATCATGTCTAAAGGCTTTTCTACACGGAGAAACGAAATGCACAAGAAACGAAACATTTTCATTGTATCGAAATGCCTCCTCCGCACACGCAGAAACGCGGTGAAAATTCATTTCGATTGGTACAGGGGAAGTAACTTTTCACTGACACATGCTCTGGTTTGTATCGGTGGATATCGGCGGGTCATATTTCTGACTATTGACGCTTAAAAACTAAACATATAAGACATGCGTGCCTTCACTTATACAATTAAAGTGAATTGCCGACCATATCGAATAAACGTAAGCGCTTTTGAATGCGTAAACAGGGCTTGTTCAAGTGAATCGAGGATGCCGCCGTCTCGAAGCGATAGCCGCCATCTTGTAGGCGGATTAGCAGAGCAGCCGATGAAAGTGGGGTTCAGAAACTGACATCAAATCATATTTTGGTGGTACTATAGTGATGATACTTGATAGATTCCATTTCGAAAATGATTTCTCCGCTTAAATCTTACAGAATCGTGCGTCACATCACGCAATTCTAGCCATAATAGACCTGACTCCACGGCATCGCGGCCGTTGCTATCTTCAGTGTTTGGGCTTGAATGACGTCAGATTGGCAGCGGACGACGCTGATTTGGCGACGCGTAGAAATGTTTCGGCGAAATGTTTCGCGAATAGAGACAGGTTCTATTTCGTGAAATGTGTCGTTTCGCATTTCGTGAAACGGTGAAATGTTGGAGAAATGTCTGAAATGCGGACATTTCGACGAAATGTTTCGTTTCGTTTCTCCGTGTGAGGACTAAGCCTGTGCTTTTGAAGTATGGTGTCCCACAGGGGTCTGTTTTGGGTCCTCTGCTGTTCTCTCTTTACACTGAACCAGTTTCCTGAATCATCAGCCAGAATAGATGTGAGTATCACAAGTATGCTGATGACACTCAGGTCTCAAAGTCTGACTATCCTAGTAACCTGCAGACCATTGTCTCCAGTGTGGAGAAGTGTATATACTAATGGTCAAAACCTAAGAGCCACTTTTTATCGCAGACGCACCGACAACACCACACAAATATTGTAACAATACTTGGAGTCAGTACTTTGCTAATTTATTCAGTAACAATTTCATTTCAGTTTTGAGTAAATCCCTCCTTTGAAAAGCCACACAAGACCATGGTCCAGTCAGTAGCGAGCGTATCCACCGTTTGTAGGGAAGCATTAAATGCAGCGTTGACGCATGGAGTTCACCAGGATTCGGAGAACATGTTGTGGGATGGCTTCCCACTCTTGATGCAGGAACTGAGTCAGCTGGGGGACGCCTTGAGGTGGGGGGTGGTTGCTGACTACACGTTGCCCCAGCACGTCCTAGAGGTGCTCGATGGGAGCCAGATCAGGTGAACGAGCTGGCCACTCCATCCTCATGATGCCCCGTTGCTCAAGGTACTCATCCACCACACGGGCGCCATGAGGTCGAACGTAATCGTGCTGCAGAACAGCATTGTCGCCTATGGCTTGGCGAGCTTGCTGGATGAGGGGCTGCACAATCTCGTCCCGATAGCGCAGGCCAGTCAGGGTGCCTCGGATGACGTGGAGGGGGGTCCTGCCTTCCCTGCTGAAGCCTGCCCAGACCATGACTGAGCCTCCTCTGTAGCGATCCACTTCTTGGACGCATCCATCCGTGAATGGCTCGACCTGGCGTCTCCAGACCCTCACCCTGCCGTCGTTGAAAGACACAGTGAACGTGACTCATCAGTAAACAGAACTTGAGTCCACTGGAGTCTGTTCCACCTCACATGTTGACGACACCAGGCAACCCGGGATCTGCGATGAGCTGGAGTGAGGGATATTCTCACTGCTGCTCTGCATGAAGCCGGGCTCATTTCGCGCAGACGTCGGCAGACTGTGCTTCTGCTGACGTTAACGTTTGTAGCTTTTGCATCAGTTGACGCCGTTGCAGAGTGGTTGACGTGACAGTTCGGTCGCGCAGAGCCGCCACACAGAGGTATCTGTCCTCCCTTCTGCTGGTGCAGCGCGGGCGTCCTGAGCAGGGTCGTCGTTCTGCCCTTTCAGTTTCTTGGAATCTTTCAAGCAGCCTCTGGATCACTGAATGGGACACCCCAAGACGTCTCTTAACTTCTCGTCCGGAAATTCTATCCTGCAGCCATGCTAGCGCCCGGCCTTGATCTACTGGCGTTAGGCTTCGCGGTGGTGACATGGTTAGGAAAGTGACAATTATACCCCTACTGTACCGATATTTGCAGCAAAGCAGAAGTGCTCAGTGTTAACGACTGACCCCTTTAGCACATGCATCACGACTTTACCGAGTTTTTCCACCTGCCTGCCTTTGGTACGCTTGCCAATATCGCACAGCTTTAAAAAAAAAACTGACGATGTTTCACGTGCATTTCACACGTTCGTGGAAATTGATGAATTGTTGGCTATTGTTGCCTGTACAGTGGACTGTCCAAGGTCAACTTTTAACCCATTTGGATCGAAAGAACATTGTATTTTATTAGCGTTCTTGTGACGACAAACAATGACACAAAAAGTGGGGTGGCCCTTAAGTTTTGACCATTAGTATATAGTTGAAGTCAAAGACTGGATGACTTGCAACAGACTAAAGTTAAATGACGACAAAACAGAGAGCATGCTTGTTGGTACTCGAGCTAGAACATCAGTCTCCAGCAGTGATCACATTTCCATAGGTGGCTATGACATTTCTTTCAAATCCGATGTAAACAATCTTGGTGTTTTCCTCGATTCGAGTTTAACAGATTAGATATCTTTGTCGCACTGTCTACCTGGAGCTCCGCAGAATAGGCACGATCAGATTCTTTCTGACAGAAAATACTACTGCCCAGCTCGTATGCTCTGGCATTCTGTCCCGTCTAGATTACTGTAATTCTCTCCTTGCTGGTATTTCATCTGATCAACTCACTCGCATGCAGCGTATCCAGAACAATGCAGCCCGGTTAGTCCTTCGCAAAAAACCCAACAAAAAAAAAAAAAAAAACGCACTGATCATGTCACACCACTGCTAAAGCATCTCCACTGCCTACCTGTCAAGCAGAAAATAGAGTACAAGCTGGCCACTTTGGCATACAAACACTATGACAATACACTTCCTGCATATCTGTCCTTTTCCCTTGCATCACACAATCGTAGAAGTCTACGTTCAAGCTCACAGAAACTGCTTGTTCAGCCCAGAGTCAACCTAAAAACTGCTGGTCCACGTTCTTTCAGTAATCAGGCCCCTCACGTCTGGAACTCACTTCCACTGCATGTCCATCCCCTACCCTGATGACTTTCAAAACAAATTTGAAGACCCATCTTTTCCAGGTAGCATATCAGGATTAGTTTAGTCTGGATGTGCTGCCTGGAAATGTTGGCTGTTCTCTTATAATTATGTGTAGCCCATCTTTGTAGCCATTTATGACCTGAACCATTGTTTCTATGTGTGTTGTGTTTTGGCATGTAAACCACTCATATTCTAGAATAAAATATTATTTACCAGTTAATAATTATTTTGATTTTATTTTAGGTTAATGCTTACTTCTTGCTTGTGTTGATGTGGTATGTTATGGGCCTTTTCGTCCGCTTCTCCGATGGCTTGGCGAGCACACCATGGTTTTATTATTGGGACAGATGCGATCTTGGTGTCTTTTGATATTGCTGCTCACCAGGCTTGTGGCATGCCCCTGCAGCTCAGTCAGTTAGGCACATGGGTCAAACAGTTTAGCTGCCTTGAAATACTGAAGAGATTTCTGAAGCCCAATGACCTGAGAACAGTGACCATTGAACCTGAAATACAAATCATACATGCATGGTTGTTTATTAATAATCTCTCTCCCCTCCCCCCCCCCCCCCACCCTCTCTCTCTTCTCTCTTTCACACACACACGCACACACACACACACACACACACACACACACACACACACACACACACACACACACATCGATTCTATTTGTGAGTGAAAGTAATCAGCTCAGCCTGACACTGAACTGTGACACAGCCAGCAAAAGAGTGCGCTGAGCAGCACTGCCATCCTGCTACGATGAGACAAGATGGACTAATTTTTTTTTAAGCAACACCAATAACAAAAACACCTACCCGGCTCTGCAGGCACTGACAGCTTCTGTGACCTGTGCTTGCTGAAACTAGAACTGCACGGTACAATTTCAGTCTTGCTATAATTTGTTTGAAAGCAGGTTGACTTTACCTAGCTACATGATATACTAAGAACACGGGTCACCTGCATGCTCTTCTGAAAGCGCGTCGATGTGTATGTGTGCATGTTAGTGCGTGCGTGCGCGCGAGATCCAAACATTTCCAAGAGACGTAGATCCTCATGAGCCTGGAGGGCGCATGAGAATCTATTCCTCCTGGAGATGCGCGCATGTTTGAGAGAGAGAGAGAGAGAATGACGTCATATTTAGAGTATTATGTCAGTGTCTGCGTGGTGACGGAGTTGCCTCTTTTACGTCACCGCCACTGTCTGACTTTCTCTATAAGTAAAGTTTTTTTTTACTGTTTTAATTATTTTCTGAAAAGAATTAATTTTTATTAAAGAAGTTTAAAGGATGCAAAGCTGGCTAACGAACTCATGCAATATCTTTCTCCAAACTAGCTATATGCAAAAGTTCAAGTAAATATGACTGACAGAAATTACGGACTCTAATCTAGGTCAACCGACTTCCTATAAACGGTTGTTTATGTCTTCAATGAGACATTCAATTACAATATGCTCGGAGGCTCTCTTAGCCATCCACTTAAGAAAGTATTTCGCCTAGTTTTAAGCTTGTGTGTACAGAAATATCGGAGATTCTCTTGTTTACATACATACGCGCACACATACGCACATACATACATACGCACATACGGCATTTCGCGCCAAATGTACGTTCAGCAGCGAGGTTAGCGTAACTAGACATGACGCAATTTTTATCTTGTCACTTCAATTGTTAGAAGTTTAGCCTGCCCGCCTTTGACATCATGGACATACTATTAAATTCGCCCGACCGCGACCCGTCATAAAAAGATCCTTTTATAAATAGAAGGGACTTAAAAACTCTGAGAACTCTGGGTATGAGAAAACCCCAAGAAAAACAAGATGGGATGAACAATCACCCACAAAGTTCCTTCTATATGAGAGCTGTCTTCGCTGTCAAGGGTCTCTACCTAACCTTATGTCTTTGACTTGATTCTGATGTTAAAATATCTCCTTCTGAAAAAGCCTCGCAGATGTGCCGGCAATGCGTCAGTGAACTCTAGAAGGGGCGCGCGCAGTGCACACGCGTCATTGGTTTGTCAAACGTCATTTGTCATGACGTATTTTTTGTTTTTGTTTTTACGTAATTTTATATTTAACGTGATATGAGATTCGCTTTCGCTTCAGGACTTGTGATAATGGTGACAAAACTAGAATTTCACGGTACAATTTCAGTCTTGCTATAATTTGTGTGAAATCAGGTTGACTTTACATGCTACATGCTATACTAAGTACACACGCATGCTCTTCTAAAAGCGCGTCGATGTGTGTGTATGCGTGTACGTGTGCGTTTTTGCATGCTCGCGCTGCAAACATCCTCAAGAGGCATAGATATTCATGCGCCCTCCGGGCACTTGAGGATCTATGCCTCTTGGAGATGCGCGCATGTGTCATTGGTTTGTCAAACGTCATTTGTCATGGCGAATTTGTTTGTTTGTTTTTACGTAATTTTATATTTAAGGTGATATGAGTTTCACTTTCGCTTTAAGACTTGCGAAAACGGTGACAAAACTTGAATTTCACGGTACAATTTCAGTCTTGCTATAATTTGTGTGAAATCAGGGTGACTTTACCTACACCTGCATGCTCTTCTGAAAGCGCGTCGATGTGTGTGTATGCGTGTGCGTGTGCGTGTTTGCATGCGCGCTGTGCAAACATCCTCAAGAGGCATAGATGTTCATGCGCCCTCCGGGCACATGAGGATCTATGCCTCTTGGAGATGCGCGCGTATGTGTGAGAAAGAGCGAGCCAGAGAGAATCAATGAACCAATGAATCTTTATTTTACAACGGTGAAGATATTGACACAGTAACTATATCATTTTTCGTACCTGCCGTTGCTGAAACTACGACTAACTAAGTACAGAATATACATAAAACAGGGACATCAAAGCACAGTGATACAAAATAATATACAGTCCACTAAATACAAACACAACACAAGCATGCACGCAGAAACGCACACACACGTGCGCGCTTGCACACACACACAACGCACACACACATACATACACGCGCACATAGAGAGAGAGAGAGAGAGAGAGAGAGAGAGAGAGAGAGAGAGAGAGAGAGAGAGAGAGAGAGAGAGAGAGAGAGAGAGAGAGAATTACGTCATATTTAGAGTATCAGTGGCTGCGTGGTGACGGAGTTGCTTATTTTACGTCACCGGCAATGTCGGACTTTTTCTAGAAGGGAAGTTTAAAAAAAAAACAACACTGTTTTAATTCTTTTCTGAAAAGAATTAATTTTTACTACAAAGCTGGCTAACAAACTCATCCAATGTCTTTCTCTAAACTAGCCATACGCAAAAGTTCAAGTAAATATGACAAAAATTAAGGAATCTAATCTGAGTCAACCGACTTCCTATAAAAGGTTGTTTATGTCTTCAATGAGACATTCAATTACAATATGCTCGGAGGCTCTCTTAGCCACCCACTTAAGAAAAGTATTTCGCCTAGTTTCAAGCTTATGTGTACAAAAATATCGGAGATTCTCTTGTTTACATACATACACACACACACACAAACACATACATACATACATACGCACATACGGCGCTTCGCGCCAAATGTACGTTCAGCAGCGAGGGTTAATATTTATCTTGTTACTTCAATTATTAGAGATTTAGCTTGCCCGCCTTTGACATCATGGACATGCCATTAAATTCGCAAGACCGCGACCCGTCATAAAAAGTCCCTTCTATAAATAGAAGGGACATAAAAATAAAAGAAACACTCGTAGAGAGAACGGTTACAACACGATACTACAATTTTAAAGAAAATCCCAAAAAGAAAGCACCAAGAAATAATTTCAACACAACTTATTTGTAATTGTTATTTTTAAGCGTGTTTCTTTATTTGTCATGTTTTTTTGCTCGCCTGATAGTCACCGTTTTGGTCAGATTTTTGTTGTTGTATGACACAGTGTGGAAAACGAAGGGGGTGGGGGGGGGGGGGGGGAGAGGGAGGGCTGTTGTGCCCTCTCCCCCCCCCCCCTTCGCCCCCCGGCCTCGAGATACCCTCTGGATCAGCCCCTGGCATCGGTAATGAAAGACCATTTGTTATAGTACTCCTGGCCTTCCTGCCTCGGCCAGTTTGGTGTGGGCAAAAACGAAAATGGGCAGCGGTTGCTTGAGATGTGCACCAACCACGGCCTGTACATCACCAACTCCTACTTCAAAACCAAGACTCAGCACAAGGTATCCTGGAGACACCCGCGCTCCAAGCACTGGCACCAACTGGATCTGATCATGGTCAGGCGCACCAACTTGAAGAACGTTCTCCATACACGCTCCTACCAAAGCCCGGACTGCGACACAGACCATTCTTTGGTGTGTTGCAAGATCAGGCTGCAACCGAAGATGTTCCATCGCACCAAACAGCTAGGGCAACCTCGCATCGATGTCAGCAAAATGTCCCTGCCCATCCTCGTGGAGCAGTTTGCAGAGGTCTTCCAGAAGGAACTTGAAACGGCCTCACAGCCCGGTGACTCTGACTCTGCCACAGAAAAGTGGGAAACTCTGCAGGACACCATGCACCGCACAGCCTTGGCCACCTTTAGGGAAGAGGACCTCGAAGACACAAGACTGATACGAAGCCAAGTCGACCGAGATGTCCCCCATCATCGTAGCCAAACGAACTGACCTTGCTGAGTACAAACGGTCGTCCAGCAAAAAGAACCTGCAGGTTCTCAGGGCTGCCAGGAGCAAGGTCAAACAGACTGCCAGGCGTTGCGCCAGCGAGTACTGGACAGATTTCAGTGAGAACATCCAGATTGCGGCCGTTACATGTAATATGAGAGGAATTACGACGGCATTAAGAAGGCATTAGGACCAACCCAAAACAAGACGGCTACACTTAAATCCTCCACTGAGGAAGTTATTACGGACAAAGGCCAGCAGCTGACCAGAGGTGGGTGGAACACTATTTTGACCTCTACTCCAGACAGAACGTCGTGTCCCCATCAACTCTTGACGCCATCGAGTGCCTGCCTGTAATAAATAAGCTAGATGCAGTGCCAACAATAGAAGAGCTCAGCAAAGCCATTGACAGCTTGGCTTCAGGCAAAGCCCCAGGCAACGATGGGATCCCCCCGGATTTGATCAAGAAATGCAAGGCCACCCTCCTTCTCCCTCTGCATGAGGTCCTACTCCAGTGCTAGCAGGAAGGAGAGATACCACAAGACACGAGGGATGAAAAGATCACCACCCTCTACAAGAACAAGGGCGAGAGAAGCGACTGTAACAACTACAGAGGCGGCATATCCCTTCTCAGCATTGTCGGCAAAGTTTTTGCCCGGGTCATCTTGTTCCGTTTGCAGAACGCATGAGTCACAGTGTGGCTTCCGAGCTGAGCGATCAACGGTAGACATGGTATTCTCCCTCCGTCAACTCCAGCAGAAGTGCAGGGAACAACACATGCCTCTGTATGTCGCTTTTATTTACCTCACCAAAGCTTTCGACCTGGTCAGTAGAGAGAGTCTGTTCAAGATCCTCTCACAGATTGGATGTCCACTCAAACTGCAGAGTATGATAGAATCCTTCCACACCAACATAAAGGGGACAGTGCAGTTCAACCGCAGCACATCCGAACCCTTTGAAGTATGTAGAGGAGTCAAACTCAAACAAGGCTGCGTCCTGGCCCCAACTCTCTTTGGGATCCTCTTAGCTGTCCTGCTCAAGCATGCCATTGGTAATGCAACAGAAGGAATCTACCTGCGAACCAGATCGGATGGCAAGCATTTTAACCTTGCCCGCCTCAAAGCCAAGACAAGGATACGCGAAGCCCTCATCAGGGACATGCTGTTCGCTGACGACGCGGCAGTTTCGACCCATACCCAGCAGAAATTGCAGTCACTGGACCGATTCTCCCAGGCTTGCAAGGACTTCGGACTGACTATTAGTCTAAAGAAGACGAAGGTCCTGGGAAAGGACACAGAGACACCGCCATTCATCACTATAGACAACTACGAGCTCGACGTGGTCCACCAGTTTACATACCTTGGGTCCACCCTCACCGATATCCTCTCTCTGGACATCGAGATCGACAAGAGGATCGGGAAGTCTGCTGCAACTCTTGCACGCCTCACACCTCGTGTGTGGACAAATCCCAAGCTGACTGTGAAAACAAAGATGGCTGTGAACAACGCCTGCGTAATCAGCACACTGCTATACGGCAGCGAGACATGGACCACATATGCTAGACAGGAGAGAAGACTCAACACCTTCCACCTGAGAAGCATCAACCGTATGCTGGGCATATACCAACACGGCCGAAGTCTTGTCACGCGCCGGCCTTTCTAGCATGTACACCCTACTCAGACAACGCAGACTGCGCTGGCTCGGCCACGTTCACCGCATGGAAGATGGCCGCATCCCAAAAGACATCGAGAACTGGCAGCTGGGAGAAGAAACACTGGTCGCCCCAAGCTACGATTTGTAGATGTCTGCAAGAGGGACATGAGAGCACTGGACATTGACACTGGGTCCTGGGAACGCCTTGCGGATGACCGTGCAAAGTGGAGAAGTATCCTCCACCAACACCTCAAGTCAGGGGAAGAAAAGATGTCGAAAGCAGCAGTAGACAAGCGGCGGGCACTCAGGCGGAAAGGAGTGCAACAACTCCATCACTGAGACCAGCGACCACGTACATTTGTGATCTTTGCAGCAGGGACTGCCACTCCCGCATTGGCCTGTACAGTCACAAAAGATGCTGCTTTAAATCCAGCTGAGCAGGCAATCAGACCAGAACAACTAGGATGCATTATCTATGGTCGATTAAGACCGACACTGAGAGACCCATTATTACTCTGTACCGCCCCTTACTTGTAATGCATGGCATTCGGTCTATGGGAGGTAATCCTGGCCAAATTGTAACCGCTTTTCAACGGTCGATACTCCTTACTTCCCCTTTAAAATGCTGAAGTGATTAACCCAATCAGCCCTGACGCACTACAGCAGGAGATGGGTCGACCATGATAATTGAAGGGTAGTGCCAGATTAGCTTGGCGCCTGCCCTTGAATTATCACGGTCAATCCATCTCCAGCAACTGGTGCATAGTCATTGAATAATGCCTCCAAAATTTGGGAAATATGACCGTCGGGCTGAATGAGTTAACTTCTCAATATTTATGCGAACAATCTGAACAGCCGCGACTCCACGAATATTTAGACGTGTATATATATTCAGTTAAATCAGCGCAACAAAATCACAGTCCAACCAGCATTTGTGGATCCAGCCCGCTGCTAAGAAATTTGGGTGGAAGAGCTCAAATTTACACTGGTTGATTCACGCCTGGGTGGATCTACAGAGTTTCGATGGGTTGATTTAGTACATTTTAGTACACTATTATGTATCACTATGTTGGCTCATTCAGCAATACTCGTAGTGTGGTGTGCGTCTCTCTCTCTCTCTCTCTCTCTCTCTCTCTCTCTCTCTCTCTCTCTCTCTCTCTCTCTCTCTCTCTCTCTCTCGCTCAAACCACCTGTCCTTGGGGACGGGTGGAGGAGGGGAGAATCCTGGTGTGGATGGAGTGTGCGGGGAGGGGCAGGGGGTGGGGAGATGGGGTATCGAGGGGTTGCCCTTTCCCCCCACCCCTCCCCCCCGGCTTGGTAAATAACTGCAATGTAATTGTCCCTTTTAGGTATTTGGAAACTCACCTCTACCCCTCCTTGAGATACTGCCTCCCCCTCCTACCCCCCCCCCTCCCCCTTACCCCCCACTTTTTAGGGAATTTGACATCATCCACCCAACCACCCATTCCCCAGTTCTTGGGTTGTTTTATTTTTTTCCAGCTGAAAGTCCTTTCAATTTTCCCCATCTCCAGCCCCTTAACCTCCCCCCCCCCCACCCACCCACCCACCCCCACTTTTTCTAGTAATCCTTCCCCGTCGTTTGATTATTTCGGCCTGTGAAAATTTTCTTTTCTATCCACTTGTTTGTTTCAAGTGAGGATCTGAAGATCATAGACAAATGCATCTTCTATGATCTTTTACAAGAGCACGTGAGGGTAGTGATATTGCAATAGGCAGAAAGACTGAGCAATAGGCAGAAAGACTGAGAAAGAAAGTTTCGTAAGTCGCACATCGGTTTAGCTATCCTAACCTGCAGCGTTTAGAACTGGAGATCGTCAACGTGACTGAACATCGGATATAACAAATCGTTTGTGGACCTAAACATTTTTGTTGTCAAATCGAAACATTTTATATGCGAATTAAGTTGTGTGGTCGGGACCCGCTCAGGAAAAGGTGCAATACATGTCTGGCTTTTGTTATATCTCACCTTGTTATAGGCGAAGTTGACTGTATTATCTTTCACCAGTTTATCTCAGCACTGAATAAATGCATCATGTGTTGATCAAGTCAGTGTGTTGTTTACTTGATTACAATGATCTGCATCAGCGTGTGTGTGCGTGTATGCGTGTGTGGTGTGTCTGCTTGCGTGAGTGTGTCTGTGTGTGTGTGTGTGTGTGTGAAAGAGAGAGAGAGAGAGAGAGAGAGAGAGAGAGAGAGAGAGAGAGAGAGAGAGAGAGAGAGAGAGAGAGAGAGAGAGAAAGAGAGAGAGAGAGAGAGAGAGAGAGAGAGAGGGGGGGGGGGGGAGGGGGAGGGATTAATAAGTGTAACCATAGATGTGTTTATTATAAGTTATTGATCGGAGGCCGAAGGTCTGAGTGGCACAATGGTTCCTTTGACCTCCCAAAGGCCTACAAGGGTCCGTGCAGCGAACCCCTCCGACCAATAACGCATTTGTTTTCATTCCTCCGTGTATTCTTTCGAAAAAATCCAGTTGACGAAGCCCGCTTCTCTTGCGGATAGGTGACAACATTGAATATACATGTTCTGCTGGGGATTCTCATTCCCTTACGAGACAGAGTGTGACGTAGCAGGATTCCGCGTGAAGCGCAAACTTCGAGAGTAAAAAATTTATTTTGGGCCGGCTTGTGTACAGAATGCTTCAAGTTGCAATGTCTACAAAAGGTCGTCAAAGTATGACAGTGACACAGAAGAGTGCTTCTTGACTGCTGTGTGATTCAGAAAAATTAAGGCCGGAACTTTTACATGAAGTCAGTGATCGGCACTGATTTGACCATGTGACATCATGTGCGCGTTAGCATGGCGCCTTGTGCTTTTCAAGATTCAAGATGACTTTGAAGGGGATGCTTGGAGTGTGCAGCAGATTGTCATTGTTTTATTCTAAAGTCTCATGTGCGTTTGGATATCTGAAAAGGGAATACCAAACAATGCTCGTTGTTGACAGCAGGGCTAGTGCTGAGAGGGATTTCATACCGTCTAGCAGCTTTTCGCAAGTGATTTCTGCAGACTAAGTAGTTCGTCAAAAGAGTAACAATGGTTTGCAGGCACGAAACGAAAGTACTAATGCCATATAGTTTATGCATGGCAACAATATTTGTCCTTAGGATGGAGACATTTTTGTAGAAGTGTTTTTCGAAAGCTATTTTTCGATGTGAGGGAACCAGTCCTCGTGGCACCGCCCGGATAAGGTGAAAGACATTTTTTGTGCATAACATTGAAAATTTCAAGCATACAAGTTACAAGTTTATTCCAGTGAGTAAATTAAAATCATCAGCAAGTAAACATGCATACATATATACGATAAAATAAGTTTAAAAGTATTATTTTTAATGCGGTAAGCATGGTCGCGTCGCTAGTTTCAAAATGGCGGTCAGCGAGAAGCCTTCTAAAGAAGTCAATCAGACGCGCACGGTTGATGAAGCTTTACTTTGCTCCTGAATTGAAACAGAGAATATTTTCGATTTGAACATCTTATCAACGTCAAATACGTTATTTTTCCTGGTCTTGAAAACAGCCTTTTCCATAGAACTCGGTCTTTTGTGGGAGGAAAGCATATCGAAAGTAAACTCCCTTTGTGCATGTTGTGCAATGTGTCTGCCGACCATCTTCAACATTCTGAAGACATTTTGGCCGGATACAACATGCATGTTGTTCGTCTGTTTTTCAGCCTAACGGCTCTAAGTGCAGGTCTGCTCTTTTTGTTTATTTTATTAGTGGAGATGGGATTTTTAACTGGTCAAGCACACTCGTATCCGACTGGTCTTAAGCACAAGCCAGGCAGAGTGAAATCCATCTCTGAACCGTTTCCATCAAAATCACCATGTTCAGCTAAACACCTAAATATAAAATTTTAGTTTTTGCAACCAATTCAACCAATCCGCACAAGTACTCACAAGGACTCTTATGATTAAGCTTTATCAGGACTGCATGAGACACAATACAGATAGTAGCCTCTATTATATTACATGTTTTATTTATTTATTATTGATTCATGTATGTATTCACTTACATATTTATTTATCCTTTTAATTATGGATGGAAGGAATTCCTTGATGCACATGATCACTATAGTGGTATGGTAGTGGTCACCAAGGAGAGGAAATTTGTTTTCAATATGCTTACATCTGTGCATGTACATAATCTATCCTTTACTTAACATGCATATTCATAGGTCCCAGGTATCCCCAACTTATTTTATTAATTTATTATTTTGTTTGTTTGTTTGTGATGTATGTTTGCACATACACATCAGCATAAAATGATTGATTGTACATTAACGTCCCGACAGCAACAAGACTTTCTCAGGACGTGCCTGCACTGCTTGTGAAAAAACCCAAACTAAACAGAATATTGAATGTATGTCGCCAGCTGGTCTAATACACTAAATAAACCTAACTAGACCCTTTAGCAACACACATCCAATCAAGAGCTACAAGCAGTGCAGACGGTAGGAAGAGTTTAAAAAAAGGTAAATACAGGTGAATGTACCAAGGGTAGACAGAAACACACGCCCCAGAATAGAGGGGAAAACCCACCCTGTGGGGCTGACCAGGGTCACCCTGGGAACTAAAAAGTAGTTAACCCCACCCAAGTCCCCCAGGGTAGACCTGGGTGGGGGACATCAGCATACAAGATGAGAACTTACATATACACATATATGATGTGAACATAACATGTACATATATATGGTAATAGGTGCATACCACCCGCTCCCCACCCCACATACAAAACCACAGAACAAACATCTGTGCATGTTCATAATATATCCTTTACTTGGTATTCATATGTCCTAGTTATTTAAATTTATTATTTATTTTTATTTGTTTGAAAAGTAGGTTTTGTTCATATGCTGATGTTCACATACACATATATGGTAATACTGCCACTCCCAACCCCACTCCACAACCAGAGAACACCCACCAAACGACACTTACATCTGTGCATGTTCATAATCTATCCTTTACTGAGCATTCATATGTCCCAGGTATCTTGACTTACTTTATCTTTTTTATTTAACCGCCATGAGATGGCATTGGTCGCCTGCTCGACATTAAACCCAAATAAGTATATATTTAAATTATTTATTTATTTTGTTTGCTTGTAATGAAGGTTTTGTACATACACATCAGCAAACAAGAAAATATACACATATATAGATGGTAATAGGTGCCATACTGCCTGCTCCCAACCCTTACCTAAATACACACATAAAACCGCAGAACACCTATCAAAAGAAGGACATACACATCTGTGTATGTTCATAATTTTTAATCTATCCTTTACCTAGCATGCATATGTCCCAGGTACCTTAGACTTACTTTATCTTATTTATTTAAATTATTTATTTATTTTGTTTGTTTGTAATGTAGGTTTTGTACATACACATCAGCATACAGCTCAAGAACATACACCATGGTGCCCCTGTGCATGTGGCCACCAGTACTATTCTGTCAGATCTGTCACACCCAGTCAATCATCTCTTCGAGCTTCTGCCCTCTGGCCGGCGGTTTCGTGCTTTTAAAGCCAGAACCTCTCGATTCAGATGCAATTTTTATTCCAGAAGCTGTCCTCAGTACATCACCATGCACGGAACAACGTGATTCCATGATTTGTGACATATGACTGATTTGTGTTTAATATTGTGTTATCTATCTTTTAGTGCTGTATATAGGATGATCGCCAACTAAGTGTATGACATGACGAATGCCCTACAAGTGAGGACATATTTTACTGTCGCCATGCCTCACAAAAATCCTTGTAACGTTTTACTTGGTGAATAAATGTCTTATGTCTTATACACGTACATGGTAATAGGTGCAGTATCGCTCGCTCCCAACCCCAATCCAGTTACACACACAAAACCGCAGAACATCCACCAATGTACATCTGTGCATGATCATAATCTATACTTTACTTAGCATTCTTATGTCCCAGGTATCTTTGACTTACTTTATCTTATTTATTTAACTGCCATGAGATGGCCGTAGTCTACCGCGCGGCGTTAAACCCAAATAACTATTTATTAAAATTATTAATTTATGTTTGTTTGTAATGAAGGTTTTGTACATACACATTATACAATATAGGTGCCATACCGCCCCACTTTCAACCCCAGCCCACATACAAAACCACAGAATACCCACAAAAGACATGCACAATTGTATACTGATGGGCATTAGTGGACTGTAAAATCTATATATAGAGACTTCAGGTTAAGCAAGTGGCTTGTATTGACTGCCTGTATTTTAGCTGCCCACCTACAAATTTCATGTGTACAGTTAACCACACTGCACATGCAGCCATCGGTTCTGTGAAAAGTACTGTTGGCCTCATGCACAGGGGCACCAAAACTTAGAGATAAGGCCACACCTGATAACAATAACAGTACTAATAATAATATGCATACTCAGCCACTAGTTCTGTAAACAGCACCTTTGTAAACAGTACCAGTGGCCAAATGCACACATACATCATGGATGTTGCTACCACTGATCACTTCAAACAATAGGCTGCCCAGTTCACATTTTGATACCGTGAACTAGCCTGCACATGCAGTCATCAGTTCTGTAAATAGTACTGGTGGCCACATGCACAGCGGCACCAAACTTAAAGGTGAGGCCAAAACTGCCACCTCAAACAAAACCAAACGCTACCTACACACACATATCAATGATACAGTCAACCTCTGTGTGCGTTAGGGGAAACACGCTTAAAGTATGGGACTGTAAATCTTACAGCGAAATGTCAAAACCAGTAAGAAGATAATGTAACAGCAACAAGTACATGTATTTTGTAAACCACTCAAAACATGACAACTCATCGAGTCTAATGGTGTTATGAGTGGGTGATGGAAACACTGAAAGAAATAGTACATTATAAAGTATGTGCCTCCTCCCCCCCCCCCCCCCCCCCATAACTAGCTGTTTATCATAAAACATAGATATCTCATTCATTTGATCACTTGACTGATTTATTAAATCATCTCTGTGTCACCTTTCTCCGTTTTCTTTCTCGTTTTAATCCCAATATGTCAGTGCTAATGTCAGCTGCTAAGAATCCTTGCAGCGAACTGCAAATGTCTATATGCAGACAAACTGCAAATAACACAGCAGCAAAATAAGTTCCTCTTTTGTGCAGTAGGCTACTGCTAGCAAGATAGGGTTCAATTTTAAACAAAGCATTGCATGAACTTCCAAGCGTGTTCACATTGTGCTGTGTATTTTTTTTTTCAGTGTGAAGTGTACTGTACCATCAGTGATCAATGAGACTGCATAATTGGCACTGGCAGTGATCGCACATCACAACATAGCTTGTCAGTGCAACTGATTAAAATAAATGTTATTGCTGCATAAAATAATTAATCAAGTTCCGAAACTTTGCTCAGCCATGACAGTTAAAACCAAGTGGTGTGGCACTCTTTTTCTTTTACAGAATGCAGCATAGGTTTTGAAGATAGCGTTTGTGTTGTGGGTTGCATTTTGTTTTGGTGCTGTGTTGTCGAAATGAAACGGGCAAAGCGATGGTAAAGTGAATGGAAATAAACGTGACAAACCTTTATCAAGCCGTAAAAATCCACACAGCAACTTTACACGTTTGCTTTTTTTTTTTTTTTTTAAACAAACAAGCTTATGTAGAACAAATCAAAAAGAACCCGTCGGCACACCAAAATTCACGTCCGCGGAGGTCGTGGCATCACGTGATGTTTTGATCACGTGATTTGGGATACCTTATTGTTGAATAACGATATTAATTTTGAGTTCAAGGCAAGCGTTTTCGTAATTGTTTCTTCTCTTAATATATCTAAGTGTGAAAATTCTACTTTAAAAAATGAAATCCTTTTAAGTGACATATAGTGCATACTACCACTGAATACAGGAACAATGAGACCCGTGTAAACTACTGATCCCCTGTAAACATGGCCGCGAATGTCCTGGTTTCGTCTGCAGCCATACTGGAAACAAAATGTGCTACAGAAAAATGTCTCCATCCTCCGGCGGTTTAAAACGAGTGCGCACTGCTTTTATTCATACTCAGTAGACTTCATTTTGATATACCCAAACCTTTGTTACTCTCTAGAAAATCACTATCTCGTAAACGGCTGATCGTCTATGAAGGGCAGCTGCTAGACTATATAGGTAAGATTTTATTTTACAGCGTTGACATGTCAGATAGTCTTCGAAATTCGTGTGATGTTTAGTTTTTTTGTTTTCAAACAATTCGAAATCTACATCCTGGTTCGTTTCTTTGAGGTACTCACGAAGAGTGTTCACCGCTGTGTTGTTAGATTTTATAGTGTTTTTGGGTGTGTATTTTTGTTTTAGTTCTTGAATTTGTTGCTCCGTGCTTTGGTGGAATCGTGGCATGTTTGTAATATTGAAATCTGCCGGTTGAGCAGACGACAGTGTGTTGTTTACAACGAATGCTGTCTCTGATTGGTTAAAAATAACTCGGAAGCTATTTTTGTTCCGTGGTTTCCCGAACTTTGAAAATGCTCGGTGCATGGCGATGCGATGGATTTGGCGAAGGCTTTTACTATTTGCGCTGTGTAATTAGTGGTAAAATATTGTTTAAAGGGACACTCCTGACCTTTTTTAATGCTTCAGTTCGCAAAAAGCTTTTACTGGAATTCAGTATACACACCCACTTAGACAGTGACCACCCGATTGTCCCACCAAATGCTTTCTTTCGTCCTTTCAAAGCGAAAAAAGGCCGCCAGAATCTTGTGACTGAACGCATTAAAAGATTGCTTCTGATAGGCGATGGTAGCTGACGTCATAACTATTCTATACGACCTTAGGCCATCTGCATAATTATAACCAATCAGAGACAAGATGGCGGATGAACCAGCGAAGAAAAAAGAAAGAAAGTATCAGTCGACTCGCGCCGGCCGACAATGACAGACTCGGAATTGAAGAGAAGAAAGAGGAAGAGAGGCAAGATACCCCTAAGTAGAACTGACATCGGACAAGGGAATATAGAACTTGGCTTGACCGCCCATCCGGAATTTGTCGCTTTCCTGCCGTATGTGAATCAGTAAGTAATCTACGGTCTTTGTCGATCTTCCTATAGTTCCGCGAGCGCTAGTGATTTTCAGAATACAAGATCTTCAGTAGAATTTATCTCTTACTGATTTCACAAGAATTTAAACCTGTTTTATCATAAAGTTACGAGCTAGTTCATCAGATTTTATGCTGCAAGGATCTGAAAACTACGGTGTGTGTCAAAATTGCGGCATTGACATCGCTGGTCGTGACACTTTTTGCCTGTGCGGGCTCTCATTCACTGGATTCACAGAGGTAGTGTTTCTGCTGCGATGGTGCATTTGTCGTTTCCAGAGATGCTATCAGTTACGTAGATTTCGATGTGTGAGATGTGAAATTGCAGTGCAGAAAGTGGGTATAAATACCACTGTTCTGTTTCGTGTTTCCGAGGGATAAAGGATCAAAGGTCAAACTAGGCACCGTGGACGCTGGTCGGCTCAGTCGCTTGGCGCGGAGACCGAGTCGAACAAGCCACGCCCCCAGCACGATCGTTACTAGTAGCAGGTCAAGCGGGACCGGCATTGTGATTTTGACAGCATAGCGAGTATGGAAGGTTTATTTTACATTCTCGTGGGAAATTATGTCAAAGGGATGCCAGAGAACATCAGTACATGTGTACTCTGACACGTGTGTACACCACACCTGTTACGTGGTGAAGTCGTAGTCGTAGTATGATAAACACACCAGACGCATGCACGTAAGGTTCTTTTAAATAAACTTCATTCAGCTGCAACCGGCCGTCACACGTGGCTTAAGGATGTAGACAATACTGGAGTAACAGTTCCAACAATATTTTAATTCAGCGATGCGATCTCCACACAATGCATTCCCAAATGCACCACCAACACTGATACAATGTCTCTTCTTCAAATGTCAACACTGGCGACACAAAGTTCCTCACACAACATACATCACCGTTATGCTGCGTCTCTCACAATGTACACCCTATATATGCCACATACATACGATAAACTGTGTGTCCCTACAACTGACAATGCGTGACGATGTACAACCGTGCTTCCTAGCACCAACTTTATATAATAAAACAACTTTCTAGAATAATCCAAGGAATTTACTCAACGCAACCAATCAGAACGGAATACGTAACTGAAACTCATAAATATTAATAAAAAAATGAACTTTCTAGAATAACTAAACTGATTTACAAAATTCGACTGCTCATTTCAGCCCCAAATCCCAGTGTATAATACCGTTACACAAAAGTATAGCAAACCGTTCACGACCTTTCAAAACACACACTGAACGGCTGTTAATTTCACGCGCACAGTAAACAACTATGACTAAAATTACTACAGTGTAGCAAACTGTTGCTTACACTTCAACGTCACATCAGTGTAAGAGGTCACTAGACAGCGCGACCCTGCTCGAACGTTCTGGTTCATTCTCAGCTAATCTACGCAAAACAAAAATCGACCGCTCTTCTCCGTGCGACTTTTCAGTCTAGAAGCTTCCGGACTAAAATTAACGTATCATAACAAAGCCAAATCCGCTATCATGCACGAACAATAAAGAATCTCACTGAAAAGGTACGTACGTGATACACAACCATGATAGCTCAAATAAATATCGGATCGTTTCCTACGATTAACACATGTATGCTCTCACAGAACAACACAACCACAATCGTAACAACACCGATGACCTCGTCAGTCTGCAGTACTGATCGGGTTCTGCCTTGTGACGTAGGCTAGTAAATATGCTCAAATTCAAAACGAGGCCGATGCAGACGATAATCTGCGCTCTCGGGTACAAAAACAACACACCCTCCAAACGACGAATAAAGCTCTAAGTTAGTACACAAAGGACCCATACATAATACTGTCAGCAGTATCTGTTGCAGACAGTTTTATGACTGTGTTGAGATGCTTGATCCTGGGGAAAATAATTTTTAAGTCGGCTCTTCACGTCGTAAAAAAATGAGGCAGACGATGTGTATTATATCAAATATCACTACTTTCGTGCGTTTCTTCTGTTATTTTGTCGAACCGAGTTGCTATCAAGACTCGAAAACGAGGTCATAGCGCGTCATACAGAGGGCTACAAAAGTCCGCCATTTGTCGCTACAATATAAGTCATTGGTCGCAGGAGTTTGCTACACGGACCCTTGTAGGCCTGAGGGAGGTCAAAGGAACCATTGTACCCCGAAGGCCTGAGGGGTACAATGGTTCCTTGGGCCTCCCGAAGGCCTACAAGGGTCTGTGCAGCAAGCCCCCTGCAACCACTGAATAACGTATTTGTTTTCATTCCTCCACTATTTTCTTAAAATAAATCAAGAAGACATATTCCGACCTGGATCACGCCAGACATGACTGACGTCAAAGAAATATACATTTATACATAATAGACTTATGACGTAATTTAAAATGTTTCATGACGTTGCCGTCTTCAGTACTGAGTGTGCTTGTTGTTTCGAACAACACTAAGTAACTTTTTACTTTAGAACGTTTTGGTGATCTTTTATAGAGAAACCTCGCATCCAAGATGCGTCACAAAGAGGGCTACAAGAAGTCCGCCATTTGTCGCTACAATTGAGGGTTTTTGTATCACGATTTTGTACGGTTTGCGCTAAAGTGACTGGTCGTGTGACGTAGGGAGGAAAACAAATAGTATTAGTGTCAACAAACATCATGATTTTTTCCCCCCTTATTTAGTATTAATGCCTGTTGTGTGTTTTCTTGTGGTAATCAATTAGCAGGATATTCTATTGTTATCTGTGGTCTGGTATCTCTGCCGCTTCGCGAATATGTGTCTGTAGATGTGGAGGTGGGGAAGACGTCACGTGCACCGGGTCAATGCCCCGTCATCTCACCGATGATTCTGTGCAAACCATCCGAGGTAACGCTTGAGTCGTGCTTTTACAAGGACGTACTCACCGAGGCCCCTGCACCTGGGGTAGGGTGGGGAGGGAGGGGAGGAGAGAGAGAGAGAGAGAGAGAGAGGGGGGGGGGGTTGAGGGAGGGGGGGTGAGGGGGGGGGTGAGAAAGCGGTGACTGAATGACCTGCCGTCGTGCGTGATGGCGTAACTTAGCCAGACTGGTCTTACTCGTACTTTTCGTGGTTCTTGTCACCGATACGACGACCGTTGACCATGTTACACAAATGACTGTCGTCCGTGCAACTCGTCTGCGGCCAGCCAAAGCAGCTGACCGTACGATCGAGTGACAGCCCAAATCAGGGGCTACTGTATATATTTTATGTTTTAACTCTCTCTCTCTCTCTCTCTCTCTCTCTCTCTCTCTCTCTCTCTCTCTCTCTCTCTCGGTAGCACACCAAAAAAAGTTCAGAGTCAATTAGCGATGCAAAATTAGGCGATTTCGTCACTAATCAAGCTTCTACTGTTTGGATTTTACCACCAGTGTCTTGGCCTATCTACGCTGATCATAACGGTGTAAATTTGGACTTTGTGCGACCACAGACTTCTGCCATCTGACTGGTTTTCCTATATCGCCATTGAACTGAGTACGGCGATCGTGGGGGTGACTGTTTGTACAACACTGCCAGCTACGTGTACTGTGTAGTACTGTGTATTACTGTGTAGCACTGTTGTGTCAATCGAACTGTGCTAAGATGGCAGACAAAGAAGCTCTATCCGCAGATCCACTCGAGGTCTCTGGAACTACATCACCTTTAGTTACTGTCAGTGACATTCAGCGTATAATCGATAAGCAGATACAGGCGATTGACGAGAAACTGGGGTCTCTTCGTGCTGACCTTTGTGATGGCTGACCTCTATACAGGCGATTGGCACCGACATTGCTGACTTGAAGCAACGCGCTCGCAGCCTGGAGGACACCTGCAAGGAACTGACTGAGAAGCAGGAGGAGGTTTCCGAGTCTGTAGAAGACTTGCAGGAGGACATGGAAGATCTGCGGAAACGCTACGAGGAAGAACTAGACAAGCTAGAGGCGTTCTCACGTAGGGACAATCTGCGACTTTTTGGAATCGTGGAAACGCCAGGCGAGACCTTCGATTCCTGTGCCACCAAAGTACTGGAATGTCTGCAGGGCACAGTGCCAAATAAAACCTGGACTGAGGACGATTTGGTACGCGCACACCGGGTGGGGAACAAACCGGACTTTGCTTCTGTAGCAGCCAACCGCGCCAGAGCCAACAACAAGCCCCGTCCCATGATCGTGAAGCTTGCGAGATGGAGGGACAAGATGGACGTCCTGACCAAGGGTCGTGCTGCACTCAAGCAAAAGGGGGTTAACGTTGCTGGTGACTTAACCAACCGGCAACACGAACAGATCAGACTGCACCGGGAGAAAGGCATGCGGGCGTACTACAAGGGAAACAATCTGGTCGTCGCTGGACCCCTAGAGCAACGGAACCACGACACCGACAACTTCGCCGCCGCCGTCATGCGACAGACAACAGCGTCAACAGAAGACAGGACAACCGTATCCAAGGACTCGGTGCCGCCGCAGTTACTGGTCAGCAGGTCAACGCAACACCGGCACGTGCGTCACACTCGGTTCATTCATTTTATTCATTTTAATGTCCCTCTGGCACTAAGAGTGATCGGGGACTACCACACTCGGTATCCCCGCTACATCCTTCACCTAAACCAGCGAAACGGCGCCGGCCACACAGTTCCCCTACAATTGAGGTCGGGGACGAATCCAGTGACCCGTGATATGTCGGCCAAGCCGCGTCTCCCACCTCAATTGCACGGGATGTGTCACCGATGCGCGCGTGTGTTGTAGAGCAGCCAGTAGATAGTGTATTGCATACACTTACCTTTCTGTCATGGAATGTTGATGGACTGTGGAGCAAGCTATCTGACCCAGACTTTCTACAATATGTAAGTAATTATGACATTGTGTGTTTGTTTGAAACATTTTTAGACAATGCTTTCGTCCCGCCTGACTGCTGGTCTGCTTTCACGTGTTTTTCCTTACCTGCAGTCAAACTGTCACGTCAAGGAAGAAGCTCGGGAGGTGTTGTTGTGTTAGTAAAAAATGTGTATGCCAAGTTTGTTTTCCAAGTGAATATGACATGCGCTCAAAGTGTCTTTCTCAAACTTGACAGATCATTGTTTGGTACTGAATGCGATGTGCTTTTGGTCGCGTGCTATGTTCCGCCGAAGGATTCACCATTTTACAGACAATTACCGTACGACTGCTTGTTAGAAGAATTAGAACAGTGTCTTGCTAGTGCCCTCGAGCAAATTGGAGACATTCATTTCCTAATGTGTGGTGATTTTAATGGTAGAACTGGGGATTTGCAGCCTAATCCATATTTGTTTCAGCTTGATCCTGATGAAACGCCGGCTACTAACTAATACCGCTCTATTTGAACCTTCACGATTTACTGAAGATATGACTGTAAATACATTTGGAAGAAAACTATTAGATATGTGTGCATGTTTTGAACTGATGATTTTGAATGGGTTCTGTAGCCCTGATCTGTCAAAGCACCTGACATTTATCTCTCCCACTGGTTGTAGTATTAATGATTATTTTGTTGCATCTCCAGACTTTATTTGTTTATGTGACAAACTTGAAGTTGGCGAGAGGATAGAGTCTGTACACATGCCGCTGGTCCTTACTGTGTCTTGTGTACGTGTATCACCCCACAACGATGTTTCTGGTGACGATACGCAGTGTTTTTCATTTGATAAGATTATCTGGGAACCTGCTAATGCCCAAACGCTCAGCGACAGTTTAACTACTCCTGCATTCCAGGATGCTCTAGTAGCTGCTACTGCTGAGATCGATGATGATATTAATAGTGCGGCATTAGACATTTTCACATGTGCTATCAAAGACGCTGCTAGTTGCATGACAAAACAATTTCATTCCTCCACAGGCAACACACACAAAACAAACACCGCTAGTCACCCTTGGTTTGACCAGGAATGCAGAAATGCAAAAATGCGAACGCGTAAAGCCTTACGTACATACACAAAAAATAAAACCATGGAAAATAAAGCAACGTTTGTTAATGAGAGAAAACAATGCAAGAGATTACTTAGAGCTAAAGAAGTTAATTTTAAGAGGGAAACTGTTGACAAAATTCTTGAGTATAGACATAACTCTCAGGCATTTTGGAAGGAAATAAAGAAATGGAAAAGAAAACGTCGTTTAAGAAACAATATAACAAAGAAGCAGTGGTTTGATCACTTCTCTAGCATTCTAAATGAAAACATAACACAGCAAGAGAATAATGATGATGTATTGTTTTCAGAAGACTCTGAGTCTGATGAAGCCTTATTTCATGACCTATATATCAACATAGAAGAAGCAGAAGTTATTGCTGCTTTAAAACATGCCAAAGCAGAAAAGGCCCCCGGGCCTGATGGAATTATAAATGAAGTTCTTAAAGTTTCCAACCCAGCTATCATCTCCTTTCTCACTAAATATTTTAATGCTCTATTCAACAAAGGGTTGTTCCCCAGCGAATGGTCTAAAGCTGTTATTTTCCCACTCCACAAGAAAGGAGATGTAAATAATCCAGATAATTATCGTGGTATTGCTCTGATTAGCTGTGTTAGTAAACGGTATACCTACATTTTGAACAGAAGGTTAACAGACTGGGCTGAGGAACATAATATTCTGTCTGAAACACAAGCCGGGTTTAGGAAATCCTATTCTACTGTGGACCATATATTTACACTTTATGCTATTGTTCAAAAACAACTTCTACAAAATAAGAAAGTTTATGTGGCTTTTGTTGACTTCCGCAAAGCCTTCGATACTGTTAAAAGAGGTGTGCTTTGGAATATTTTACTGAAGGTTGGAGTGCGCGGCAAAATGCTTTCAGCTATGAAGGCAATGTATGACTCAGTGAAATTTTGTGTTAGAGACAGCCTGAATTGTACAGCGTTTTTTGAGTGTTTCCAAGGTTTAAAACAAGGATGTTTAGCATCGCCGACATTGTTCTCCTTTTTGATTAACGAGCTTGCTGTGTACATTATTGAAAATGGTAAACATGGTTTCCAACTAAAAGCCGATGCAGCAGAACTGTTTTTGTTGATGTTTGCAGATGACATTGTTTTGTTTTCATCAACCCCCAATGGCCTTCAGACTCAGCTGAACAATTTATACAAAGAAGCATCTAAACTTGGTTTGTCTGTTAACCTAGACAAGACAAAAAATAATTGTGTTTCGAAATGGTGGTTATTTGTCAAAATATGAAAAATGGATTTACGGGGTAACGAGGGTAGAAGTTGTCAATATGTATAAGTACCTTGGGTTAAACTTTACCACACGTTTGAGTTTAAACACATCCGTTGATGTCTTAGTGACTAAGGCAAAAAAATGTGTAATCGATATTTTCTTATGTTGAAGAAAATTAACTGCGCTAGTCCTGATGTTTTTTTCAAGCTGTTTGATGCGCAGGTTGTCCCAATTTTGTTGTATGCCTCGGAAATTTGAGGTATAAACGAGTGTGCCGAAATTGAAAGAGTCCATACATTTGCATGTAAACGTTTTCTTAATGTCAACTTCCGCACACCGAACCTGATAGTTTATGGTAAACTTGGTCGATATCCCCTGTCAGTATTAACGTCAATAAGATGTGTTTCCTACTGGCTTCGACTCTGCGCTTTACCTGTTACTAGATTTGCAAATATGGCTTATCATATGCTTAAGGACTTAGACGATAAAGGGAAAGAAACATGGGTGTCAAAGATAAAGAATTTGCTTTTTCGAAATGGGTTTGGTCATGTATGGATTTCACAAGGTGTTGGAAACAGGAATGCTTTTATAAACAAGTTTAAACAAAGGATGGTTGATTGTGCCAAACAAAACTGGTCATCAAAGCTTTCTGAGAGTGAACGTTTTACTGTGTATCGTAGTTTTAACCATACACTTGTCCAAGAAAATTATTTTGAACTGGTTAAGCCAACCTATGTCCAAAATCTATACATTAAATTTAGACTTGGCATAACCGAATTGCAAAGTAACAAACTAAGATATAGTACTCCCAATGCTGTAACGAAAGTGTGTCCATTGTGTGCCAAGGCTGTGGAAGATGAAGTTCACTTTATGTTTTATTGTCCATTCTATGATGAACTGCGTGCCAAATACCTATGTAAGTTTGACCTTATGGAACTCAAAAAGAAAGAATTGTGTATCCTAGACACTACCAACCTGCAGTCTATTGCCGATTTAGCAAGATTTGTATGTCATGCATTTAAACTCCGTAGCAGCATGCTTGTATGATTCCACGTGCAAACTGTGGTTCTTACTCCGACCTGGTCTGTGTAGTACACGGCTGTGGCCTGGATTTGGATACTGCATTTTACATGTAGGTCAAAAGTGGCTATTATGTCCTGGCGTAGATCGAATGGAAATGTGTGTGTGTGTGTGTGTGTGTGTGTGTGTGTGTGTGTGTGTGTGTGTTTGTGTGTGTGTGTGTGTGTGTTGATATAAACATCGCCTTATGGCTTTTATATACACCTGAATTATAAATTATGTAATGTCTCACTCCATTGTATGGACATTTTGTCTGAACAATAAACTGAGTCTCTCTCTCTCTCTCTCTCTCTCTCTCTCTCTCTCTCTCTCGTTTGCTTGGTGTCACTGTAGTAGACGACCAGCTCAGTTAGCACTCTAGCACTCGCATACTAATTCTGTTTGAAAGGTTTTGTCCAAAACTCGATATCTGTTATCTAGACTAGTTCAATTCACCGACGTTTCAACCAGGCCGTTTTATAATGCCCACATAAAATCTCATATAGATT
Organism: Semisulcospira habei; assembly: GCA_036245525.1. Classification (NCBI taxonomy): domain Eukaryota; kingdom Metazoa; phylum Mollusca; class Gastropoda; family Semisulcospiridae; genus Semisulcospira; species Semisulcospira habei. Next base: position 92,364,523 of record BTPG01000007.1, on the reverse strand, counting down.
ACGCATCGACAGTGTGGGATGGATGCAGCGATATTTCTCTGACAAGAATAAATTCACTTTATAGACGTGCGGCAATGCTTATCCTAAAAGGTTCCCACACCCCTTTGAGTATGGAATGGTATGGTATGGTATGGTGTCTTCGATGCGCACATATCCATCTATTTAAAGATGCCCAATGCGCCGTAGGGATGGAAGCTGGAGCTTTGAAAGCCTGCTGCTACTAAGCGCTACTTTACGTGCAAACCTCCACCCTGCTATTAACTTCGGTGCATGTGATATATTTCTGTTTCCATTCCACCGGCCCTACCGGGCGTTCTCTTTTCGGATAGAGGTAATGGGATTCTCAACGTGCGCACTTGATGATTATGCGTGAGTATTCAAGGAGGGGGTTTCACCTATAATGGGGGGACAAGTCGTCTCAGTGTCTCGAAAGTTAGAGAGTAGTCCACCAGTATAGGTCCCCACTTTGACACTCAACTCTCACTTGTGGCTCAACGTAGCTGCAGCATGCGCAGCGGACACCACGGGCAACAGCTTCGACTGGCTGGCTAAACCAAGTGAGGGGAAACCGGGGCGGGTCTCAAACCCTTGGTGAGGCAGGGCTTGCTCGTCTTAGCATGCAAAGTCTGTCACCGGCCGACTGGGCGGAGTAAACTCAATCTAGGGTTCAACGGCCAAGAGGGCGGGGCAGCAGTGCACTGTGGAGTGCAAAGGGCATGTCAGAGCATAGAAGAAGACATGGCCATCCCCTGCAGCCAAGGAAGTTACCAGTTGTAACGTCTCATCGTGCCACTGGACTCTGATTTCTGCGGCCGAGAGGGTGGGGTTGCTCCAGCGCAACAGCTTCTCCACCAAAATCTCCTTCACGCGCAGGTTTTGTGCATGGATCTTCATCTTCACCAAATCTGCTTCTTCATCTTCTTTTTTCCTCTGCCTCCTCCAGAAGCCATGCGGCGATGGGGAACGGGCGAACCGACAGGTAGAGGTTACTTCTGGGAGTCGCAGCTCCGAACCTGCACGTAGGCGGCCTGTGCACCAGTGGTCGCTCTTCCCTGTACCAGGGGCAGCTGGGAAGTTCGGCAGCATCCCAGGCGACTGAGCAGCCCTCTTTAGGACAGCACTGCTCACCCTAGTAAGGGAGGGAACTAGAAAAGGTGTTACAAACATTGCCTGCCCTACACAAAAAAGGTCAGCTTAAGGCGGCTGGCGATTTAACCCTTTTATGCGGTCAAAAAGAAAAACAAAGAAAGAAACTTATCCTCGGTACGTGGAACGTACGAACCCTGTTGGACAGAGATCAGACAGAAGAACAGCCCTCATAGACAGGGAGCTGGAGAGATTGACATTGCGGCTCTTAGTGAAACCAGATTTGCTGACGAAGGATCGATCTGTGAACCTGAGGATGGGTACACCTTTTTCTGGAAGGGCAAAGCTGAGAACGAGGACAGGATACACGGAGTTGGCTTCGCCATCCGCACCACGCTCCTCCGACAGCTGCCTTTTCTTCCCACCGGCATCAGCGAACGAGTGATGAAGCTTCCTTTCCCCCATCTCCCACACCCGACATGTCACTATCATCAGCGCCTATGCTCCGACACTCACCAGCGCCGATGACGACAAGGAGGCGTTCTATGAGAGCCTCGACTCCCTCCTGAAGTCCACTCCTGCAAGTAACAAACTCATCGTGCTTGGTGACTTCAATGCTCGAGTTGGGCGCGAACGTGGCTGCTGAAAAGGAGGGATGGACCCACATGGGATGGGCAAGATGAACAGCAACGGCCTGCTGCTGCTGGCTTTGTGCGCTGAGAATGGACTCGCCATCACCAACACCCTCTTCAGGCTGGCTAGTAAGTACAAGACAACATGGATGCATCCCAGGTCCAAGCAGTGGTATCTCATAGACTATGTCATTATCCGTCAGCGGGATATTCGCGAGGTCAAAATCACCAGAGCCACGAGAGGAGCCGAGTGCTGGACCGACCATCGGCTGGTGCGGTCTGTCCTTAACCTGCTCATCGCACCAGCACACAGGAAGAGACCGAAGCTCATCCGACCTTCATTCAACCTGGCAAAGCTGAAGAACCGGACGTCAAGGACAACTTCCAGTCCCACCTTGATGACCTGCTGCCCATGGACCGTTGACCGGCAACCCAACTGAAATGTGAAACCAGTTCAAGGGGATGGTGACGGAGTCTGCCAAAGACGTGCTTGGACCCAAGCAGAGGGTACACCAGGATTGGTTCGATGAGAACAATGAAGAGATCAACATGCTACTGGAACAAAAGCGCAGTGCCTACATCGAGTGGCAGAATGACACCAACTCCTTGTCCAAGAAAGACCGCTTCAAACACCTCCAGAGAAAAGCCAAGAGAGAGCTCCGCAACATACAGGACACCTGGTGGGACAGCAAGGCAAAAGAACTTCAACACTTTGCTGAATCCAACAACTCCAAGGAGATTTTCAGCGCTATGAAAGCTGTCTACGGCCCTGCCCGACCCAGCATAACCCCTCTCTTTTCTTCTGACGGCTTCACCTTGCTGAAGGACAAAGGCAGCATCACTGAGCGCTGGAGAGAACACTTCTCAAATCTGCTGAACCTGCCTTCCACTGTCGACCCCGCGGCCCTGGACATGATTCCCCAGAAGCCGACACTGGATGACCTTGACCTCCCGCCCACCCTGGATGAGGTCAAGAAAGCGATCAACCAGACTAGCTCCGGCAAGGCTGCAGGCATGGACGGCATCCCCGCAGCTGGACCTGAGAACCTTGATGCCTTCCTCAACATTCTGACATGCATCTGGACAGAGGAGAACATGCCACAGGAATTTAGAGATGCTAAAATCGTCTTCCTGTTCAAGAACAAGGGCAGCAAAGCAGACTGTGCCAATTACCGTGGGATCTCACTTGTCCATCGCTGGCAAGATCATCGCGAGAGTCATTCTCAACCGCCTGATCAGCTTTGTATCTGAGGAAGCATTTCCAGGGGCTCAGTGTAGATTCAGACCCGGCCGCAGCACAGTCGACATGGTCTTCTCTGTGAGACAGGTCCAGGAGAAATGCATTGAGCAGCACATCGTTCTCATAGACCTGACCAAAACATTCGACACCGTGAACAAGAGAAGCGCTCTGGGTCATCCTCGCAAAGCTCAGCTGCCCCAGGAAGTTCACCAACATCATCTGCCTCTTCCATGATGAAATGGTAGGAGTTGTCCAGTCGAACGGCGACACATCCTCACCCTTCGACATTTCCAACGGTGTGAAACAAGGTTGTGTTCTTGCCCCCATGACGTTCAACCTGTTCTTTACGCGTGTTCTGACCCATGCAGTACGCGACCTTGAGAAGGGAGTGTACCTGAAGTACAGACTAGACGCTCTCTCTTCGACCTCCGTCGGCTGAATGCCAGGACTAAGACCATCGAGAGACTGATCATTGAGGCGCTGTTTGCCGATGACTGTGCGCTGATGGCGCACACGGAGTCTGACCTCCAGACCATGCTCAACAGGTTCTCGGAAGCCTCTCAAGTGTTTGGCCTCACCATCAGTCTCAACAAGACCGAGGTCCTGCACCAACCAGCCCCAGGCACAAGATCACCCCCACCCAAAGTGTATATTGAAGGCACCGAGCTGAAGACTGTCGACCAGTTCAGGTACCTGGGGAGCATCATCTCTTCTGACAAGAAAATCGCAGCTCGCATCAGCAAAGCCAGCCAAGCCCTGGGTCGTCTGCGCACTCGTGTGTTGAATAACAACAGCGTCAAGCTCTCCACCAAGATCAAAGTCTACAAGGCAGTAGTCCTCCCCAGTCTCCTCTACCGCTGTGAGTCATGGACGCTATACAGAAAGCACCTCAAGCAGCTTGAACGTTTTCACATGAGATCCCTGCGCTCGCTTATGGGCATCAAATGGCAAGACAAGGTGACAAACCTGGAAGTCCTGGACAATGCTGGCCTAGTGAGTGTTGAAGCCTTGATCTTAAAGACACAACTTCGCTGGACAGGTCATGTCATTCGCATGGATGATTCTCGCATGCCACGCCAATTTCTGTATGGTGCACTCTCAAAAGGCCACAGGAAGCAAAGACGGCTAAAGAAACGCTTCAAAGACTGCAAGTACTGCGTCTTCCCGGTAAAGGTCTTGAAGCACGACAGGTCTGGCTGGTGTGCCGCCACCAGGAAAGCCTGCACAATCTTTGAACACAATCGGAGCGAAAAGATCACCATTACCAGAGCTCGCAGAAAGACAGCGTCGACTCTCCCCACAGCTACGTTCAAGTGCCCCCATTACCCTTGCAAATATGGCTCCAAATATGGCTCAGCCACACCCGCACACACAAATAGAAGTCATGCACAATGACGACATCATCGGTTTTCGATGGTCTACCCGTTATTATTATTAGACACGAAGGCGAGACAGGCACCGTAAACCGAGTCTGTACGTAAATTTGACTCGATGGGAATGAGGAAAAGTCCATATCCCATTCCTGCCCACCAGGGGATTCGAACCCGAGACCTTACGACTGCCAGCGCAGTGTCTTATCCACTAAGGCACGTCCCCATGATAAACTAACAAAATTAAACATGTTGCCCCTTCGTAAGCACTTTCTATTCAATAAATGTGTATTTATACGTAAGATTACTCTTACAAAATCACCAGGATATCTCGCTGCTCTCTTTAAGGCTCCGTACCCGACACTGAGGAACGACCTAGTAGTGCCTAGGCGCCCGCATTTTTAAATCGTCCTCGTCATATTGAGCAGCCAAAGAACGGAATTTACTTCCAAAAGAAATAAAATCTATCACGGGCATAAATGCTTTCAAGACACGGCTTCAGCATTTGCTACAAATGCAAACGTAGACTGCCTTTGTGTTAGAATGACGTGGTATTTTGATTTTGTCTATCTGATTGTTTCTTTGTAATTTTATGGTACATTTGTTTGATGGTAGCGCATGTATATCTCATTACCTGTATCAAGTGTGATTTTTGCTGTATATAATCGCCTACACACTGGTTGTATCCCTCGATTTGCTACCGCTTTCGAGCGGCAGCTGATCGAGGGGGCCAACCAGTGTGACTCGCCTGACGATTGCGTGTCGGAAAATGCGAATCTGCGTGTGGGCACTTACGCGCGCTCGCGACGCGCATAGCACAGTACAGTACTAACTACTACGGGATGCGTTTAGGCGTGCGGCCCGTGTGGGCGCCGAGCTTGCGGAGGCCATTGGATAATCAGCACGCACTCGTTGGGCGCTTTAGTGGTGTGTCAGTGCGTGCGGCCGCGTGCCGAGTGTTTGTGTATGAGTGTGTGCGCGCGCCTCGCGCTGGGACCATACGGCGTTGAGGCGCGTCCCCTGGGTGGTGGATAGGGGGTCCCTCGTGAGAGGGGTGCACCGAATGAAATAAGGTGCCGTGAACCAACATGGTCTAAGGGAAGGTGACCCCGACAGAAAACCCCTGGTCCTCCTAGTAAGGGGGTTGGGCGTGGGGGTAGCTTCCCCACCCTGCAAAAAAGGAAATAGCTACAAAAACGCCGATGAAAAGATTAACAGTGAACCAAATAGACCATATCTGCATTAGCAAGAAATTTAGAAGATCCCTTCAAGATGTTCGAGTGAGGAGGGGAGCAGATGTCGCCTCAGACCACCATCTGCTTACCTTAAGAATGAAGCTCAAGCTAAAGAAAAGCCGCACAGAGACAACAAGAAGACAGCGCTATAATGTAGGCCTCCTGAGAGAAACTGGAGTTAGAGAAGAGTTCAAACTGGTGCTGTCCAACCGGTTTCAAGCGCTACAGGAGCTAGTAAATGAAGAGGAGGCGGTCACCACAGAGCAGCAGTGGAAGGCAGTTAGAGAGGCGCTGAACTCAACCTGCAAAGACACTGTAGGGTTCAGGAAACACCACCACAAGGACTGGCTGTCGGCACAGACCTTGAAGAAGATAGAAGCGAGGAAGCAGAAGAAAGCAGCGGTCAACAACAGTCGCACGAGAGCAGCCAAAGTAAGGGCACAGGGGGAATACTCGGAAGCCAACCGCGAGGTGAAGAGGAGTATCAGGGCAGACAAGAGGGCCTACACAGACAGCCTGGCAGCAGAGGCAGAAAAGGCAGCAGGCAGCGGCAACATAAAACAGCTCTACGACATTACCAGAAGATTGTCGGGTAAGTATGGCCATACAGAAAGACCAGTAAAAGACAAAGAAGGCAAGCCTATTGCAGACACAGCAGACCAACTCGACAGATGGGCCGAGTATTTTGAAGAGTTACTGAACAGACCTAGCCCACCCGACCCCCCCGACATCCAGCCGGCAGAGACCGACCTACCCATCAGCTGTGACAGACCCAGCCGGGAAGAGATCAGAAAAGCAGTGACATTTTTGAAGAATGGCAAAGCAGCAGGGCCAGATGGCATCCCAGCGGAGTCTCTGAAAGCAGACCTAGAGACAACAGTTGAGATGCTGTACCCACTGTTTGGAAAGATCTGGGAAGAGGAGGTGATGCCAGCTGACTGGAAGGAGGGGTACCTAATCAAGCTTCCCAAGAAAGGCGATCTCAGCAAGTGTTCCAACTACAGAGGAATCACCTTGCTGTCAGTACCAGGAAAGGTCTTCAACAGGATCATCCTAGAGAGAATGAAGAGCTCCGTTGACCCCCAGCTGAGAGACCAGCAAGCAGGATTCAGGAAGAACCGATCATGTACAGACCAGATCGCCACTCTCCGCATCATCGTGGAACAGTCTCTGGAGTGGAGCTCCCCGCTGTACGTCAACTTTGTGGATTATGAGAAAGCATTTGACAGCGTGGACCGAGAGACTCTGTGGAAACTCCTACGACACTACGGTGTACCCACAAAGCTCGTCCGCCTGATCAAGAGCAGCTATGATGGCATGACATGTCGCGTGATCCACGAAGGGCAGTTCACCAGATAGCTCCAGGTCAGAACTGGTGTCAGGCAGGGGTGTCTGCTGTCTCCGTTCCTCTTCCTACTGGCCATAGACTGGGTCATGAAGAGGACCACAGAGCACAGACGAAGTGGAATACAGTGGACACTGTGGACACAGCTTGACGACCTCGATTTTGCAGACGACTTGGCATTACTGTCCCACACTCATCAACAAATGCAGGACAAGACCACGAGGCTTGCTGACATCTCGTCCCAAGTGGGCCTCACCATTCACAAACAGAAAACAAAGACAATGAGGCTGAACGCAACCAGGGAAGAACCAGTCTTGCTTGCTGGCACCCCGTTGGAGGAGGTGGAGTCCTTCACCTATCTCGGGAGCATCATAGACAAAAAAGGCGGCACTGATGCAGATGTCAGAGCACGAATCGGTAAAGCCAGAGCAGCCTTTCTCCAGTTGAAAAAAGTGTGGAGTTCCAGAGAGCTGTCACAACACACCAAAGTCCGGATTTTCAACTCCAATGTAAAAGCAGTTCTCCTATATGGAGCAGAGACATGGAGATTGACAAAAACCACAGTCAACAGAGTACAGACCTTCATGAACAGTTGCCTTAGAAGAATTTTGAAAATCCACTGGCCAGAGAAGATCAGCAACGTCAGACTCTGGGAGAGAACAGAGCAGATAACAGCAGAGAATGAAATTGGGCGAAGAAGATGGGGATGGATCGGTCACAGTCTGAGAAAGCCAGCTTCCAGTATCACTAGGCAGGCATTGTCATGGAACCCCCAGGGAAAGAGGAAAAGAGGTAGGCCGAGAAACTCCTGGCGTCGAGACCTCCAAGCAGACATCAAGAGACTGGGAACCACCTGGAGTAGAATCGAAGGAGAAGCACAGGACAGGAGTTGCTGGAGGTCTCTCGTCGACGGCCTATACCCGGGTAGGGGTGACAGGCGTAAGTAAGTAAGTAAGTAAGTGTGCGCGCGCGTGCGCCGTACGTGTGTGTGTGTGTGTGTGTGTGTGTGTGTGTGTGTGTGTGTGTGTGTGTGTGTGTGTGTGTGTGTGAGAGAGAGAGAGAGAGAGAGAGAGAGAGAGAGAGAGAGAGAGAGAGAGAGAGAGAGAGAGAGAGAGAGAGAGAGAGGCTCAAGAAGTTTATTGTGGCAGACCTTCTGGTCCATTCACAAGGGGAGGTGGGGAAGGGATTATACAAAGCTTCACAAACAATGGACAATGCTTGTAAACTATTTCCTAAACATGGTAGTCCATGTTTAGTTTATACTTGAAAAATACAAACTGCTTCATTGAAATGTCAGTATCAATGAAATAAATAATTCATAACAGTTTTGGCGATGGCTACAGTCTCTGAGAACTTCAGTACAACCGGCGTCCACCTAATCCATGTAATGTCGAAGAAAGGCCCGAATGATTTTCAATTCCATTTCAGCACGCTCACACACCTCCTTACAGCGAACACGGTTGATTGGCGCCCAGCGTCGGAGATCGCTGATGGCTTTATTCTCATCTTCATTGAGTTCACCTGACAGTCGTTTGAAAAACCAATGATCAACATGTTCGTTTTTGTTGTCAAACAACAAAACCACATCGTCACTCTCACACACGAACATTTCCTTCTCAAAACGAGTGTCAAGCACAATTTTTTTTTTTTTAAATTCCACATGTCTCTGTCTGTCCCTCGAACGCATCTGCAGTCTTCTGTCCACTGCCCCGATGTATTGTTTTATTTATTCCAAGTCATAACCTGTCTTTTCCAAGTCTATTTCTGTCGATCCAGCATCCAGCTCTACCGTTTCAATAGCATGTAGGTCATCTGTCAGTTGTGTTGTCACGCTTTCTGTGTTGTTCTGTCTATTCGCCCTTGTGATGCAAGGATCGTTGTTTTCCGTGCGAGTTTCACGTGGAGGGCGACCAATACCACACGGCTGTGTTGTCGGTTTGTAGGTCAACGCATAAAGTAATTGTGTCATTGTTTATTTGCTTCTCTGGTGGTGTTGGAATAAACAACGGGTTGTAAAACGGGAAAAGTTCGTTTTCCTTACTGTCTTTCTCTTGCTTCCGCGTCTCTGCTCTTGTCTGGTCACGCAGTATCTGGGAGCGTGGTTTTCTCCGGTATGTTGACATCTTCTCGGGTGGAGGGCCGCCGGTCAGCCGAAGCACAACTATGGTTGTATCGCCCTTCGCAAGGCCGTCGATTTTGTAGGATGACAGGGTGTTTTCTGTTAGCAGGGCATTCAGGATGACATCAACTGCTGATGGTAGTCCTTCAACAGGCATTGTCGCTTTGACTGGAGCCCCCAAATCAAAACTGAAAGAAAATCAATGAATCAATGAATCTTAATTTTAAAACGGTGAAGATATTAACACAGTTAGTGACTGTCATTTTTCGTACCTGCCGTTGATACTACTACGACTAACTAAGTACAAAACTTATACATAAAACAGGGACATCAAAGCACAGTGGTACAAGATATAATTATAGTCCACTAAACACAAACACACGCATACACGCACAAAAGCACTCGCGCGCGTCCACACACACACACACACACACACACACACACACACACACACACACACACACACACACACACACACACACACACACACACACACACACACACACGCACATGATTGTTAAGATATACACGTACATTCGTGTGTCTACGTATAACTAGATATTGTTATTTGATTGATATCAGGTATCTATAAAGACTTGTCTTGAAATGAGATAATGTCGGAGTGGCTTTAAAGCTGAGAAACAGTCAAAAAAAAAAAAAAAACAACTCCGCCCCGCATATGTTTTAACAAAACTTTACAGGACCCAGCGAGGGCCCTGTCGTAAACGTTCGGCTACCTTGCTCCTAAGTCGGCAAACCGGTTTGCAACTTAGTTGACTGACTGAGTTTTCAACTGCGTTTGTCGTGCTGGCAAAACTCCCGTGATGAAAAAGACAGGCCACTTCCTGTATGCAGCGAGTGGGAACCGCGATCACTGATGTAAATCAGCGATATTTCTACTGATAGCAATAGTAGCAGACGACACTCCACCACCCGACGGACAGAGCAGGCCATTGTGTCTTGCCTGGACGCAAACTGGATATGGACCAGGCCGAGCTATCCGTAAGTTACACAGTATAGCCTGAAGCTTTATTTGATATCGGAAGGGTGAGGAAGGAGGGGTTATTTGTCGTTTTGTGTTTGTTATTATATCTTTAAATCTGGAGTGGCCTACAGCAAATATTTTTCCCTACGAAGGGCAGCTACTATAAATCAGCTTGACCCATGGCGACCTAAGATTGATCTCCCTTGAATCTTTTGGCAACTATGTAAACATTCGATTGTCTCTCTCTCATCCGCCAATTTTCTGTGTTGGCTGTACATAACAATGCTTCTTTATTTATTTATATTAGCATACCGATATTAGACGTTGTGGCATCAACGAAGGTTATACTTATAACGATTATAAATCCTAAAAGATTCTGGTGCAGCAATTGTTGTCGTGTCCTTGTTGTTTCCCCCTTGTTTTTTGTTCTTGTTTTTATTGCTTTGTGTGTGTTTTTTTTTTTTTTTTTTTTTTTTTTTTTTTTTTTTTTTTTTTGGTGGGGGGAGGGGGGGTGGGGGTCGATGGGGGAAGGGGATGCAATATATGTCTCCGAAGTACCAAAGAATAAATAAATAATATGAATAATATGAATAAATAAAGAAGCATGGACGTTTCCCGATTGTGTACTTTTCCGCGACCCCATTTCTGATGACGTAGTACGCTGGAGGGCAAAGCGGTGTGGAGACTCTACACGAATGTTCAGCAGAGTGGGGGCTGTAGCAAAAACAATGTCCAAACCTGGAGTTAAACCGTCTGAAAAGTATATAGATACTCTAGATTCAGTATCTAGAAACCGTTATGAGATGAAATTGCGAGCAGTTGGCGGGTTAGATCCCTAACGAAAACTGTCAGTGGAGTGACGATGTCGGACTTCTACCTCCGGTTGCTCAAGACGACATTTCAGAATATTTGGTTCATCGCACCAGCTACTACACAAGAAAAGCCTTCAAAGCAAACAAACAGCTTGGAGCACACAATCAACACACAGCCGGCCGATAAAAAAACAGGCCATTTCATCGGATAGTGTGCGATGTGATACGGCACTTTTTTACAACCGGTCCGCTGACGAAGAGGAGTACCGGCAATTTAAAGCAAAACTTCCTCGAAACACACATGAACTAGACATAAAAATTCAGACTGACTTGTGTCGCTCGAGTGTGTACGGCCGGCCGATAAAAAAAACAGGCCATTTCATCGGATAGTGTGCGATGTGATACACTTTTTTACAAACCATGGTTTCACTGTTTTGTCCGTGATCTTCTTTCGATTGATTTGGGCGATCCAAAGCCTTCTCCTCTTGGCTGTCAACTCGCGTATTTTGGAGCCCTTATTGAATATAACTGTCGGAATCAAGAGATCCCAAGATCCCTAGTACTTCGTTTCGAACAATGCTTGACACAGCAATCGTTCGTCATAGTGAGAAAATGCGAATAAATAGCTTACGTGACACGCTTTCAACCTTGCTAGAGTGGTGGAAATTGCATCACCCGCCAGCTTGCCCTCCAGGGGCGGCAACGCACAAAGTGATGACGTAGATCGGGATAGGTCGATTGTACAGCCTTTCAGGATCGTGTGATCTGCTGTGTCTTTCACACACACACACACACACACACACACACACACACACACACACACACACACACACACACACACACACACACACACACACACACACTCTGGTTTTGTGGGTACATATGAGCCTCCAGTGTGTGTGTGTGTGTGCTCTTGTATGTCGAAAAGCCCAACAGAAGCATGCTTAGAATAGACACTCGCAAAACAATTTATTCAATCCTCATATCTGGACCACCAAAATGTTATATTTTGCTGGGAATAGTCTTTCTAAAAGTGGTTCTTTCTCAGAATTTAATCTCCAGTTTACATGTTTCAACTCTATTTTGTGTCCATGTATGTTAGTCGCTGTGTGTATTTGGGTTTCAGAGCTTATGCACATGTGCATAGACCATACATTTGAACTCAGATTTGATGAGGGCACAAACAGCAGCAAGTCAGACTATCTGGACATGGTGGGGGCACAACAGAGGGCCAATTGAGGTGCCTGGAAAGTCTTTATGCAACAGAAGTGACGAGGAGAAATGAAAGGTAGAAATATAATGTGCACCACCAACGTGAAAACGCCAGGACACTTATTCAATACAAAACACACCAAAGATCCATTGTGGCTTGTACTACATTCACTAACATGAATTGCTTGGTGATTTTCAATCCTGTCTTTTTTCAGACTGTTTACACTTGTTCTTATTGGCCTAGCTCTCTATTCGCCTTTTTTTCCCCCTCAAGGCAAGTGGAGGCTGTGTATCACATGTTTCCTCGCCAACTTGTGATAAATAGTTTCAACTTAGCACATTTTCCAATGATGTAATTGCTGAGAAAAAATAGTGTTCCCCCAATATGTCTTTGGCCAATCATATTGTTTTGTATGAACAAACCCTAATCTCCATTGATTCAAACTGTCAGGCACCAAAATGCAGTGAAATAAGCAATATCGCGTCTTTATTTTGTGCATGGATGATGTCATGGGGTAAACAACTGTATGCAGGTGTTATGTAATCCCATTGATACCAATGTCTTACCAAAAATAATTGAAAAAGGCATTCAGTTGGATAACATCATGCACCAAATATATGAAGCACAGAAGCAATCTTTGTAAGCTACATCAGCATAACTGAAAACGATGCAACCACAAAAAGCCAGCTAAATAAAAAGTGAGAGGTTTTATGCAACAAAATAACTATGTGCATGTGTTGCGTACGACTTACGGTACTAGTTTCATACAAAGAAATAAATCCATTTGATAATACCTGTTGGAGCGATTTCCAAGTGTAGGGCTAGTTGGCTGACAGTCGAAAACATTGAGATTTGTGTCCCTGATTTGCTAGGTCAAATGGCACTAAGCATGGGTTCTTTGATGTGGATACTTGATGCTTACATATTCTTATTGTTGTATTATGTTGTATTATTTGTATTCATTATATTATGAGTTAGACTTTGCCATTGGTTCTTGTCATCTAGAGGGTCTGACCAGGGAGTGCAATGTCAGAGGTACCTCTGACATTGAACTCCTTGATTGGATCCTAGAGATGACAAGAACCAAAGGCAAAGCCTAATTTGGAATACAGCTAATAATATCACACTGAGGAAATGTGGCTGCAAGTAAGTTCAGTAACAGCTAGGGCAGGCTATACTAATCATGCAGTGTTTATATAATGGAAGTTCTAAGATGACTGATAGCCAGTGTAGGCGTCATCCTCACTTCGAAATCTGCAACGTATTTTCGCCCGCACACATGAAGGTGGGCATTGTCATATCCCAGACCCCCTGACACCCTCCATCCACAAAATTTAAAATAAAAAGTAAGCTTGAATGCGGAATTTATCATTTGAGTATTCAGCAGATACTCCATCAAATGTATACGCATAGTTGGCCACACCAGCAATTTGAAAACACTTTGAGTCAAACACAACTCACTAAATGTGGGTTCATTTGTGACACAGTGCTGCCACTGACAGCATATTTGGTGCCTATGTTCTGCCTGAAATACACAGTGGTCACATTCGCACCAACCTGGTACTGGCTCGGCCTGCTCATGTCCAATGCTGTTGGTGATAAACGGTATCATGTGCGGCTGTGTTTGAAGGATGTTCCTTAGATGTTGTCTCAACTCATCCTCTGCCATGTTGTTCAACTTGTTCTGATAAATAAATACAACAGACAATTTTATATATATTTACTTTTCAGCTGGTAAACAATACAGTGGTCGGTGAATATGGCCAACCTAACATTTCACACAGATTTACACAAAGGTGAAAAAGCAATGTTAGAAAGAGGGCCCTACAATTTACACACAAATATGCACAATCAAGGGAGACAATTATTCCATTTGAGAAAATGATAAATGTTCAAGGCATTGAAATACAGAATACGGATTTATACCTTGAAACCATTGCTCATTGGAAAAGACAAAAAGTCAAGATGGTCATTCGTCCTAAAGAAATTCAAACTTACAAGTTAACATTGATATGACCTTTTCCCTCCCCAATAATGGGATGCTATGGGCCACTATATTTGAAAGGCAGTAATCTTAACTTTACTTTGGGAAGACACATTGGCAGAAGTCCTCTTTGATAGACAATATGCACTAACCTCTGCAGCTCGAATTTTATCGCTGCTTTGCTCCTGTCTGCAGCAGACTCCACCTCCAGCTAGAGGTTCACACCTGATAGTGTCCCACTGTGAACCAGCCTCAAACCTGCCCCGAGATCCTTTCTCTGGGAAGGACGTGAGATGTAGGCCTGAGGTGTTTCTATGCTTGCCTGCTCCTCATTGGACTCTACAAGTTCATCCTGTACAAATCAAAAACATTCGTGACATGACACATATGGCACAGTGGATTCTGCTTTGTGTGTAATAAACTGAATATTTGCACTTACATATCATGAGGTGTTTGTTTGTTATGAGTTTGACAAAAGAATATACTTTACATACATAAAGATAGACATAAATTGCATGGGATATGCCTCTGTGTGTTATGCATGATGTCCTCATGACTTACTGATATTATTTATCTATCACATGACAGTTTTTGTGTTGATTGTTTATTTTTGGGTGTTTTGGTTTTCTTCTGTTTCGGTTGGAAGGGGGGGGGGGGGGGGGTTTGACGGGGTGGGAGTAACTTTGGTCTGTGCAGCTTTGGCTGTCACTAATGTTCAAACTGTAGTTTACTTCTCTAGTGTATACAATGAAAGTGGGGCACAAAGTATGTGTGTTCAATTTTCATACATATGTGAAAAATAATTAAAGAAGCCTTGTTCATTTATCGTTTGTTGTTTTGACTAGAATGTGTGTATACTCAGTTACTGGTCATCACAAAGTGCTTTTCAGGCCATAATTAAATTATTTACATATACAGGTAGTAAAGTTCCAGTATAAGGTATTGCCAGAGTACCTGAGGAGGGTATGTGCCAAGTTTATCAGAAGCAAAGTAATTTAGACTTTGAGTACCGTCAGGTTGGCCAACAAAGTGTTATTGCGTGCACATTTTGTAACATAAATAATGTGGGTTTGATATATATACAGGAATTTTAGTAGAAACTACCATGTGAGTAGGAAAAAGCACTGTCAAGGGAGAGAAGTGCGCATGATAGACCAATGATCATAGATCTACTTTGGTCCAAGCACACACAAAAAAACAAAAAAGATAGGAAAGAGGGGTGCGCTTAGTAAGTGACTGGAAGCAATGCATATGGAAGCCCCCCGAAGGCGGGCGTATCACATATCCCACTGTTCCAGCCCCTTGGTGCATGGAAATTTAAATCTAGGTCCCCCAAGTGGGGGTCCAGATATTGAGCCGGTGTAGACAGCTGTTTTGGTCTTGGCGACCTCTTCAGCACACCATCGGCAATACTGGAGGAAGAGAAGGAACTTCTGCTTACCTGCAAAGAAGACCACATTTTACTGTGGTTTCTGCAGGGGCATACATTCCATGCCTCCACCTAGAGCCAAATTTTCATGCACCCTAAGAGAGAACCTACTGAAAAGGGGGAAGGGTTTGCAGTCAAAATTGTAGTAAAAAACTAGACCGAAAGGGTTGACTGCCAGTGCTTGTAATTTAGAAGAAACTACCATGTGAGTAGGAAAAAGCACTGTCAAGGGAGAGAAGTGCGCATGATAGACCAATGATCATAGATCTACTTTGGTCCAAGCACACACATACACAAAAAAGATAGGAAAGAGGGGTGCGCTAAGTAAGTGTCTGGAAGCAATGCATATGGAAGCCCCCCCCCCCCTCCCGAAAGGGGGCGTATCACATATTCCACTGTTCCAACCCCTTGGTACATGGAAATTTAAATCTAGGTCCCCGAAGTGGGGGTCCAGATATTGAGCCGGGCTGTTTCGGTCTTGGCGACCTCTTCAGCACACCATCGGCAATACTGGAGGAAGAGAAGGAACTTTAAGATACGTTAAGATAATAATAATAAGCGCATTAAATAGGCGCTTTATCCCAATTGAAAATCGGCTCAAAGCGCCGCCGCGAACTGAACCCAACAAGCACGCTCACGTGAAACACGCGCATTCACTCACACACTATACATAAACACAGAACATTCAGATATTAAGATAAGATACGTTAAAATAAGATACGTTAAGATACGTTAAGATAAGATAAGATACGTTAAGATAAGATACGTTAAGATAAGATACGTTAAGATAAGATACGTTAAGATAAGATACGTGAAGATAAGATACGTTAAGATACGTTAAGTTAAGTTAGGTTAAGTTAGGGTAAGTTAGGGTAAGTTAGGGTAAGTTGTAAGTTAGGTTAAGTTGTAAGTTAGGTTAAGTTGTACGTTAGGTTAAGTTGTAAGTTAGGTTAAGTTGTAAGTTAGGTTAAGTTGTAAGTGGTGTTAAGTTGTAAGTGGTGTTACGTTGTAAGTGGTGTTACGTTTTAAGTGGTGTTACGTTTTAAGTGGTGTTACGTTTTAGGTTTTAGGTTTTAGGGTAAGGTAGGGTAAGGTAGGGTAAGATAGGGTAAGTTAGGGTCGGCTCGGCTCGGCTCGGCTCGGCTCAGGTCCGATGCGGTCCGATGCGGTCCGATGCGACGAGGCGAGGCGAGGCGAGGCGCTGCGAGGCGCGGCGAGGCGCGGCGAGGCGAGGCGCGGCGAGGCGAGGCGCGGCGAGGCGCGGCGAGGCGAGGCGCGCCGCGCCACGCCACGCCACGCCACGCCACGCCACGCCACGAGACGCCACGAGACGAGACGACACGACACGACTAATGACACGACTAGACACGACACGACTAGACACGACTAGACACGATTAGACACGATTAGATAGATTATGATGATGATGAAACGTTTTATTCAGGATAAAAAGTTATAATAGCAATGCCTATCTTCCAAACTGTCCTGCTACTCTACACATATAAAAATACATCAGACGATACAGCAAAAGATAAACACACATATAAGTAAAACGACCCATTCCCCCCCCCCCCCCCCCTCCCCCTCAGGGAAAAAAACCAAACACAAAACAAAACAAAACAAAAAAACAAAGAAAGAAAAAGAAAGAAATTAAACCAATATATATATACACACTAGTATGAACCTGACATATTAATGCAGATAGTCGAACTGCTGTGCTGGAGCAACATACTAAGCAGAAAGATAGAACATTCACAACGACAGCAAATATTTATGGACGCGAGCTCTGAAGATAGATAACTTTGAAATAGACTTTAAATGAGAGGGCAAATTATTCCATGACTTAGCACCGGAAAATGATATACTAGATTTGAAGATGTCGATTCTCGGTTTTGGGAGATGGAGTAAGCTGTTCCTCGTGTTCTCTCTATTCGTGTGGGAAAACAGCACGCGGAGATAGGGAGGGGCGGCATCGTCTAGAATTTTTTGCACAAGTAAGCATCTATTAAGTTCCAATTGTTTACTAAGTGGTAGGATATTAAGGGCCTTCAGTCTTTCATCAGTAGGGGACGAACCAGGAAGAATAAGCTTAGGATGAGGAGGAGGAGGGGGAGGAGGAGGGGGAGGAGGAGGAGGAGGAGGATTATGACGAGGAGGATTATGATGATGAGGAGGATTATGAGGATTACGATGAGGATTATGATGATGATCAGGAGGATGATGAGGATGATGATGGTGATGAGGATGATGATGAGGAGGATGATGATGAGGAGGATGATGATGAGGAGGAGGATGATGAGGAGGATGAGGAGGAGGATGAGGATGAGGAAACGTTTTTATTCAGGATAAAAAGTTTTAGGCATAGCAATGCCTATCTTCCAAGCTGTCCTGCTACTCTACACATATAAAAATACATCAGACGATACAGCAAAAGATAAAACGTAAAAGACCCATCCCCCCCCCCCCACCCCCCACCCTCAAATTTTTTTTTTTATATATGAACCTGACATGTTAATGCAGACAGTCGAACTATTAGATAATCTGCAGCAACAGTAGAAGATTATTAGGTAAAAGGAAACTTGTCACTAACTATACGAATAGTAGCATATGGGAGCCGAACATACTATTACTTCTGAAGTAAATATTTATGGAGGCGATCTTTGAAGACGCTAATCTTACAAATTGATTTCAGGTGTGGAGGTAAAATATTTCACGCTTTAGCGTCTGAAAAGGACAGGCTGGTTTTACAGATGTCTAATCTAATTTTTGGATCGTGGTGGATCGAACTATTTCTCGTGTTTTTCCTATTATTGTCGGAAAATATAGTTCTTAGATAGCCGGGTGGGGCTTTTCCGTGCATGATCTTGTTCAGTAGAACACAGCGATTAAATTGAAACTGTTTATTCAATGTTAGTAACTTGAGAGATTTTAATTTTTCGTCAATCGAAGTAGGACCGGGAAGTATTAATTTAATGCCCCGTCGATACAATGAATTGAACTTTTTTTCATGTAAACTTCGCTGCATCCATCCCAGACGGTAGAACTGTAGTCACAATGCGTTTTAATATGCGCATGGGACAAGAGTTTACGGATATCAGTATTAACTATATGGCGTAGTTTTGCCAACAAGAACATATTTTGGGAGATTGTTTTGCATATAGAGTCAGTATGCGGTTCCCAGCTTAATTGGTTGTCCACTATAACGCCTAATAAGCGATGCCTAGTTAATTGTTCTACAGAGAGAGAGAGAGAGAGAGAGAGAGAGAGAGAGAGAGAGAGAGAGAGAGAGATGAGATGAGATGAGATGAGATGAGATGAGATGAGATGAGATGAGATGAAACTTTATTTCTCAACGGATAAAGTAATTAGCACGTGTGCCATTTTTCATACTTGCCGTTGCTACTCTACAAACACAGGATAATAATTGTAATACTAATAGTACCAAATTACACAAAGAAAAATTAGGAAACATTAAACATGAAGAGACATTAAACAAAATTCATTCATTCATTCGGTCATACAAAAAACAAACGAAAAATAGAAAGTACACGCAACGCGCGCACACTGACACATACACGCTCGCGCGCACACACAAACACGCGCTAATGATAACTTGACCTATATACGAAGCAAATCATTTGGATCATAGTGAAAATTCACTTCAGACAGCAAAAATTATTTGGATTATAATAGAAAGTTGAATTATGTAATTAGGCGATTATTATTAGTATGCACAAACCATACGGCAGCATGCACTGATTATACGATAAGCACATGTTTGATACAAATACTTGTGGTAGATTATGTATCAGCAGACAAGTACTTGAGGAGGCATTCCTTGAAAGAGGAGAGGGAGCTAGCGTGTGTTATACATGTTGGCAGTGTGTTCCAGAAAGATGCGCCTGAGAAAGATACACTGGTTTTAAAGAGATCTATCCTGGGGCGAGGTGTAATAAAGTTTCGTCTTGAAGTAGAATAACCTGAACTTGCCTTGGTAAAGAGCTTACAAAGATATTCTGGGTGAATCTCATTCCAGATTTTATGCATAACCACTTACGCCTGTCACCCCTACCCGGGTATAGGCCGTCGACGAGAGACCTCCAGCAACACCTGTCCTGTGCTTCTCCTTCGATTCTACTCAGGTGGTTCCCAGTCTCTTGATGTCTGCTTGGAGGTCTCGACGCCAGGAGTTTCTCGGCCTACCTCTTTTCCTCTTTCCCTGGGGGTTCCATGACAATGCCTGCCTAGTGATACTGGAAGCTGGCTTTCTCAGACTGTGACCTATCCATCCCCATCTTCTTCGCCCAATTTCATTCTCTGCTGTTATCTGCTCTGTTCTCTCCCAGAGTCTGACGTTGCTGATCTTCTCTGGCCAGTGGATTTTCAAAATTCTTCTAAGGCAACTGTTCATGAAGGTCTGTACTCTGTTGACTGTGGTTTTTGTCAATCTCCAAGTCTCTGCTCCATATAGGAGAACTGCTTTTACATTGGAGTTGAAAATCTGGACTTTGGTGTGTTGTGACAGCTCTCTGGAGCTCCACACTTTTTTCAACTGGAGAAAGGCTGCTCTGGCTTTACCGATTCGTGCTCTGACATCTGCATCTGTGCCGCCTTTTTTTGTCTATGATGCTCCCGAGATAGGCGAAGGACTCCACCTCCTCCAACGGGGTGCCAGCAAGCAAGACTGGTTCTTCCCTGGTTGCGTTCAGCCTCATTGTCTTTGTTTTCTGTTTGTGAATGGTGAGGCCCACTTGGACGAGATGTCAGCAAGCCTCGTGGTCTTGTCCTGCATTTGTTGATGAGTGTGGGACAGTAATGCCAAGTCGTCTGCAAAATCGAGGTCGTCAAGCTGTGTCCACAGTGTCCACTGTATTCCACTTCGTCTGTGCTCTGTGGTCATCTTCATGACCCAGTCTATGGCCAGTAGGAAGAGGAACGGAGACAGCAGACACCCCTGCCTGACACCGTTTCTGACCTGGAGCTCCCTGGTGAACTGCCCTTCGTGGATCACGCGACATGTCATGCCATCATAGCTGCTTTTGATCAGGCGGACGAGCTTTGTGGGTACACCGTAGTGTCGTAGGAGTTTCCACAGAGTCTATCGGTCCACACTGTCAAATGCTTTCTCATAATCCACAAAGTTGACGTACACCGGGGAGCTCCACTCCAGAGACTGTTCCACGATGATGCGGAGAGTGGCGATCTGGTCTGTACATGATCGGTTCTTCCTGAATCCTGCTTGCTGGTCTCTCAGCTGGGGGTCAACGGAGCTCTTCATTCTCTCCAGGATGATCCTGTTGAAGACCTTTCCTGGTACAGATAGCAAGGTGATTCCTCTGTAGTTGGAACACTTGCCGAGGTCGCCTTTCTTGGGAAGCTTGATTAGGTACCCCTCCTTCCAGTCAGCCGGCATCACCTCCTCTTCCCAGATCTTTCCAAACAGTGGGTACAGCATCTCCACTGTTGTCTCTAGGATACATAACCACGCCCTTGTTTAAGAGGTGATGCTTGCTAAGAGGTAGCATTTTCAGTTTTTCAAGTCTTTCATCAGTTGTTAGGGCTGAATCAGGCAGGATATGTTTCGCTGCTCTCCGATGCAGGGAGTTAAGCCTCTTCAAGTGTATGTCACCGCTGCCATCCCATATCGTGGACGCATAATCGATGTGGGATTTGACATGTGCATTGTAAAATAACTTGCGAGCATCAACATCGATAAAGTACTTCAACTTTGAAAGCATAAAAACATTTCTAGCAACAGTTTTACATACAGCATTTATGTGTGATTGCCACTTCATCTGGTCATCAACAAGTACACCAAGTAATCGGTGTTCCGTGACCTGATTAACGATGTCATTATCGATAGTCAGGCTGAGTGTAAGTGGCTTGAGCTGGTGCTTCTGACGGGTTGCTATTGTCATGCATTCCGTTTTGGAAGGATTTAAAATCATTTCATTGTTTGCGCACCAAGTGGAAATTTCGCTCAAACCCTGCTACAAACGGCCATTTAAAGAATCAACACTCTTGTCCGGGGTGTGAATTGTGGCGTCATCAGCGA
Organism: Semisulcospira habei; assembly: GCA_036245525.1. Taxonomy (NCBI): domain Eukaryota; kingdom Metazoa; phylum Mollusca; class Gastropoda; family Semisulcospiridae; genus Semisulcospira; species Semisulcospira habei. Next base: position 92,343,018 of record BTPG01000007.1, on the reverse strand, counting down.
ATAAATCACATGAAATTGTGTCGCTAGTCAAATGTAGCGGCAGGTCATTTATAAAGAGACAAAACAGAAGAGGCCCTAGGACTGAACCCTGGGGAACTCCCCGTGTTACTAATCCGCTTGAGGAGTATGATCCATTGACCATGACGCGCTGCTGTCTGTCGCTAAGATATGAGGCAAAAAGTGGAGTTGTGCCATGGTGGTAAAGAGATTTCTGGCTGTAGTTAATTGAGGAAGAAATGCATTTATTGCCAAACGAACTACCGAAGTACACATTTAGCTTGGAAAGTAGAAGTTTATGTCCACAAGATCAAAGGCTTTTCGTAAGTCAATAAATACAGCGCCGGTAAATTCGCCCTGATTTATTGAGCGTAGCCACACATCAGTTAGACGTGCTAGGGCCGTGTGACAGCTGTGCTTTGGTCTGAATCCCGACTGAAGGGGGTGGATTAATGTATGATTTTCTAAATATTCCAAGAGATGTTTATGGATATGCCGTTCAAGTGGTTTACTAAGGATGGACAATAGTGATATGGGGCGATAGTTATTAACATCAGTCATAACTCTTGTTTTCGGGAGGGGTATAACCTTGGCTTTTTTAAGTTCCTTTGGGAAAATATTTGTTTGAATGCACAAGTTATAAATAAAGGTTATTGTTTCAATAACATAAGGAATAGCTAATTTAAGTATTTTGGGGCTGATTTCATCTGGCCCGGACGATTTCTTATTCTTCATTGAACTAATTGTCCTACCGACTTCGTGCACTGCCAGTGGTGGAATCACGAAAGGATCAGATCCTGCAGTTCGCGTTCTACAAAAGTCAACTAGTCTGTCTGAGCAAGAGTAGGGCTGAAAACTTGTTTCTGAAGGGACAAGAGACTCGGCAACTGAGAGGAAATGGTCGTTAAACATGTCTGCAGTCAGATCAGAAGGGATTAAAGGAGATTTATTACACTTGCCTCCAGTCACTACGGCCATAGCGCGCCAGAGCGTGGACATGTCTTTGTCTTGTTTAATCAAGCGATCAATGAAAGATTTTTTAGCCTGTCGCACAAGAGATTTTGCGCGATTGCGCTCACGCTTAAATTCAGTGAAGCACTTCTGCTGTCTCAGATCATCTCTCACCCGCATGGCTTGAATGATGTCTTGAGTAAGCCACGGCGGGAGTGATGCGTGTTTGACGCGTCTCCTTCGCAGGGGCGCATGTTTATTTAAGATGTTAAGAAAGATGGTATACCAAACAGACAGAGTGCTGTCAGGGTCAGATTTACTAAATACTTCATCAAAAGCTGCGCTGTTAAGATCAAACAGAAACGCGCTTTCATTAAAACTTTTAAAGGAGCGATAGGTGATATACGTATGGCATCCTTTCTTTGCTTTAGGGAGTTTAGTAGACCACGTACAGCGGATGGGAAAGTGGTCGCTGATACTAAGGTTACCGACAGACACATTATGAACAGACTCTGGCTTGGTTGTGTATATATGATCTATGAGTGTGGATGTTGTTTGTGTGATCCGTGTGGGTGAAGTGATTAACTATTGCAGACCCAACAACGTTAACGTAGAGTCCCACGCATGGTGAGGCTTTAGCATGTCTATGTTAAAGTCTCCCATGAGGATGACATTGGAGTTGGGATTACAAGCTTTATCACACACACACACACACACACACGCACGCACGCACGCACGCACGCACGCACGCACGCACGCACGCACGCACGCACGCACGCACACACACACATACACACACACACACAGAGACAGAGAGAGAGAGACAGAGAGAGAGAATCAATGAATCTTTATTTTACAACGGTAAAGATTTTAACAATGCCAGAGGCAATACCATTTTTCAAATCTGCCGTTGCTACATCTACAAACAAACACAACAATTACATTACCTTAATACATGTATATGACCAACGCCTACGGGTGTGTTGGGGGAGGGGGAGCAATGGTAAGGTGTGTGTGTGGGGGGGTGGGGGGTGGGGGAAGCAACAACACAGCAGCACTATACATACACAGCAGTAGAATGGGTACTTACTAACAATGATATCCACGTATAGAAAGCAAAGCTTGCAGATAGTTATAGCTGCGAAGATAAATGTTTTAAAATACTTTTCTTGAAACATGATACCGTTGGAGTGGTCTTCGTGTGGGATGGAAGTGAATTCCACAAAGTCGCACCCGAGAATGCTAGACTGGTTTTAAATAAGTCTATTCTGGATTGGGGTACTACATACAGGCTTTTCGTATCGCCATAGCGGGACTGAGACCGGACTAGCAGCTGGGTTAGATATTCTGGAGTTTTGTCAATCCGAATCTTGAACAGGAGAACACCTTTGTTGAATGCAAACTGATTCTTGAGAGAAGAAGTCCCGCTTTGTGAATCTTATCATCCGTTGTCAAAGAAGGATCAGGTAAAATTAATTTCGCTGCTCGTCTGTGTAGGGAGTTGAGAGAGAGAGAGAGAGAGAGAGAGAGAGAGAGAGAGAGAGAGAGAGAGAGAGAGAGAGAGAGAGAGAGAGAGAGAGAGAGAGAGAGAGAGAGAGAGAGAGAGAGAGAGAGAGAGAGAGAGAGAGAGAGAGAGAGAGAGAGAGAGAGAGAGAGAGAGAGAGAGAGAGAGAGAGAGAGAGAGAGAGAGAGAGAGAGAGAGAGAGAGAGAGAGAGAGAGAGAGAGAGAGAGAGAGAGAGAGAGAGAGAGGGTTCTTAGTTCTTGTGCCCTTCAAGTGGCGATCAGTGACCACTACCCTGTGTGCTGCAGCTGGGCTTTGAGGGTGGACAAACAAAATCGGAAAAACCAGCATACCACTATCTATTATAGATCGTTTAAAAGGTTTAATAGGGATATGTTTCTAGCCGAACTAAATGAAACCTCTTTTCTTTCGGTTTACAATTATACGAATCCTGAAGATGTGTTGGCCGATTGGTATAGATTGTTCCGTCGGGTTCTTGACAAGCATGCGCCGTTGCGTGAAAAGAGGGTGAAACATGTGCATTTACCCCAATGGTTAAGCAATGACATTAAAGAGGCCATGGCTGTCAGAAATGAACTAAAGCACAACAAAGATTTTGGTGCTTTCCGCAAGAGAGAAATCGTGTTAAATACACACGAGAAGAAGGTAGAAAACGAACGAGAAAAATGGTTGCTCAACAAAATTGAAGCTGTGGAAAATAGTTTTAGAGACTTTACAGCAGGAGTTGTATAACATTAGGGAAAGGAGGATTGACGGGGTTCGCCGATTAGAGCGAAAGCAAGATGGGTAGGAGACGGAGAAAAAAGTTCAAAATACTTTTGTGGGCTAGAAAAAAAGACATTACGCGAGTAAATTTATGAAGGTTATAGAAAACAACAATGGCGAAAAGATAACAGATCAGGTAGAAATTGTGAGGGAAGTGGAGGAGTACTCTAGGGCATTATATAAAAACAGATTCAGATTTACATGAGGTTGACTCCTCAGATTTTGACAACTGTCTTTTTCGAACGTTGTCAGAAGAACAGAGAGACAACTTAGAAGGCTACATAACGGAGGAGGAGGCTTTACGAGCTTTAAACAATATGGAAAATGGGAAAAGCCCAGGAAGTGACGGCTTCCCAGCGGAATTTTTCAAATTTTTTTTAAAGGACCTAGGGTCTTTCTTAGTGAGGTCTGTCAACGAGGTTTACGACCATGGGTCTTTGTCAGTCACACAAAGACATGGAATGATAACTCTTATTCCTAAAGGGGAAAAACCTAAACAATATTTAAAAAAGTTGGCGCCCAATATCCCTGCTTAATGTTAGTTATAAAATTGCATCCGCATGTATCGCCATTATATAATAACAGGTTATCCTTGGATAATTCATGAGGACCAGAGTGGTTTCATCTCCGGTAGATCAATTTCCGACAATATTAGACTTCTGTATGATGTACTTCATTATTCCGAGACATTTAAGAAACCTGGATTGTTGTTGCTCATCTATTTCGAAAAAGCGTTTGAGTCTCACTCATTTATTCAGAAAGCTTTAAAAATGTTTAACTTTGGCTGTGGCATCACAAAATGGGTGGAATTTTTTTTATAAGAACAGTGAATCTTGCCTGATTGTGAACAGCCAGGTCGCTTCTCTGTGGATCGTGGTTGTATCTTTTTAATATGTGTTGAACTGTTGGCTATAAAGTTGAGGAATAATAAGAACATTTCTGTTATAAAATGCAAAGAACAGGAATTCTTAGTCTCACTGTTTGCTGATGATATGTCATTGTTTTTGGATGGGTCACAACAATCATTTGATTCTGTCATCCTAGAATTGGAACATTTTGCAGTTATTTCTGGGCTAAAAATTAATTTTGAGAAAACTATTGCTGTTTGGATTGGCACTAATAGGTTTTGTCTTACACGCTATGCCCCACATCTAAACATCTCCTGGAATCCAGATACCTTCACAGTGCTGGGAGTGACCTTCTCTACAGAACTGTCTGATATCATACTCCTGAATTATAAACAGAAATTTGTTAAATGAAGAAAATTGTAAAGCAGTGGAAATTTCGAAATCTAACCCCTGTTGGAAGAAATGTTGTTTTCAAGTCCTTAATTCTTTCAAATTTTACTCACCTCTTCATCTCTCTGCCCTCTCCAGGGAGTGTAATTCTCAAATAAATTAATAGTGCGATGTTTAACTTCATCTGGGGACGGAAGACAGATAAAGTGAAAAGAACCACAGTTTTCAGACAGTATGAAAAAGGAGGGCTCAAGGTAATTGATATTGAAGTTTTTTACAAAGCACTTAAGGTCACCTGGATTCGGAGAGTGTTGTCTTCGGGCACTAACTGGGACCTTTTACTTGTATCTTTGTATGATAATATCAAACAGTGTGAGGTTTTTGGTGGTTACTTCCTAGAAAGTTTAGAGATGAAGAACCCTTTCTGGAAAGAAGTGGCTTCAATTTTTAAAGAACATCATAATCTTTTCTGTCACGCAAGTATTGATGCATTCAAAAGAAAACCATTGTTTTTTAACCCACGACTTCTGAAAAAGGATACTTCGAAATCTGTCGACAACTGGGGTTTGAAAAATATTTTTACAATTGGTGAAGTTTTTGATGATAATGGGGACATTATTAGTTTCGAAGTTTTTTTGGTGAAATTTTTGGTGCAGATGTTTCTTTTCTCGAATAGTATAGTAGAACAAGTGCTATACGAAAATACAAAAGAAAAATGTTACGAATATGGACCGATGCTGATTTGGGTACACCTTTGGTTGTTGTCTTTAAACATAAAAAGGGTACAAAAGATATATACAACGTTTTCTTAAATAAAATGACACCACCTACGTGTATTGAAAAATGGGAAAACAAATATAATGACCTAAAGTGGAAAGCTATATTTGTATATCCTATAACGGTCACACAAGACACCAAAATACGCTGGTTTCAGTATAGAATTGTCCATAGAATACTGACAATCAATGTTTACCTGCGCTATAGACAGTTAAAGGATTCAGACATTTGTACCTTTTGTTCACTCTCTACGGAGTCTATTGAACTCTTATTTTTTGAGTGCGCAGTGGTGCGTGTTTTCTGGGATAAATTACTGAACAGACTGAAAGAAAAATGTGCTCATTTGAACTCTGTACAGAATTAGTTGTGTTTGGGGTGAAAAATGGGCTGCGGACAGACCCCGTTTTTGACTTGCTCTTATTAATGGCAATGTATTTTATTTACGGGTGCCGTTGTTTGAATAAGCAGCTAAACCTTTCTGGGTTTTTTTTGGCAGAGTTCAAAAACAGATACTGTACAGAGAAATTGCTGTCAGAAACAAACGTAGCCTTTTTACACGTCTGTGGCTGCCTTATTTGGACTTTGGCGTAAATAATTAATTTCTGTTACCTATTTTGTTAATCTGTGTAGACTGCAGTTGCGTTCGGTTTGGCCTGCTATGATTCACAATTACTTCCTGCTGAATTTTGACAACTCTCCGTTTACCAATACATGCATGCAGACCCACTCATAAAACAAATTCCAGGAACAGTCTCTCTCTCTCTCTCTCTCTCTCTCTCTCTCTCTCTCTCTCTCTCTCTCTCTCTCTCTCGCTCTCTCTCTCTCTCTCTCTCTCTCTCTCTCTCTCTCTCTCTCTCTCTCTCTCTCTCTCTCTCTCTCTCTCTCTCTCTCTCTCTCTCTCTCTCTCTCTCTCTCTCTCTCTCCACAAACACGCATTAATTTAATTAAATTAATTTTTTTAAACATAATCTATTATCAGAAGAAAAAAGAGAAGAGAAAGAATTAAACAAAATCGTGTTAAATACATGGTATTAGAGCCCCCCCCCAAAAAAAAAAAAAAAAAAAAAAAAAAAAAAAAAAAAAAAAAAAACAAACAAACAAACAAACAAACACTTTAAGCGATTGATGGACAACAAAACAAACACCTTATCTGTCTGGCGCGCCCTTAATGCGTTCACTAAATCACGACAAATATCTATATCTGCAGACACATTTAACAACATTTCTTGCCTGCTGCTGATTCGTTGTTAAGCAGTACAACTCACACACCATCTATATCCGAAAGCCTTACAGATTTTTGTGAGGCAAACTCGCTCCAAACGTATCCTTTAGTATTTCTTCGCTTACTGTATTTGACGTTGGCAAATCTATTAGCCAACTCAAAAATAAGTGCTCGCTTGGTCACGACGGGATAAATACATACTTTTTTAAACTTGCTGCCCCGTATGTGGTCGAGTCTTTGACATTTATTTATAATCTCGTTTTACAACATGGTACATTTCCGAACAGCTGGAAAGTAGCCAAAGTCATTCCTCTGCCTAAAAGTAAAAACCTATCGGACCCTAATAAGTTTAGACCAATCTCGCTCTTGTCAGCTCTTTCAAAACCAATAGAAAAACATGTACACGGGCATCTGAGCTATTTTCTTAAAAATACATAACTTGCTTTACCCACTACAGTCAGGTTTTAGACCTCGCCACTCATGCCACACAGCTCTAGCTCACCTGACCAATACTTGGCTCCGTCCATGAACAAAGCTGAAATGACCGGTGCTGTATTCATAGATTTCTCTAAAGCCTTTGATCTAGTAAATCAGATGTTGGTACTAAAGCTATCAGTGTATCACGTAAACAAAGCATCCTTGGACTTTTTAAAATCCTACCTGCACGAAAGACGTCAGTATGTGTTTGTTAACGGAAAACGTTCTGCTGAAGGCATAATGAAGCATGGCGTGCCTCAGGGCTCAATATTAGGGCCCCTCTTATTTTCAATTTACATCAATGATATGCCATTGCATATTTCAGATCTAAACGTACGCTGTACCCTGTTTGCTGATGATGCTACTCTTGATGTGTCGTCAGCGAAAATCTCCACAATCAATTCCTCACTTCAACAGGGCTTAACTGATGTTTCAAAATGGTGTCACACTAACTACATGGTACCAAATCCGTCTAAAACAGAATGCATGCTAATAACTACACGACAAAAGCAGCAGCTACGTCCACCCCCGCTTAGCCTTTCTCTCAACTCTGAGCCGATTAGACAAGTTAAAGAGCAACGCTTGTTAGGCGTCATTATCGACGACCAACTCACATGGCACGCACATGTCAGCAGCGTATCTCGAACAGTGTCCAGGAATTTATATCTTCTTTCAAAACTGCGTTATTTTACATATACACAGACAAGGAAAATATTTATAACGCACATATTCAGTCCCATATAGATTATGCTTCCATAGTTTGGGATGGATGTAGCGATGCGTGCATAAAAAGGCTTAATGCTTTTCACCGTAGGGCAGCCAAATTCAGTAATCCACCCGGATAGTAAAGAAAGCACCGACGACCGACTCAAAGCTCTCAACATGCTGCCTCTGCGTAAGTTACTCATGTACAATAAAGGCGTACTTATGTTTTAAAATCTACCACTCTAAAACGCCTAGTTATCTAACAGATCTATTTAGCCCTGCTCATACGCCATATAAAACGGCGAGGAACAATTCAGGGCCCATTAAGGGCCCATATCAAGGCCGCGCCTCGATATATTAAAAACTAGTTTGTCTTACTCAGGAGCCAAGCTATGGAATTTGTTGCCTATCGACATTACTGGGGCTCCTTCTTTGTCCACATTCAGGGCGCGCTTATTTCGGCAGCTGAAAGAAACTTAAACCCATAGTTGTGTAGTTGTGTCGGCGTTACTCGAGCGCATTGAGTTGTATTGTCGAGTTTGCTGTTGTTGTTACTGTTCAAACTAAGTTTTTAACGTTCATGTTTAATCAGGTTCTTAGTGTGTGTGTGTGTGTGTGTGTGTGTGTGTGTGTGTGTGTGTGTGTGTGTGTGTGTGTGTGTGTGTGTGTGACTGCTAAATAGTTTGGTTTTTTATGATCACGTTTTGCCTTTCCATTTTTATTAGGTTTTAGTCACGCGCGTGAGTGTTGTGTGTGAGTGCATGTGCAAGGACATGATTGAAAAAAGTTCTGTGTACCTAATCATTTATCCTTGAGAAATAAAGTTTCATTTAATTTCATTTCATTTCTCTGCTCTGTGCGTGTGCATGTGTGTGTGACACACGCGCGCGCACACACCCTAGCACGCACGCACACACACATACACGCGTGCGGGCACGCTCACACACACACACAACTAAGCTGAAATGTATTTTCTAAAAGGATGGTTCAGTGGTTGGTTGGTTGTACTGTATTGATTAACGTCCCGACAGCAACAAGACTTTCTCAAGACGTGCCTGCAGTGCTTGTGAAAAAAAAAAAAAAAATAAACAGATATTAAATGTATGAGTCGCCAGCCGGTCTAATACGCTAAATAAACCTAAGACCATTTAGTAACTTACTTACTTACTTACGCCTGTCACCCCTACCCGGGTATAGGCCGTCGACGAGAGACCTCCAGCAACTCCTGTCCAGTGCTTCTCCTTCGATTCTACTCCAGGTGGTTCCCAGTCTCTTGATGTCTGCTTGGAGGTCTCGACGCCAGGAGTTTCTCGGCCTACCTCTTTTCCTCTTTCCCTGGGGGTTCCATGACAATGCCTGCCTAGTGATACTGGAAGCTGGCTTTCTCAGACTGTGACCGATCCATCCCCATCTTCTTCGCCCAATTTCATTCTCTGCTGTTATCTGCTCTGTTCTCTCCCAGAGTCTGACGTTGCTGATCTTCTCTGGCCAGTGGATTTTCAAAATTCTTCTAAGGCAACTGTTCATGAAGGTCTGTACTCTGTTGACTGTGGTTTTTGTCAATCTCCATGTCTCTGCTCCATATAGGAGAACTGCTTTTACATTGGAGTTGAAAATCCGGACTTTGGTGTGTTGTGCCAGCTCTCTGGAACTCCACACTTTTTTCAACTGGAGAAAGGCTGCTCTGGCTTTACCGATTCGTGCTCTGACATCTGCATCAGTGCCGCCTTTTTTGTCTATGATGCTCCCGAGATAGGTGAAGGACTCCACCTCCTCCAACGGGGTGCCAGCAAGCAAGACTGGTTCTTCCCTGGTTGCGTTCAGCCTCATTGTCTTTGTTTTCTGTTTGTGAATGGTGAGGCCCACTTGGGACGAGATGTCAGCAAGCCTCGTGGTCTTGTCCTGCATTTGTTGATGAGTGTGGGACAGTAATGCCAAGTCGTCTGTAAAATCGAGGTCGTCAAGCTGTGTCCACAGTGTCCACTGTATTCCACTTCGTCTGTGCTCTGTGGTCATCTTCATGACCCAGTCTATGGCCAGTAGGAAGAGGAACGGAGACAGCAGACACCCCTGCCTGACACCAGTTCTGACCTGGAGCTCTCTGGTGAACTGCCCTTCGTGGATCACGCGACATGTCATGCCATCATAGCTGCTCTTGATCAGGCGGACGAGCTTTGTGGGTACACCGTAGTGTCGTAGGAGTTTCCACAGAGTCTCTCGGTCCACGCTGTCAAATGCTTTCTCATAATCCACAAAGTTGACGTACAGAGGGGAGCTCCACTCCAGAGACTGTTCCACGATGATGCGGAGAGTGGCGATCTGGTCTGTACATGATCGGTTCTTCTTAAATCCTGCTTGCTGGTCTCTCAGCTGGGGGTCAACGGAGCTCTTCATTCTCTCTAGGATGATCCTGTTGAAGACCTTTCCTGGTACTGACAGCAAGGTGATTCCTCTGTAGTTGGAACACTTGCTGAGGTCGCCTTTCTTGGGAAGCTTGATTAGGTACCCCTCCTTCCAGTCAGCTGGCATCACCTCCTCTTCCCAGATCTTTCCAAACAGTGGGTACAGCATCTCAACTGTTGTCTCTAGGTCTGCTTTCAGAGACTCCGCTGGGATGCCATCTGGCCCTGCTGCTTTGCCATTCTTCAAAAATGCCACTGCTTTTCTGATCTCTTCCCGGCTGGGTCTGTCACAGCTGATGGGTAGGTCGGTCTCTGCCGGCTGGATGTCGGGGGGGGGGGGGGGGTCGGGTGGGCTAGGTCTGTTCAGTAACTCTTCAAAATACTCGGCCCATCTGTTGAGTTGGTCTGCTCTGTCTGCAATAGGCTTGCCTTCTTTGTCTTTTACTGGTCTTTCTGTATGGCCATACTTACCCGACAATCTTCTGGTAATGTCGTAGAGCTGTTTCATGTTGCCGCTGCCTTTTCTGCCTCTGCTGCCAGGCTGTCTGTGTAGGCCCTCTTGTCTGCCCTGATACTCCTCTTCACCTCGCGGTTGGCTTCCGAGTATTCCCCCTGTACCCTTACTTTGGCTGCTCTCGTGCGACTGTTGTTGACCGCTGCTTTCTTCTGCTTCCTCGCTTCTATCTTCTTCAAGGTCTGTGCCGACAGCCAGTCCTTGTGGTGGTGTTTCCTGTACCCTACAGTGTATTTGCAGGTTGAGTTCAGCGCCTCTCTAACTGCCTTCCACTGCTGCTCTGTGGTGACCGCCTCCTCTTCATTTACTAGCTCCTGTAGTGCTTGAAACCGGTTGGACAGCACCAGTTTGAACTCTTCTCTAACTCCAGTTTCTCTCAGGAGGCCTACATTATAGCGCTGTCTTCTTGTTGTCTCTGTGCGGCTTTTCTTTAGCTTGAGCTTCATTCTTAAGGTAAGCAGATGGTGGTCTGAGGCGACATCTGCTCCCCTCCTCACTCGAACATCTTGAAGGGATCTTCTAAATTTCTTGCTAATGCAGATATGGTCTATTTGGTTCTCTGTTGTATGGTCAGGTGAGACCCAAGTTGCTTTGTGTATTCTTCTGTGTGGGAAGATGCTGCCTCCAATGACAAGTCGGTTTAGAGCACAAAAGTCTACAAACCTCTCCCCGTTCTCACTCATCTCCGAGCCTAGTCCCTGTCTCCCCATCACCTCTTCGTATCCGGTGTTGTCCTCCCCTATTTTGGCATTAAAATCGCCCATGACGATGGTGATGTCTCGCTCCGCACATTTGTCCACGGCACTCTGGAGTCGGTCGTAGAACTCTTGTTTCTCTTCCTCGTCACTGTCATTGGTGGGCGCATAACACTGGATGACGTTCAGCTTTAGCTTTTTCTTGGTTCTAAAGGCTGCTGTTATAATTCTTGGCCCAAGAGGTTCCCAGCCCATCAGCGCTCTCTGTGCCACTGGTGACAGCATGAGTGCTACTCCTTCTGTATGGGGGGCATTCTCCTCTTCATGACCTGAATACAGAATCATCTCCCCACTTAACAGCCTTTTCTGGCCAGACTGTGTCCATCTGGCTTCACTGATGCCTAGCAGGGAAAGGTTGTACTTTTGCATTTCCGCTGCTATCTGGGCGGCCTTGCCGCTCTGGTACATGGTCTTGACGTTCCATGTGCCCATGGTTGTATCCCTGGATAGAGAGAGGCAGCTCGGTCCTGTGGCTTCCGAAGACTTCCGGCTTTCACCACAGGACGTCATAAGTCTTCTAGTAGAAGAACCTTCCTCCTCCAGGAAAGGAATTACTGTTAGTCTTTTCGTCGGCGTTTTTGTAGCTATTTCCTTTTTTGCAGGGTGGGGAAGCTACCCCCACGCCCAACCCCCTTACTAGGAGGACCAGGGGTTTTCTGTCGGGGTCACCTTCCCTTAGACCATGTTGGTTCACGGCACCTTATTTCATTCGGTGCACCCCTCTCACGAGGGACCCCCTATCCACCACCCAGGGGACGCGCCTCAACGCCGTATGGTCCCAGCGCGAGGCCATTTAGTAACACACATCCAATATCAAGAGCTACAGGCAGCGCAAACAGTAGGGAGAGTTTTAAAAGAAGAAAATACAGGTGAATGGACCAAGGGTAGACAGAAACACAAGCCCCAGAATAGAAGGGAAAACCCACCCTGTGGGGCTAACCAGGGTGACCTTGGGAACTGAAAAGTAGTTAACCCCACCCAAGTCCCCCAGGGCAGACCCGGGTGGCGCCTAAAAGGATGGAGACAGCAGACACCCGGGCCTATCTCATGTCTGTCTTTATTAATCATGTCTGTCCTTAAGTACATTTTTAATATAACAATCGGAAAGGTAGCCACAACTTGAAAAGTGAGAGAGAGAGAGAGAAAGAGAGAGAGAGAGAGAGAGAGAGAGAGAGAGAGAGAGAGAGAGAGAGAGAGAGAGAGAGAGGGAGGGAGAGGGAGAGAGAGCGTTTCATTCACATGAAATTACAAAACTAGAGTTTTATTTACTTCCTACAGCTCTTAAAGAGGCTCTTTCGTCAATTATACGGAAGATCATTGTGGTTTTACTTCATCGTCGTGTGTACAGTGTAGTCACAAATCCTTCACACCGTAGGCCATTTCTGAAGAACCGAGAACGTCTTTTGCACAGCGTAGTCCCAACATCAAATAACCTTTTTCAGTTCGAATGACACTAAAATTCCCTAAACTAACCACTTATTGTCATTTGTACAACCCACAAGAATGTTGACACGTGTATTTAGTATAGTGTAGACGCAGCTCAGCAGCAGAATCCGGCCTGACGAATCGGACGTGCGATCGCGGCTCAAAATTTTGCACACTTAAGTCTCGCCGATTTCATCAAATTATGACAGTTTGCGGCCACTTTTTTTTTTTAACCTCTGCAACTAGCTAGCGGTGCGCCAATCTATTTGCATCTGGAGGATGCTTAAAATGAACAATATTGACTCGCAGTTTGTCTGATCCAAGCATAATTTGCTGCCTAGTGGGTCGTACAGGACGTAGTTCTTACTTCCGATACGTGCACAGGCGTAGTCCTGTTAACATACCTTGTAGTCTCTTGCATCACTCACAAAGCATCAACCGCCCAATGACACGGACCAGCATGTAAATAGTTGTGTTCCTTTGCATCATTTTGTCCACTTGAGTCTGTGTCATAAAGACCGCTGCACGGGACCCGAGACTTACTTGCTGTACAGCAGACGAGTTCTCATTTTGACTTAGCTGTGCGTGTCTGAGACCCGTGATTGTTCTAAACCCCTTCGGGCTGTCGGTAGTGTTTTTGTCACGATGATTCCTGCCGGATGTCAGAGTGTTGTTATTCCTGCGGTAATCATCGCAACAAAAACGCTACCGACAGCCAACCGACTTCTTCGTGTCAGTGACCGTGCAGGTCGTGTTCGTGGCATTGTCGGGGACATCGACTTTCACTTTCACGCCGGCGCGGACCATACAAAGTTCTGCAGAGACAACAGGCGGTACATATTCTGCTATTACTCGCATGTTTTCCTAACAGAAGTAAAGAAAACTCAACTTACCTCTTCAAGATGTCCTCATTTCACCTCTGAGCTGCAGGCTCATATATAGAAATACATACACCCCCACGCTTCGAGTAATCCGAAAGTAAATGTCACCATTTTGTTCGACTAGAATTTCTAGTACAATGCTGGGTAAATTACGAAGGCAAGCGACTAAAGTTGGGTTTCAACCTCGGTCACTGTGACTTGCACGCTTACAAAAAGTACGCTATTTTTCATTGAGGCCGGGTGGGGTGCAGCCTGTTTAACACGTCACTTTTGTCTTCAATCCAAAGTCTCAAACGAGGGGGCAGGGGGCAGCAAGCGAGTCCAACCTCCAAAACATCAACCGGGAGGGGGTGGGGTGGGGGTGGAGAAGGCCGGTGGAGGGAGGGGTTGGCGACGGTCAGCGCGACAGTACAGGCCAAGTTCATATGGAAACCTTCTATTTCTTTGTACAGAAAAATTCTTAAAATATTCTTAATAAATGTTATGATTTAAAAAAAAGCCAAAAACATATTAGGCGCCAGGGGAAACTCAGCACCCCCCCCCCCCCTACTTTTTGTTTGGAGATGGGTAGGGTCCCCCCCCCCCCCCCTCCCCGGATTACAATTTCACCTTGAATTATTACACATTTTCAGTTATGTCAGTGACCTGCACTTTCACAACACTATGTCTGCATTTACTTTCAGATTTCCAGGACCGAGTGTGGGAGATGTGTGGACCAGTTCCATGAGTGAGCTTAGTCCTGCACTGGTCACTAAGCAAGCTGCTTCGGTATAGCATCCTGGTATCTGAATGTGGCGCGTCTTGCGTGTGCTAATCCTTTTGTTTGTTGGTAGCAGTTTTTGTGCATTGCGACAAAAACAGCTATTGACAGCCAAAGGGTTAAAAGCACCAAATGTTCACATACAATGGATTCTTTCATAGACATTACTCACATATACATACCCTCAGTCTCTCTCTATAGACACAAAATTGTAGTTCAACCATTTTTATTTGTCGGAAAAAAGTGCACATACATGATTCACAGTACAAGGGAGATTGGAGACAAGACTCCAATTAAAAATATCCAGGAAGATAAAAAGAAGAAAAAAAAAATGTACAAAGATGAGACTTGTGGTTTCTATAGTAACAGAACTATGAACATGGTGACCCGAAAGCGCAGGGCCCGAATATTTATGTACACACGTTGACGGTTATGGACGTTATGAGATTTTTTTTTTTTCAAATCATATACAAGTTCAACATGGACGCGAGAAAAGGCTGGAGAAAGAAAAAATCTCAAAAGGCGTTCGTCTACACCGCATTGATAGCTATACCCTCACCAACTTCTCCCTGTGAACCAATGCGCAACTCACATTACCCCACATACCACATATCATAAAGGTTCAAGGGTGGTGCCAGAACAGCTTGGCACCACCCTTGAATTTTTAATGTCTTATCATGGTCAACCTGTAGTGCAATATAGTTTTCAAAGGACACCTGCCCATGGGCTCAGTTCACCATGTCTCCTCAGGATGGTTACATGTACATGTTTTGCTTAACGTCCCAATAGCAACAGGACTTGGATGGATGTTAATGAGTGACATGAGAAAGTTCATGCCGGAGAAAATCATTCCATCACATCAATGCACTTGTAGACGAATGGCTGAGAAGTAAAAAAAAAAAAATAAAATAAAGAAAAATAATGGGTCCTATTGCTACATATACTGTCCCCAACCCTTTGTGCATTGGGCTGAGAGCATGGAGATGGTAAAATGCTTTGGCACATGTCTGTCTTTGTTCGCAGTCAAGTGTTAAAAAAACCACACAAATCCAGCAAAAAGTAACAAATCAATAGACTGAGATTTACTACAGGTTTTGTCTACGTCAATTTTGTTCGAACTGAGGTAACTACGCAGAAAAACCAAGTGGGAAATAGTGTTTCAAGTGCTGCAAAAATTACGTTTCTCATAAAACTGTACTAGCATGGTGGTCTGTGATTTTGGACCTTAGGGATCCAGCCATAAGTTTATAATCCCAAACCAGCATATGTATGGAAATCTGAACATCACGTTGATAAATTTCTGCAAGCCAACTATTATTTGTACAACAGGAACACTTGTAAATCTTGCAAAAGGTTTCCTGCATCTGAAACAAATGTGCAAGACACTACACAAACAGGAACATTTTCTTCTCAAGATACAGTGAACTACAGAATAACTATCTTAAGCACCAAATAATTCACTTGTCTTCTAAAACAGGAACTAAGTTTTCATTATTATACAGCCGGGGGGGGGGGGGGGGGGGGAAGGGGGGGGGTGAAATTGGTAGAAATTCAGTTACATTTGCTACCGAGTTGACTCGTTCGCGGCCAGCTGCATCCGGATGCGCGGCATAAGCCGCGCATCTGGATGCGGTTAGCCTCGAATGAGTTAAGAGCATTGTCACCTTGCATAGCAAACTTATGTGCGAGTAAGGGCAGTGCTGATCTATCAACTACAGGTGGAAAATGTTGACATTTTCCTGAAATTCATGACACACATTTCATTTTGGTCTCTGTTACCATAAAGCACTAAAGTCTATTTTACAAAAAAATGGAGGTTATAATTATCCCCCTGGCTGTCGCTAGCGCATTTTGTCGATGTGATTCCTACAGGAATCACCTCGACAATAAGTGCGATCGACATTCAAAGGGATAAAACTGGTCTTGCGTAACAGAAGTATACGTACGCAGTTATCATACTAGCCCAAAACCTAAGTTGTGTAAGTGTTCTTTAAAAAAAACAAAACGTGTTTTGTATTTAAAGTAAAACTGTCAAAAAGTGTATACATATTTATCCCGATAACTAGGGTTTGCTTTCATCACTTTCACTGGAACAACAACTTTCTTTTTGTTACACAACGTTTATCACAATCATCTGGGTATAGCCGCATGGACCTGAAGTTCACTTCAAATGCTTCTCTTACTAACTACAGAAAAGCAATATCCAAAGACCTCTGCCTCAGTTGGTTTAATACAGTTACAAAATTAACCATTTTCTCGTTAGAAATATTTGTTTAAAAATTCATACTTAACGATTCATACATCAATTTATAAAAATCTGCTACGTGTATTATATGCTTCTTAATTTATCGTTTTTGAAAAGGTGTTATTTTTTTATATTCATTTGACTTTGACCGGAATTTCTTACTATGCAAGATAAAGAAAAACCACATGTGGATGTACTGGTACACTATTTTAATCTTCAAACAATCATTTTTGTGCTATCATGAAACTTTTTTCACAGTGACCTCAGATATTCAAACATCCCATGCAAGCATATTTCCTGAGATTTGGGCTTTACCATAACTTTTGAACATCACTGTACAACACAAGGTACTCAGGAGGACAGTCAGAACAAAAACAGTATGAGATCTTTATTTTTTTTTCATATTAAATCCCTTGTGTGTGAAGCCACTGGCACTCGAGGTTTCATCTGCAACGAGCGACTCCCAACAACAAAAAAGAGCGAAGTCACTGCGGATGACCAGCATGCACCATAAGCACAGAACACTCCAAGCATCTCCAAGAGGCACAGATCCTCATGAGCCAGGACACTCCAAACATCTCCAAGAGGCATAGATCCTCATGAGCCCTCTGAGCGCATGAGGATCTATGCCTCTTGGAGATGTTTATAGTATTGCATGTGCTTATCAGTTAAGCTGGTTACCCACCATGACTTCGTTCTGGTTCGTTTTTTGGAGTCGTTCGATGAAAACGAGACCTCACTACTGTGAACATGAGTACTGGTGGCTGCTTGCACAAGGGGCTTCGTTAACATGAAATAGGGAAAGGCAGACTACTGGGTGGGACAGCAACAGAAAATAGGTCCAAAAACTCTGAACATTTACAAAAATTTGAGGTATTTGCGTAGTCTCATCCTTGTCTGAAAGTCAACAAAAATTGTTATTAAAAACAATGGCCACCGATTACGTTTCAAAAAGTTGAAATTTCAAAAGATACAATAGCCTCAGTTTAAGCAGATATAAAAAGCCACTGAAAGCAAATTCAACAGTGAATTTTGTTTTTGTGCATGAGACAAAATTGCCATTGTATTTACCTAATAGTTTTGTGATTTTAAAATGTATTTGGTGGTTTTGAAATTGTTTTGCAAATATCCTTAAAATAAAAAATGTGTATCATAATTCAAACAGACATGTGGATCAAGTACTGTTAAAGTGAATTCAGCGATTAACTATAAAGGCATATAACATGCAAATTTTAAAATTCATCGTTTTCTAATAAAAATTTACAAACTTACGAACTTAAACCTAATAACGTTCGAGGCATCTGTATTCAATCATAAGAAAAAACTAAAGCAAGCACTCTACAAAGCATGAGAAAAAAAGTTTAAAAATATTTAATAAGGAAATGGGAAAAAAGAACACATGTTCATCAGGTTTTACCCAAGTCCTGTAAATATCTACAGCAAATACACGCAAACCTAGTGCCCCATAAATATACATACATGAACACAAACTTCATCTGCGCTTCAGATTTCAAACCTGCTCCGCGAACAGGTTTATAGCTTCCACCTAATGCACGAAAGGTCCTTAGGCCAACATAAGCACCAGCTGGCTTGAGCGAGCCTACTGTGGATGGCATCGGTCCATGCACCCTGGGCTGAAGTTAGTTGCCTGACACATGGCTGGTCCTTGCAAGGACCAGCCATACATGGGCTGAAGTTAGTCGGCTCGTGCACAGCTGGTCCTTACAAGGACCAGCCGTGCGTGGGCCAACTAACTTCACCCAAGGGACTTTTTGCACACTGGGAAGAAGTGACAAGTACAGAAAGAAGAATCATCCACACATCTCACACTTCATGAAACCTCTCTCCCAAAATACACAGTGATGTACACAATTAACTGATCTAGAATTAACACTACTGTAAGTATATATAGCAACTGCTTGGATTTCTTGTTCACAATTCACACAGGTCTGTACAGAAGTTTTGAAGTATTCACCACAGCACACATGTATACAGTTTTCTACGCTTTTAGACCACTACGTGTGAGCTGGTCTGTGACACTGGACCTTGCATCCATAGGTCACATTGTCCAGAGCAAAAAAAAACAGCATACATTAATCCCAATTAGCAGGAATGTGTAGAAACAGCCAGCCTGATCAGTAGAAAGTTGTTCTGAAAAAAGAACACTGTGAGAACCTTTTTTTCCCCCAAATACCATTTCTTTTGCTTAAACTACAAGTGAATAAGGCATGCAAAAATCACTTTTATTTTCTGGAACAGGATAAATAAATTTACACAAGCTTACAGATGCCATCAAATAAACTTCATTTGGTCAAATAAAAACCATTTAACTCATTGAGCCCTGACGCACTACAGCAGATTGGTCGACCATGATAATTCAAGGGCAGTGCTAGATTAGCTTGGCACCGACAGGCACCAAGCTAATCTGGCACTGCCCTTGAATTATCATGGTCGATCCATCTCCTGAAACTGGTGCGTCAGGCTGAATGAGTTAAGTTTAAAAAATAACTAGGTCCAACTGTAGGTTACAAATGGGGGTGGGCAGGGGATCATTACAGGACAAAAATGTATGCTGGTTTGTGGAAATTTAACAGAAAAGCACACAAATAATGTCACGTAAAATGTGTAATAAGGAGCCAGCTGCCAGCATGCCAATTAACACGCGTCACAGTTGAGTGAACAATGATTATGTACAGAACGTGGGATGTATAAAAATTCCATTGACGGGTCATAACAGACATAAGGGATAGGAGGCAATAGAGGAATTGTATGTTACACCTATAATTAAGACAGCAAACCACTATAATCAAATTCAATTGACAGTCAGAAAGAGGTTTTCAGGTGTAGGTTGTGTTCCGAACCCATGTTCAATTAAGAGATCTGAAATGACTGTTCCGTTCAAAGTTTATCAATGCCCATCTGAAGAAAGGAATACAGTAGTGGAAACAAGTTAATTGACCAAGCAGTTTAGGCTGGACAACCGAGACAGCGAATCAATGGCCAAATGGAAGGAGGGTGAAAACTGCAACATGTGTGCTTGTCTGTGATTTTGGACCTGATGGCTTACAGCCATAAGGTTCAAAATCATAGACCAGCATACTCTTTGTGCTTGCAAAATTTGTCTCAAGTTTTACACTGGCTGGTGCAGAAGAGTGAAAAAAAGAACTCCCTTTTTGAGTGGTGCAAATGTGGATGCTAGCACTCCCAGTTGACAACAGTGAAGTCCATGTTCTAGACAAGGTGAATATTTGAGACAGCTGATTAACAACAGGCAAATAAAATGGCAAACATGTTATGTTAGCTCTGGCAGGGGGTTGGGGTGGGGGGGGGGAGTAGGGGGGGGGGGAGTAGGGGTGGGGTGTACATACAACATACAACGACAAATCTTCTTCAATATGGCAACAGTTCTTTTCAAGGTGCAGATTTCCAAGAGACCTCTTTGTCAGACGCCACCTGTATTTTGCCAACATCAAGTAAAACAAACAACCCCTACAACTGTATTTATCCCACACAAAGGGGCAATTCCAATTTGGACGGGAGCATATAAAATATATCAACATGAAAATTGTCTCAGTTTACAGGTCTGTGCAGTCACTTAATTCATAGGCAACACCGGGTGCTTGTTAACCTATATCATACAGAGGCTAAAAGCTTCAAATTTGTACACTGCCATATGCAAGCTACATTATAGTACTTACAGGTAAGGATATAGACCAATGGCTTTAGTTCAAGGGTGGTGCTAGAATAGCTTGGCGCCTAGAGGCGCCAAGCTAATCTGGCACTACCCTTGAACTATTTTAGTCAAACTTATTTCACACACTGGTGTATTCTGAATGATAAGGGTTAAAAGTTCTCAACTGATACTTACACTCACAACTTGTTTAATGAATTTGAAGCAAGTCTCGCAAGAAATCTCAATTTTTAATGCTTTCTTTATTAAAATGTAATGGTTTGTCCAGCTTCAGCAGTAAATGTATTAGAATTTGTTGATTCATACATTTCTTAGTTGACTGTGGGTTAACTCGGTGTCCTGGCAAACATGCTTTCATGAATTTCTATGAATGAACGAGTCAACAGTGGCAGATCTAACAAAGAGGTCACTCCTTAATCTCACACACAATTATTGCTCATTATTATTGATATAATGATTATAGTCAACCAGGTGCTGATGCTCATTAAAATTGACAATAAATTTGTGAAAAGGATATATACATCAACATGTATGCACACGAACATGATAGACTATTTCCTAGTGATAAACCGATACAGCTAAAGCCTACCAAACCTACATCACAGATGAATCCAGACCAAAAAGGTGACTGCCAAGCGTGTAATATGCAAAGAAGTACCCAACGGAGAAAGAAACACGCTTAGAAAAGACGGGTACAACACAATTTATTAATATTTCGGGTAAATACCCTTTGTCAAAATAGACAAACAAACAAACATAGAGATTAGCCGCTACTTATCTTCAATGGCAGAAGGAATGTGGCAACTCAATGTTGCCACATTCCTTCTGCCATTGAAGATAAGTAGCGGCTAATCTCTATGTTTGTTTGTTTGTCTATTTTGACAAAGGGTATTTACCCGAAATATTAATAAATTGTGTTGTACCCGTCTTTTCTAAGCGTGTTTCTTTCTCCGTTGGGTACTTCTTTACATCACAGATGGTCATTCAACTCATAGACTGCCAGAGAATTTCTTGTCAAATGGCTCTTGACAAGAAATTCTCTGACAGTCTGGGGCTTTAATGTCAAGAAGAACAGAGGTAGGATGCAATGGAACTTGTTCAACAGGGGGAGAAGGGGGTCAAAGACACGAACAGTCAGGGAGACAGAGTTAAAGACAGTTCAACATGCACAGTCAGGGTATTTCTTATCTAAATCATGTGAACAGCTGAGTATTTCTCCTCCTACTCAAAGACAAACTGTGGCTTCACTGCCGAAAGAAATACAAATTCACAACATAATTTTAACTCATTCAGCCTGACGGCCATATTTCCCAAATTTTGGAGGCGTCGTTAAATGACCATGCACCAGCTGCAAGAGATAGATCGACCATGGTAATTCAAGGGCAGTGCCATATTAGCTTGGCGCCTGTCGGTGCCAAGCTAATCTGGCAATACCCTTGAATTATTATGGTCGACCCATCTCCTCCTGTAGTGCATCAGGGCCGAACAAGTTAAACATCAAATCATGTTAAAATAAAACTGCCCTGGGGTTTTAAGGACCATAGAGCTGAATACCCAGGGTACATGACAGCATAATTATGATCATTCAGAGAATGAACTATGAGACTGAGCACATTTCCACGCAATACAATTCACCAAATGCAGCTGATTCATCTTAGCTTCATGGGACAGCAGAAATGGAATTTGTTGTAGCAGCCAACACTGACTGTACTGTGGGTGAATTTTCAAGTCATGCTGTTGTGTAGTCAACTCCCAAAGTACACAATCTTCATAGCCGCCTCCAAAAGTTGCAAGGTCAATATTTGCTTGCAGCTGACTAAGAAAGAAAGTAATTAAAACATAAAAAAATTCTGACTTTAGCAAAACTCAGGAAAAAATGACTGCATGTGAAAACTTGAAAGTATATTAATGAGCAAATGAAATGCGACATTTTTGGAATCATCGGAAACACTGAAGTGTTTCCGATGATTAAAAAATAAATGTTGTATTTCTTTTCGCTCTTCTGTATAATAACAACAGAAATTTGGAAGCCACAGGTGCCCTTCTTGAGTTGGTAAAATTCACACATAAGATCACCCTCTACTTGCATAGAATATGTTTCTGTATCACAACTGAGAACGGGGCAAGCAAATGAAAGATTTTTTTTTTTCTAAGATCAACCTTCCATACAAATTTGTTTTCTGAGCTCAAAAGTTGTGCATTATAAAAGGCAAGGTTAAAAGTAGGTAGCAATAGGCACTAGTATGGGAGAATTCTCTCCTTATGCGCTTCTCCCTTACTAGCGCTTATTGTACTGTTGTAAAGGGAGATTACTCTCCGTTACTTGTGCCTACTCCTATCTACTCAAAACCTTACCTTAGATGCAAGTGTTACAAGTCATCCCTTTACCCTTGCGTATTAAAGTGACTGATAATGATTACAGTTTTAATGTTGTGGAAGAAAGTCTGGCCACTTTTTGATGAGGTGGATTGAGAATTGTCAACTACTTTGGAGTTTTTGTTGGAAGAGTGTGATTTCCACTGAAACAAGTTAATCAGATTAAATGTGGACATTATGTTTATGTTCAATTAAATTCACCAGCTCAAACTCACTGCGTATCATTCTCATCCTCCTTTCGTTTCTAAAAGCTATTGTTAGTATGGTCAACCAGTAAAGCTTTGAGCATTTTTTCTCCTGTATTTCATAAATAACAGCATATTTTCCAGTGTCAATAAGAACACAATGCTGAACTAAATTTCAAATTATCATACTTTATTCCAAAAACTCTCAAATTGTAGTGAAAAGACTGAACTCAAAAACTGTACACAAGACGCTGGCATTTGATCTGAATGTGGCAAAATGTGTTTCCACATGGGGAAGTCTCATTTCAGTACTTACAAATCAAATGCAAGCTGGTTGGGGTATAAAAATCTAACATGCACATCATATTGGGTAAAACAGTAAAATCAGTCATCAAAAATGGAAGAACTATATAACAGTTCATGTGTGTAAAAACAGAAACAAGTTGTGTGTGTACATACATCAATGAGGTTATATACGGTGCGTAGTAGACAAAAAAATCCCACAGCATTGAAAATGAACGCACCATAGCGAGTCACAAAACATGGCTTTGAATATGATGAAAAAAATGTCACAGATCTTGAATAATGATAGAGAACCAATATGGAACAACAAAAGACATTTAAGCTAACAGTATGTGAATTCAAAAACACGTCACATTCATTTTCTTCTTCGTTTTAAGTTAACAAGATGACAGATGTGAGAAAAAAAAATCAATTGATGTGTGCAGACCACAACAGATACACATGCAAGCTTGAATGGTTAAAGAGCGTCCAACAAAAACAAGTAAACATCAATCAACACATTAACCCTTTGGCTGATGGTAGCATGTTTTTTCACGATGATTCCTGCAGGACTCATCACGACAAAAACTGCTACCAACAAGCAACAGGTTAAACCTTTGGCTGTCAGTAGCATGTTTTGGGAGGATGATTCCAAAAATCATTGTGATAAAATACACTACCATCAGCCACAGACTTAAGCCCGGACACACAAAATATGGAGCAACCATGATAGTTTAATGGTGATGCCAGAATAGTTTTGGGCACTACCTTGGAACTATGATGGTCATCTGTCTCCAGAAATGTATTATAGTCTTCAGAGCACAACTCCCACATGAGGGAATTTCGATCTTCAGGCTCAAGTTATACAGAAAAAGAAAAAAAAAAACTGTCTCCATGCCTCAAAACGAAAATGAAAAAATAATGACAAGGCATATAAATGCAAAGTGATGAGGGGGGTAAGCATATGGTGTATCGCAAAAATGCATAAAAATGCAGACAGAAATTTAAAAAGAGAGACAGCCACAGAAGATGCTCACAAAAACAAATTCTCAGCATTTTGTATATATTGCTGTAGAATGTGGAACATGGTAAAGATGTAAACATCTGTACACTTTGAGAAATCTTATGAAATATATGATTATACAAACGACAAATCCAGTACATTTCATAAATGGATGATTTACAAAAACGCCGAAGAAAAAGAAATACACATCAGTCAAAAAAGCATTTCATTAAAAAACTGAACCCTAATTTTCACTGTGGGGAAAGTCATATTTGCGAACACTATTATTAACTCAGCACAGAGGACCGAAACAACAAAAAAGTGATGAAAATACTCTGTTAACATTTACATCTGTGAGTTGGCCTGTGATTGTGGACCTTATGATCTTGATCCTCAGGGTCCCAATTCACAGACCTGCACATGGTATCTGACTGAAAAGGGACCCATCTACCAACATCATTCTCTGAAAAGTTTAAAATGTACTCATCTCAACACACTACGCAACATCTAAAAGTGGGTGAGTAACAGGGACTGAACCATCATTCTAAAGTTTGCGTAGATTGTTTCAGTTTTAACCCTTTAGCACCAGAACTAAACGACTTCCATTCGATGGAATGGAAGCCGTTTAATTCTGGGGCTTAAAGATTTAATATGGGAAGGGAGACAAATGCTACATGAATCTATTGACAAAAGTAGGTTGGGGCACACACTGACAAATCGTTTTCTAAGGACAATGCCATTTAATACCCACTGTGACTGCCCTATTCTTTAGCACCACTGTGCATGCAGCCACCAAAGTAGCTGCTAGCACAGGGTGGTTACCTTATTCATGACAAATTGCATCCAGCTACGCAGCACAAAGCCATGTAATTGGATGTGGCTGACCGCGATTTAGTTACTCATTTAGCAAAATGAAAATTAACCACAAAGTCTGACTCCCCTTACTACAAAAAATAAAAAAAATAAACCAAGGGCTTAATCTTCTTTCATCTTGGCCTGCTCTTGCAAAGTGAGCTTTTACAAAATATCAAGGGGAAAACACACAGAATTACACAGTAGAGATTCACGCACACACAAGAGCGTAAAGTAAAACCTGATACACAATGGCATACACGTACATATTTTCCTGATTTCCAACATTGAGATTTGAACACAGTGGTCCAAGTAAATATGGAGACAGAGAGTATTTACATTCACAAGTAAATAGCAGAAAAATTGTTTGATGAATGAAAACATGACACTGCAATGCCTGAATAATATATGCAGCTTCAAAAACATGAAGTAGCGGACACAATGCAATGATGATATGCAGATTCCTCGCATGTGAGGAATCTGCATTTCACCATTGCATTGTAAGAAGTGCAGCTTCAAAGACATGAAGATGCAATAGCCATGCAAAATGTACACCCCATGATTTCAGAAAACAAATACATACCCCAAAAGTACAAAGAACACAAAGACACAACCAATCCACAAAAGTATGTACAAAATTGACGAGTTGAAGACATGTGCAGATCATTTCCAAATATGCAAATGTTTTCTTATTTCTTTCACAAGCTTTTTTTTCTTCTTTTTTTTTCGGGCATTTTTGGGCTGATAAATAAAACCATTTGTTAAAAGTGTTGTGACTTAATGAGATAGTAAATTACTGCATTCAACAGCTGGCCTTTCCTATAATTCTAAAGGTTTCTTCGAAGAAACAAAAAAAAAGGGAGAAACAAAATCCCTTAGCTGCAAAACTTTACAGCTTTCTTTTAATTTTCCAGATACAAGATGGCTTTGCTGTATAGACTCCAAAACATCCTCATGATTAGACAGATTCAATTTCTATTATTGCAGATGTTTATGATGAAATTGTGACGATTTTATTGGATATATAACAGTGAGCATAAACCTCACACTGGTAAAAATCAAACCACATGCACCAAAACACAACATACAACTTTACACGTCATGTTTCATACACAGCTAAGAAAAAGGAATCACAACTTCATTTGTGAAACAAATGACAGTTAAAAATAAAATGTACAACCATAAAACTGCCATTTTGCAGCTCACAAATTATCATCAGCGTTGAAAATAGTGGTGCATTAAAAAAAAAATGGCTAAAATCATTAAAAGAGACATTTCATGGAAAAATGAGGAATTAGTTAAAACACTGCTGCTTAAAACCAAAAAAAGAACAGACGCTTAGAAGTTTCGCTGCATTTAAAACTGTGCACCAAGTTACCCCCAAAACACACACATGGCATTAAACAACCATAAATATACACAACAAAGATCATGTCATCATTAAAACATTAAAAACTAAAATGGAAAATAAAGCCAAAAAAGTACATTTCATGAGTACAAAAGCAAGCAAGCAAACAATCACACTGAGAGGAATAAAAAATTGACAGAGAAGCAGCAAGCGGCATCTCCGAGTTGTTGTTGTGAGTCCCTTCAGTGTATCGTCCGCCCAGCTCTCTCTCCGCAGCAATTAATCATGTGATCAAAGATGGGCCATCACGCATGTGGACCCCTTGTCAAACTCGAACAGAGTAAAAAGAAATGCTGGCCTTTCCTGCAAAGTTCCCCAGCCTCACCACCTCCTTCAAGAGACGTCTCTCCTCAAATCATCATCAGAAGTTGCGGCCAGTCAAGATTGCCCCTGTAAGACTGGACTGCAACACACACAGAGTACAGATGCTTGGATAATGATAGCTGACAAAGTTTAACTCAGTAGGCGCCGACACACTACAACAGAAAACTGATCAACCTCGATAGATGAAGAACAAGAAAGTGGGCGGGGTGATCGGTACAGCACAAGATACTTTGGACACACTGTACAACAGACAGATTATGAACAAACTGGCCGACATTCTTGATGACAAAACACATCCACTTGGATATGAATTTGACAGCAGACGTATCAACGAAGTGGCAGACTTCAAGTGCCCAAAAGCAGTACATCATGTTATGCCAACTCTTTTGTCACTCAGGCTGTTACCCTTTTCAACTGTAATATCAGTAGATAGTGTTTGTCAACATTCTTTAGTTGTTTAATACTAGCCCATTCAGTAGTTCACAGCAACATTGCTGACACCAGAACCACAGGGGACATAAACCATAAGTGTTTCTGATGCCAAGAGTGTTACAAAGGTAACGGTATGTCTGTTACAGTTCATCTCTTTAACTGAGAGTTATAGGTTATTTAATTACTTGAATGAGTGAATGATGATGCCATGTGCTGTATGGGCAGACAGTGAATTTCCCCATGAGGGATTAATAAAGTATTATTGTATTGTATTGTGGAGTTTGCACAGCTATCTGCCAGGAGAGTGCTTTAACTATCGCTCTTGAACTTGTCACGCAAGATGAATACAAGTCAGCCTCAGTATTATGCGCTTATTATACCGCGGTATCTGATAGTGCACATACCAAGGGCACAATTACTCAGCGCTGGACATAGTTAGATCCCTTCCCCCCCCCCCCCCCCCCCCTCCTATCAGGCGGGGGCAGGAGATCTATCTGTTTGTATGTCCAGCGCCGAGTAATTCCCCTTGGTATGTGCACTATTCTACCAGCGCTAGCCTCATATGGTTCGTGGTATCTGACAAAATGTGCACAGGTCTCTGGCTCCCATCCAGATGCCTGGTGAGCAAAAGGTAGTTGGGCAGATGTCAGCCTTAGCTGGCCCATGCTAAGGCTGATGTTGGGCCTTTTGCTTACCAAATGCTTTTTCTTCACAAGTCTATATAAATTCAGCACAACAATAACACAATCACAAAAAAACTGTGTGAATTTGGGGCTGCTGGGTATACTGAGGCTGATCTGTACATTACAGTGAAAAAGTATAAAAATAGTATTTGACTATGTGAATACATGTAAATAAAAAGTAAACCATAACAATAAATAAATAAATAAGTAAAAAAAGTAACCAATAAAAAGTGAAACTGCATTTAAAAAAAAAAAAAGAAAAAGAAAGAGGGAAAATGTGTACATAAATCAGCTGGTTCTGGATTTGAGAATAAAGAAATACCACGCACACTTTTCACTTAAAAAATAAAAGGAATTCATAAATTACAAGCAAAAAGAAGCAAATCACTGACACCAGATCTCATAAAATGTGACAAAACCACAATACAATATCCAAAAACAATAATGCACAATACAAAGGCTGTGCAAAAAGCCCCGTCACCACTGTGAAATACAAAATGTGCATGTTGTAACAAGCTTCGTGACCACAAAGCTTCTGCACTTTTTGACATACCCGAACACTTTGTGACAATTATAAAAAAAAAAGACCTTGGTGACTCCACAAACTTTGCAACATATACTGATGAGCGAAAGAAATGCAACATTTTTTTTAATCATTGGAAACACTAAAGATTGCTCCAAAAATGTTGCATTTCTTTTGCTCATCAGAAAGTGTTTCCGATGATTCCCAAAATGTCGCATTTCTTTTGCTCATCAGAAAGTGTTCCCAATGATTCCAAAAATGTCGCATTTCTTTTGTTGTCAGTATATCAGAAATTGTCACAAAACACACTGAGGCTATAAGATGAGTCCATGAGCTTTTGGACGTCTGTCATATTGTCGCAAAGCTTGTTACAAAAGTGCTGGCCATGGAGAAAAGAGAAGAGGAGAAGAAACAACGGCTGAAGTTGACGAGGTGAAGTTATCAAACTATTAAAGGTTAATTCACCATGTAAACAAAAGAGTGTGACGTCTTAAAATATATTTAAAATATTGAAAAAGCAGAAAGTTTAAAAGAATATTTCGCCGATGTCTTGAGATGTTTTCTTCCAAAGATTTGCTTTAGTGATATGAAACAAAATATCTCTTTATGCGATACATATGATACCATAACAAAAGAAAGAACTTAAAAATGGCGATTTATAACTTGAAAAAAAAAATCCTCTGCACTACAAAATACCTTGAGATCATTAGCAGAAAGCTCAGTTCAGTACCCATTTTGGAAGGCTGCAGGAATCAGCGGGGGACCCTGTTTGGGATGGAAGATAAAAACATAGGAACATACAAAAAGTGCAAAAGCAGCAAACAAGCGTGTATGGGTATCTTTCCTGACTTCCTGAGTGTGGATGAAAGTCAAAATGATGGAATGCTAAATCAATTTGAGAAAAACAGGTGAGAGAAAATCCTGAAATGTGATTTAGTAAAGCTTGTATGTGCATGTGTTTGCGTTAGCATGTGTGTCAGAGATGAGAATCCTAAAATGACAAAAAGGAGGAAAGCTTGATGGATCGACGGAAACGAAGTGAGAGCGAACCAAATGACAACAATCCGCATGGGAACAACGAGTGGGAATAAGCTGCGAGATCGAAAATCAACAACTCACCCTAGCCATATACACTAAAATTTTCTCACCGGATTTAAACAGATCTCAAAAATTACCCTGGGACCTTCTGAAAGAGCGGATTTCCGCTAAAAGGCGGAAGATTCTCATCTCTGATGTGTGTGCTTGCCTGTATGCGTGCATGTGAAATTTTGTTAATTCCTAAAGGAGGCGGCTGGTTTGTATTTTTCACCACTTTTACTGACTTTTCCGTATCAAAGATTCTCACCATCACCAGAAAGTGTCCTCACGTATAATTTTTCTTTGCAGACATTGACAAGAAAGCAAACCCTTTATGAAGAGAAGACTGGCAACAATAATGACCAACAACCACACATAGGATGCGATAATGACAGCAAGCCACACCACACAAAGTTAGTAATGTATGCAAACAAGCCAAAATGAAACATGCACGGTAAAGTCCTTATTTTTAAGCAAAATACACACTAAGAAAAATAATGAAAAAAAAAAAAAAAAGAAAGAAAGGAAAGAAACTGGAATAGGCTTGATTGATTGATTGCACACAAAATTCATTGTTGTCCTGGAAATAGATGTTTGGAAGTAAGAAGTAGGTCACAACTGCAAGTGTTTTGACAAAAAACGGTGGATTACAAGCCCAGACAAACATGTGATGCAGCATGTCTATCCAAGCTTTTAACTCATTCGCGGTTAGCCAAATCCAGATGTGTGGCTTATGCCGTGCATCCAGAATCGGCTGGCCGCGAATGAGTTAACCCATATCATACTGAGGCGAAAAGCTTCAAATTTGTACACTGCCATATGCAAGCTACATTATAGTACTTACAGATAATGATACAGACACTTGGCTTTAGTTCAAGGGTGGTGCCAGAATAGCTTGGCGCCTAGAGGCGCCAAGCTATTCCGGCAGTACCCTTGAACTATTTTAGTCAAACTTATTTCACACACTGGTGTATTCCGAACAAGGGTTAATCCACTTTTTGTTGTTGGTCGAAACAGGTGCAATTCTGACCCACTGCTGATTTGTGGAGATCATCTACTGCCAGGGACATGTCAATGTGACAGAAAATCACAAGATTCTGGTCTCAATTATAGGACTTTACTGCATTTGTTTACATGTGGCCACAGAAGAACATAAATACAGATGAAGAAAGAAAGTAAACATTAAGCACCACACTTACTAACACCCCTTTTTCCATTAAGCACTTGTTTGAGCACAAAAATGTGTGAATGTTTATGTGTGCGTGTTCACATCCCAACCTTTTATTCTGTAAAATTCCCAATATAAACTTCATGATGAGATTTTTTAAAGTTGACATAATGGCGGTTTTTAAAAATATCAGTATGACAATGGCTTCATTGTTTTCAAAGTCAAGAAAGTCTTAAAATTGTTGGTTGTGAATGTGAAACTGGTGGACAAACATAAACTGAAAACGCAGAGCACAATTATGTGAGAAAAATGTTTAAAGAGTTTGTGGGGAAAACTGGAACTGTAAAATGTGTTCTTGACTGTAATTTGGACCTAATACAATTTTTTTTAAAAAAAGACAACTCTCCAAGCAGCATACACACATGGTTGAAAGCTGGCAATTGGGAAAATATGGAGAGGCAGGCAAAGGGCCACATAGGTGCTGGTGAGGTGCCCAAAATGAATTTCGTAAGCATTTCTGTTGCTTCTGCTGCAATATACTATATATTAACACTAGAAAATGGAAGTCATTTTGTTCTGGGAGCTTAAGAGTTACATTTTGCTAACAGTGTAAAAACTGGTTTGGCTCTGAAAATACAAATTTCCATGCAAAAGGCATTTTTGTCTGAAAGCTTTCACCAATGTTCATGCTTTTACCACCACCAGTTTGACATGAACGCATTCCCCCCCACTAAGACACAGAGTGGTAGTTGCATGGGTCTTGATAGTTCAAGGTAGTTCCCGATATGCTTGGCAACTAAGAAGGCACCAACCTAATCCACAACTTACTTTGAACTCTCATGGATGATCCATGGCCCACTTTGTTGCCTTTAAAGGCGGATGCATAAAATCACACACACTCACCGCAAGACTGTGTCCCATTGGGATGCCCGCACCGAAGGCCCCAGGTTGTGGACTCGTAGCAGATGTGATGTAGCTCAGTCCATCATGGTGGTGAGACTGGTACAGGTCCAGCGGGCTGGGGCTGGTGGCCGTGAAGGGGCGGCTGCTGACTGGGGAGGAGGCGGTGGGGAACTGACCACCCAGGGCGTTGATGGTGGCTGTGGTGGGCGGGGCAACACGTTTGATTGAGTTTAATTGACAGATGGGTTTGGTTACGGACAGAACATTGCCGCTTATGTATGACAGTTCCCCCACTGAGGTCGGTTATGGAAAGAACAACCTCGCTTATCTATTTCAGACGAAAAGGGTGATTATAACGCGTAAGGAAGTGACCAAGCTTGCAAGAAAAAATATTTCCAAGAAACAAGGTCAAAACACACTGTTTTTTGTCTTTGGTTCTTGGAAGCATATTCCTTTCTTTCTTGGTTGATTTCCACACCTGCTGATACCCCAGTGGCTCCCCCAGTGATAAAGACATGACAGGTGAAAAGAACTGAAGATTTGATTTTGAAGCATTGCTCACACTCATTTTCCTCTGAGTAGGTCGTGTAAGTCTCAGAGTATGTGCATGTGAATGTGTGTGCGCATGAACACTTTTACATGCGCAGTGAGTCCAGTGTTTTCCTGGAGAACAGTGCTATACAAGAACTATGTATTATTATTTGTTGTTATTTTTTTCTTTAATGCTCATATGACTGATTTCTTGTGATGGAATTGGAAAAAAAGAAAAAGAAGTCATAAGAAGTACCCAACGGAGAAAGAAACACGCTTAGAAAAGACGGGTACAACACAATTTATTAATATTTCGGGTAAATACCCTTTGTCAAAATAGACAAACAAACAAACATAGAGATTAGCCGCTACTTATCTTCAATGGCAGAAGGAATGTGGCAACTGAAGGAGGTGACGTAAAATCTTTATTTTACGTCACCTCCTTCAGTTGCCACATTCCTTCTGCCATTGAAGATAAGTAGCGGCTAATCTCTATGTTTGTTTGTTTGTCTATTTTGACAAAGGGTATTTACCCGAAATATTAATAAATTGTGTTGTACCCGTCTTTTCTAAGCGTGTTTCTTTCTCCGTTGGGTACTTCTTTGCATATTACACGCTTGGCAGTCACCTTTTTGGTCTGGATTGAAAAGAAGTCATAGTCACAACAGTATTCTGGCACCACTGTCCATAGAATTATTCTGTCTGTCAGAAAAATTTGCACTGGAGCTGAGCGTAAAATTGTCTGTTGACTGCGTTTGTTACTAATATCTGACATGAGAGTGTGGGTGTGAAAGGCTATGCTCGTGTGTTTGTATGTAAAATATTAACGTACTTCAAAGTCGTACGTAACAAAACACACAAACAGAGAGACATGACAAGAGAGAGAAAGAGAGCAACGATGAAAACAAACAGAGAGAGAGAGAGAGAGAGAGAGAGAGAGAGAGAGAGAGAGAGTAGCTGGGACAAGACTGCCGTACACATAAAGAATACAATATCTAATATGTTTCAGAGGATAGTCCCAAAATATCCCTTGAGTGAAAAATAATATACTAAATGAAAAATTAAGAAAAATAATAAACAAATAAAAAAAGAAAACATGAGAAACTTCCAACCTGATCGAGCCTCTAAAGGATGTAACAGGATCTAGACAGAATACGCGCACAAGCATGGCTAACATCCACTACGTTCTGCTACAATGACGATACAGATTAC
This sequence comes from Semisulcospira habei, assembly GCA_036245525.1. Lineage (NCBI taxonomy): Eukaryota > Metazoa > Mollusca > Gastropoda > Semisulcospiridae > Semisulcospira > Semisulcospira habei. The sequence continues at coordinate 92,309,731 of BTPG01000007.1, read as the reverse complement.
TGTCTGCTGGTCTGTGATTTTCGACCTTATGGCCTAGAGCATTAATGTCCAAAAAGACAGACCAGCACAATTATATGAAGTGATATAGAGAAAGCAGTGACTTAACAAAACACACACATTACATGACTGCTACACCCACAAATTTAGTCTCATAAGAAACATCTACTCAACCCAACAAAAAAAAAAAAAAAAAGGAAAAAAGAAAATAGAAAAAAAAAAAAAAGAAAAGGAAGGGATCCCTAGTAAATAATCAGTACTTGTCAATTGTCCTATCCAGAAATTCTTAATATATAGCCACACTGGTTGTCTCCCTGGATTCGCCGAGCTAATCAAGGGAGAAAACCAGTATGTAGTGTACTTTTTTACCTAATTGTTTTCATGAATTGTCAAAATGTAAAAAATAAAATAAAATAACAATAATAAAAAAAAAAAAAAAATAAATACTGGTACCTCCTCTCTGGGTCTGTGACATTAAACAAGCCTATACCTCCCGACAATGACAGAGAGAGCAAGTCACATAAAGAGAAGCTCATGTCTGACTGAGAAATTACCCTGTCTTATGACATGTAATGAGACAAGAGTTTTCGTCGCATGAAAGGAAGCCGACGTCACGTTATAGGATTGTAACCAACAGACATGAGTTTTTGTTGCATAAAAAAATACAATTGTGAATTTTGGTCGTTTGACATAAACTCACCCAATGAATGATCAGTCTCAGTTAATGACAGAAAATCAGCGGATGAGAATTAAGGACTCCAGTCACATGACAGGAAATTAGCCAGTGAGAGAACAGAGATTGAGCTGAGCAACCCACCAATGCTGGTCATAGTTCGGCCGAAGGGTTCCCGGGCCAGAGTTGGCGTGGTCATGGGATGGGGGTTGGGCTCGCTGCGCGAAATGGTCAAGGGGGCAGCTGCACCTGCAGTCTGGCTGACCCCAAAATCATGGAAAACGGTCGGGGATGTGCGGTCTGCAGTAGGGGCAGCACTCAGCTGGGGCAGAATGCCGTAACCAGGGAAGCCTACGACAGACAGACAAAGGGTACACACCCTCTTAGTATTACTGCTTGGATTGACTAGTCAAAACTGATTGTTTTAAAAATGGTTCTGTTATTTTGATCTTCAAAGTTCAAACGACTGATCTCTTTTTTATGGGATAAAAAAGTCATCTAATTTTATATATATATATATATATATATATATATATATATATATATATATATATATATATATATATATATATATATATATATATATATATATATATATATATATTTAAAGTCATAAAATGTTATTTTGCTTTAATTCCTCTTACACCTGTAGATGAAAAAAAAAGAGCCCTGATGTAGATCAAATCATGACAGGCTCATTTAGTACATCAATATTCAGCACTCACTCATCCCAATCGTATCAAATCTTTTCAACAACATTAATCAACTTACAACTTTTTAAATTTACTTTTCTTTGAAGGCGTTTTTTTTTCTTCTTCAAACACTCGATCCCTTCAATATTTTTCTTTTTTGTCAACTAATTGATGGTGTGATCAACCATGTCTTCATGACATTTTTCTTTGATTGATCACATGATGACAGATGTAAGATAGATATCCGTAACTCACAGAATGATAGGAATTCTTATTTGGACCTGTCAGACCTTTGTGTATGCAGGTAAAAAACTTGCACTTTGGCACAAATACCCTTGTTTGTTACACTTTTCGTTCTCCCTATATTTCTGTACAATAACCAAGCACTCATTCAAGTAACCTGAATGCCTATATGGGATAACTTTCACTTTTAAACAAATTTTGCTTCCCTGGTGGACGGCACGTGTCTCCCCCCTGTTCACACACACAAGCTACTAAATTCAAAGCAACTGGCTACATGTAGTTCACTAGTTTCTAACAAGCAATAAAAGAGCTGCTCTACAAAACAGGACCAAAAAAAAAAAATTATATATATATATATATATATATATATATATATATATATATATATATATATATATATATATATATATATATATATATATATATATATATATATACAAATTATGATAGTACATCTTTTTGTATCAACTGTATTGATAAAAAACCCACAAAAAAACCAAAAAAAACCTTAAACTACTTGTGCAAGTTTTAAACTATGCAATTTGCAGAACTACCAAAATAATGAAATTCTGTCATGCACCACTGAAAAATAACACTGGACTATTGTTTTCCAAATACTGCTGAAACAGTACGTCTATAAAACTACAAGCAAGCAGTATTCACAATGCGAGTGTGCAGTGAAAGGGGGGGGGCGGGGGGGACTTGCTCTTTGCAACGTGGAACCGTCATGCACTAAGGAAGGCGATGGCCAAAATTTGTTCACAAAGTTAAAGTTATGACAAGTTACAACAAACAGCATGAAGTAAAACAAGAAAGAATATGTCTCAGATATAGTTGGTGGTAATACGACACACACACCAACATATCCTAACAAAACACACACACGTACATGAACGACTACAATGATTAACTCCCTTGTACATCGAGCCACCGGAACAAATTTACAGTACCAGTTGCTGCATGCACAAGAGTGTTTAAAGGTTTTAGTGAAACCGATAAATACTGCTCAATTCACATAGATCTGACAATAACAAAAGCATATGACTGAAGCTTTACCATGTTCAACATTGCAATTTGTATATACCAACAAACAAGAAAATAGTAATTTCATTTTCAGTTCAAAGAAACTGACAATGTCATCATTAACACACTGAAATGTCTTTTTTTGCAATTTTAGTTATGAGGATGAAAATGGGATGCGCAATCCAAACAATGTTATCAGCTGAGCAAGAAGCTGACTTCTCCACAGTGTCAAATACTGACCTTTCTACCATTTGGAATGTTACGTACAATTATTTCAAATTGAATTTTCACATACATAAACAACAGACTTTCTCAAGGAGAATATAAATAATAGTGTCTACATCAATCCATGTCAGAACATAGCTTGCTTGCTCAACTCATAACAGCGCTTGCTACAGAAGGGTTGATTATGCTCTAGACAAGGTAAAATCTTCTGCCAAGTACCAACATCAAAGTACAAGTACAATGCCATGTGAAGCCAAAGGAAGCAAGTCGATTTTTGTAAGTGAGATTTGCATTGTCAATCAATGAAAGTCTTGCTTTTCACAAATATAGACTTTCTGTCGTTTGCCTTTACTGGGTACAATAACTGTAGTGAGCATACAGAATGTATCAAAATGCAATTAACCCAAAGGGATATCCTGGATGTTTTGGCAAATTGAAACTGCTGCCAGAAACAAACATTTTCACACATGTATGGTGAAAGTTGGGGATAATCATGTTTTAAAAGACTTTTGAATAAGTTTGGAGCAATTTGCCCTGATTTCACCATTTAAGAGATATTAAGTTCAAGTAGTCCAACATTCACCCGAGTGTATCCATCATTTTTTTCCTTAAAATTGTATGGAAATATTTCGCTTAAAAATCAACAGAACACATGTTGCATCAAGGATACCCTTTAACTCATTCGTGACCAGCCACATCCGGATGCGCAGCTTATGCCGTGCATCTGGATGTGACTGGCCACGAATGAGTTAATAATAATAATCGTAAAGTTGCATAATGGTCTGCATGAGAAGCAGTGGTTAGCTGGTATATCTATTTATCAGTCTTTGCGTGTTTATTATTTATATAATGAAAAAAAAAATGACTCGGATTTTTTTTAACACTTTAACTCTCAGAACTAAATGACTTCCACTCTAAGGAATGGAAGTCTTTCAGTCCTGGGAGTTAAAAGGTTAACCCCTTCCCTGAAGATGCCGTGTCTATGGAACTAATCCTGTCTGAAAAATAATTTGTTTACCTGAGGTCAGCAAGTGGCAAAGATTTGTTAAATCTCCTTTCTGTCAAATTTTCCAACTACATCATACTATAAATGAAGAAATGCTAGTTGCAAGCAAGCAAGAAACAGCTAGCTTACAGCGACTCAACAACAGAGCATTAATTCTGTACTATCCCATACCATTTCTGACAGACCCACTTGGAGAGTGCACCACAAGTACACTTCTATTCAAATGAGTTGCTAAGCATCTCATTTGAATAGAAGTGTACTTGAGGTGTACTCCCTGGGGTGTGCACCAGCAAACGGTATGGGAGTTCTAAGACACTACCACTCCTCATGCAGTTTCCAGCTATGTAGACTATAAATCATGATGTATCAAAATGTGTAACTACACTGTAGTTCACAACCACCACGAAAAGTTTTAGTTATTCATAAAGCCAGACACAGTCTAAGTAACGAACAGCACCCAGTACAAATACAGTCATGGCAATCAGTACGCACTACAGTATACGAGAGAAAAAAGTCAAAAAGAGCATAGATCTGGTCAAAGCGTACAATTACATGTGGCGCACCATAGCATATGCACACACGCACACACAAGGCATGACAGAACTGTGCTCAGAATCTCTGCAAATGTCTCCCTATGTACACACAAAAGGCAGCCACAGTCATCAGAGCAAAACTTCACATGCCACAAAACCACTACTTTGTCATACAGACACAAGAACAACACCACAGATAAATGCGTCCTTGCACTAAATGTCATTCAAGAGAAAACAGCCAAAAAAACTGGGAGTGTGTGTGCTGGGGTTGGAGGGTTAATGTGTGGGGTTGGGTGTGGTCACAAATAGCCAAAGAACAGGAGGGCACAGATCCGAGAGCTAGCCCTTGTGCACATGCAGCCACGTGTCCTGTGCAGGAACCTAGCTGCATTCACAAGGGTATTAAAGATCAATTGTGAGTTTTGGGCCCTGCAAAAAGATGACCGTGACCCGCCATTGCTACTTTGCAAATGCATGATCGCAGGGTGTTTCCTAGTCAGCAGCAAAAAGGATAGACATCTGCATGGAATAAAATATATGGACAATATGTGAATGGGAATAGGATGTGAACCGAAGGAAAGCACTGTCAGGAAGAACAGAATTTTAGAACTTCCAAATGAAACTCACCCCAAACTGTCTCGACCCCCTTGTGCATGCAGATCGGTACAATAAACAGCACTGTAAACAGTATCATCAACTGCTTGCACAAGGGGGTTACCAGTTTAACCCAACCCTGCACCTAAATCTGTCAACTGGTGTGTATTTGGGGCCAAACCTAGTGTGACGCACTTAGTCAAGTTCATCTAAACCACCCTTCAGTTTGGGATGCAAGTGACTGCTATCACTGAAGACAGGACTATTGAAAGGGAACAACAGGACAACCCAATGGTAAACAAGTATGTGTGACCAAGGCAGACCTCAGCAGAGCAGCTCACTCCCCAGTCATTTTATCAGTTTATAGAGGCATGGACTTTTTTAAATATGTGATTTTTCTAAAGTAATTTCTGTTATTAATTCTACAAATCTAGAAGCAGCTGCAAGTGACTGATTCTCACTACAAGCGGCTGCAAGAAATCAATTTTCTCTTTAGCCAGTACATTTTGCAGACTTTTTCGAAATCTAAAAGAAAAAGCAACCTCAAAAATGGCACAGTGAAAAAATTACTCACTGTCATGTACACATATGTACATAATGTATATTATAATAATGGCACTGCACTGACAACACCTACAGCCCAAAATACAACAGCAGTACAAAAAACTGCCACTGCACAGTTACACTTACAACCAACAGCAAGGGGGGAAACACCACAATGAAAGAAATGAACCAAAAAGGGAAACTGAAACCGACTCTGGCAACCGGCCCCAGAAAACCGGAAACCAAAAATCGGTCCTAGAATAAACAAACTACAAAGTGGTGTGACAAATTAAGCCCCTTGTGCATGCAGCTGTCGGTACTGTAAACAGTACCGGCGGCTGCATGCACAAGGGGGTTAAGCCCCCTGCCTTACCAGGTACCATGCCATGAAATCCCACGATTCCGCGGGCGGGTGCGCGAGAGATGGGGCGAGGGGTGAGCGTGCGAGAGGCTGCAGTGGTCTGAGCAAGCACCTGACCGAGTCCTGTGTACATTGAAAAATGTCCACCATGTTATTTTACTCATTGGTCCCTAGTGTCACAAAGTCCAAGTCTGGGAGTTGTCTTCTGAAGACGTCACAGATCAAGTGACAGATTGAAAATGACAATTCATGGATGGTGCCAGAATAGCTTGGGCCTGAAGATATTCTGTCACCACCCTTGAACTACCATGGTTGATCCATACACTTGTTGAGTGTCAGGTCTGATTGGATCAACATGGTTGGCCAAGTTACAATAACTGCCACATTAAGATCCAAGTTTCTACCTTACCCTGACTGGACTCCTAATCCCCACTACCAAATCCCTGCTGCTAGTCACAATTACAACTCTAGAATTTGTACATAAGTACTGCAAATGTATCTTTACTTATCTTGCCCCCTTTATTTATAAAGCTCTTCCCTTTCTACCTATACAGCTCCCAGTTGTAGATTACTAAAACAAAAAACAACAAAATGGACAATGAGATCTGACAACTATCTGAGGGACTACAGGATTGTCAAGACATTAATAACCTTATTCTTACACTTTCTGGGGGAGCTATAAATGGAAAGGCAGCCATTACCCATCTGAAAATAGTTGGGGCAAAAGAAGGACTGAATGACAGAAAGAATTAGCTAATAACAGCAAACAAAGATGAACATAAACAATATGGAAACAATGGATTCAAAGAGAGAAGATGTCTGCAGTTGAAAATCTTTATTTCAAAACGATCTTCAGTCCATCATATACTGCAATGTGGATGCCAAAAAAAAAAGTAAGGTGACAGAACAGACAGCAAGTTTTTTTTTCTTCTTAAAACAGCAAGCACATTTGGGTTTGAAAAAAAAAATCAAGAACAGCGACGGAAAACTCAGGACACTTTTCCATCTACAAGATGCACAGATTCACAAAAACCCCTGCATCCACATGGGCCAATGCGAATCTATGATTGTGGATGGAAGAGGCTGATACATCCTCAGATGGAGGAAGCATAGGCTGTAACTGAAAGTCTATGACAGAGTTTTCTTGTCTGGGCCAATCTTCAGCTTCAAGCTACACAAAACAAAACAGGTACAAACATCTACCATGTGTAGTCTACCAAAGATAAGTGGACAAGCCATCTACACTGTGTTTCACATGGCAGTATGAATTAGTGGCTTATCAATATAATCAGAATTGCAATGGGCAAAATGATTCAAATATTACATTAAAACTCTGTTCAATCTTGCACAAGTGGCTTTGTTGTTGTTTCTTTGGACTTCACTTAACATCCTGACGGCAGCAAAAACATATTTTGGACAAACTTATCCCAAGTCTTGCAAACATTCTTTAATAAATTGAAAGAAATGTTTCTTCTTCTTTTTATAGTTATGCCTTTCTTCTTATTGGACAAGTATATGCACTGCTTTACCACTATCATTTGAACACGAACACCTCTTAACCTGTTGCTACACCTGAGAGCAAAGTCTAGCAAGCTGATAGATGTGCAGGCTGAATAAGATATCTGGAGCAGTCTCATTAAAAAAAAAGTAGCTTTTTCTAGAGTGGGACAGGAAGCAAGTGTTCTTGCTTTCTCAGTGATTTCATAATGTTGTCAGGTGGCAAGTGATATTTATGTATTTAATTGCAACGCCCATTTTAAGAAATGACTTATTCATTTAGAAAAAAAGCACCGACAAAAAGTGAGAGTTTCCATGTAACATTTTTGTTGTTGTTTCTTCACCAGCTTCCAAATCTTAAAAAATCAAAAGGAAGAAAAAGGCCTCTGGAAGAACAAAATACTGTATCATAAAGACATCTGATATATCACACTCCGTCACAGTTCAACAGTCATATGCTGCTCAGAGACATTGTCACTGATAAAACATCACCTTTAGAGAAGCATAGTTTTAACTCATTCAGCCAGATGGCCGTATTTCCCAAATTTTGGAGGCATCATCTCATGACTATGCACAGTTGCAGGAGATGGATCGATCATGATAATTCAAGGGTAGTGCCAGAAAAGCTTGGCGCCTGTTGGCGCCAAGCTTATCTGGCACTACCCTTGAATTATCATGGTCGACCCATCTCCTGCTGTAGTGCATCAAGGCTGAATGGGTTAATCTAGTTTTAATGCTACGTTTTTTTGTGGTGACAGTCCTTCACTTGAAGTCTCTGATTTTGATAGCTGACAAAACACTTGCATGTTTGTTTACACAGTTCTAAGACAGCACATAAACATTTAATTGTACAACATAACAAGTAAACAAAACTGTTTGTGCTTCAAAGCTATTTCAAAGCTAATGATGTCATTTTAAAAGTAATTAGAGAAAGTTAGGAATAAGTTCCATTCTACATGCTGAGTTTTATGAAACGATTTTACAGTTTTGCAAAATGTAAACAAACACAAGAGATTATTTTTTAGGGTGGAGTTAAATGCATGCAAAAACATACCAAAATCTGCTTCATAAACATCAGATGTTTTTCACAATACAGAAAAGTGTTCCTATCCTTTACAATACATAAGCACCACTTATTTTTTATCCTTTTTTTTTTTTTTTTAGTTGGCACAGACAGAAAAAAAATTGAGCCAGTCATGACAATCATGAACAAGCTTAAAAAATACATGGCACCCACTCAGTTTAACTCTTAAACTCCCAGAACTAAATGATTTCCATTCTATCGAATGGAAGTAATTTATTTCTGAGAGTTTAAGAGTTAAAAAAAGAAAGAAAAGGTTTCGAAGGAATTAGGGAAAAAAGACAACAATGGAATAAATTTCATGCGTATATGTACATAGTTTGATGACTAAAAAGGGTTGGGGCTTGGGGCTTGTGTTTGAAATTCCACTCACAAACAACAACCCATTCAGCCCCGACACACTACAGCGGGAGATGGGTCGACCTTGATAATTCAAGGGTAGTGCCAGATTAGCTTGGCACCTGTCGGAATTATCATGGTCGATCCATCTCCTGCGACAGGTACATAGTCTTTAGATGACGCCTCCAACATTTGGGAAATGCGTGCGCCGGGCTGAATGAGATAAGTACAATTTCAAACTTTGAACATCGTGAATAAAAAGGAGTTGCGCTTGAAATAATTTACAGGTAAAAAAATGTGTAACAATACAAAAATTCCATTCCACATCACAAACAATATGTGGAGTCCATGTTTACACACAAGGAAAAAGAAACACATACATACTCACACAGGCGCACATAGTAATGAACAAAACCCTGATATTTCCTCATGGCAAAGTAGATATCCCGAGGTAATGTAACACGAGGGGGGGGGGGGGGGGGGGGGGGGGGGGGAGGATATTAAATACACAAGGATACAATCACAAAACCATTACATACATATATATCATATTATAGTGTGTGCACAACATTTAAAAATATTTGAAATTTAATGAAAATCCTAATATGAAGACCGAGTGTCCTGAATGCTTAACTTACAATAAATAATTGAATAAACTGAGTATTTCATCAGTTTCACTGCTGTTTCCTAACTGTAGTTTATCTAAATGCATTTAACTGTCTTTCAAAACAGAAATTTAAAATATCCAAATCAGATTATGCCCTAATATCATACACATCTTGCTTCTGTTTAACAGGACATGTTTGAGGTATGCAATGGCACAAATGTGTTAATGTTATTAATGACAATAAGTCTCTATAATCTCACTTAATCACAGTCAGGTTTAATACAATTAGATCTAAATGAATAAGATACTTTCTCTGTACACTAAATTACTTGTTCATGATCCATGTGTACCAGACTCTTTCTTACTTTACAACTGATTTCAAAAGTAACAATATCTCACACATTGTTGTGTTCTACAGAGCATAGTTAGACCATAACTGGTGTAAAGTTTTAGTTATAAACAAACATGTAAAGCATCTTAGGATCAGCAGAGGAGAAAAGCACTTTAACTCTTTGTTTGTCGATAGCACATTTTGTCATGATTCCTGCAGAAATCATTGTGACAAAAAAGTGTCGATGGCCAGAGGGTTAAATTTTAGCCTATGTTGAACTCTATGTAAATGTATACTGTGAACATGTTTGGAGATGTGAAAAATAAATTACTCTGGCTTCCAAAGCCTGTGCTCTAGTCGATGGGAATTTAGTGTATACAAACGTACTGCCTTTGCTACATATGCTCACTTACTTATCTTGTGCTAAGCTACTATGAAAGCCTCAGGGCCCAGTTGTATGAGCGAGCTTAGCTCCTGCTGTCTTCTATCTAGGAACATGTGAAGCTTAACAAACCAGCTATTTTAATGAGTTAGACTAACTTTAGGGTTGGCACTATCTTGGAAGCAACTCCATTTTGATAAATATACAATTTCTCTACCTAAACCTACAGATTTCTTCATGTCCTTCATACATACTGGCGCTGCCAAATTATGAACATACAGAGATATCAAGCACCATTTTTGACCCAAAAATCAGAATTTTACACAGTGAGAATGTTTATGTGAAGCCTCACAACAATATGGTTATAGTTTATTGCTCTGCTTATTGCTGTAACCGGATAAAACAGGGAAAATATCACAGAAATGTGTACGATTATTTTAAATCAAGTTCATAATATCTTATTTCCTATGTGATAGATCAAACGCTACACAACCACAAAAAAATGTCAATCTGCCCTAAACCAAAACTGAGTGTGCTACTCAACAGGGAAAACAATGAATTATTACATCATCTTTTGAATGATGCAATGCTAATGCCAACAATACTTAAAACATTGTTAATCCTATACTCTCTTAACTCTGAAGCATTTTTTTAAAAATTGTACATAAAGCTGTCACATTAAAAATAAAATAAAACATGAAAAAAAGATATTCTGTGTGATTTCTGGTTCTTGTACATACAACCTGGCAACAAAACATTCTACCATAGCTTTGGTAAATCGGATAACATTTTTGAAGAAGAAAAATCATGTTTGCGCTTTGATAACAGACGCTAAAAGAACAGTTAACTTTTAGATGCAAAACCCAGATTTATCTTTACTCCCTCTTAGCAAAAGTCATTGGGCCGATGTCAACTGTCAACGGAACATGGACTATTTACTAACTGGGGTCTTTGAATTTCCACCCCATGACGGGTGGAAATTCAAAGACCCTAGTTAGCAAAGTGTCCTTGTTCCTAAAAACTCTGGCTGCAAAACTGCACACAGAAACTAATGTTCTTCTGAATGAACTGATTTTTTGTGGCACAAGAGTATGTGACCTTAATGGAGTTGTATTACAGCGCTAAAAAGACTGACCTAACCCATCTGTGCAGTCAGCCACTGGTACTGGAAAAAGTACCAATGGTTGCCTGAACAAAGGGTTCAAACATGAAATAACTGGGTGCAGTGATTTGTAACAGCACAAAAATCTGGTCCAAAGCCTAGACAGAAAATATGACATGGAGAAGTTTCACACAAGATAATAAATAGAACGTTAACCCCTTGTGAAAGCAGCCACCAGAACTGTTTACAGTACTGGAGGTTGCATGCATAAGGGGGTCATACCATGATAGGACATAAACAGGGCAAACGCAGGGGGAGGAAGAAGAGCAAATATAGGTCTCGCACTCAAAAAATGGAAATTCGTTTTCACCAGAAGAGAGACTGGCATGTTTTTCGGGGCAAAATAAATATGCTTTTGAACACAACACACATCTGTACACCCACACACCATACCCTTGTATGAGAGGGAAAAATGTGGCGGTCCCCTTTAACCACCTGGTACAAGCAGCCAACCAGTACTGTTTACAGTACCATTGGCTGTGAGCACAAAGTGGTTAACTTTTTGGCAGTTGGTAGTGGTTTTTGTCACAATGATTCCTGCAGGCATCAATGTAACAAAAATCACTACGGGCAGCCCAAGGGTTATGTAAACCGCTGAGAGGGAAAAGCGATAGATTAAAGTACATGTTAGTCTAGAAAGGTACATGAAGTCAGTGGACAGTTATTATATTATGTTTCTTCTGATATGTCCTGGGGTAAACATCTGATCTGTTTGCATATCAAGAGACACAGCATACACCGCTTGATATTTTATTCGGACTGGTCTCTTTAACCTCCTTGTGCATGCAGTCACCCACGCTGTGAACAGTACTGGTGGCAGCATGCACATGGGGGTTAACACACACGGAGGGAGCAGCTGCAAAAGAAGCATTTTAACACACTTTCCGCTGTGGGCCATACACACCGAAGTGTTTTTTTTTTTTTTTTTTTTTTTTTTTTAGCGCAACTAAACTCATAGTCAACAGGCTTTGGTACTGAAAAACTCTTTTTAATCCTTTTTTCTGAATTCGATGGTCACAGATGTCAGCTATACACTAAACACTATGATACAAAGGGACTTAAGACTGTCTATAAACTGCTACGCCTTACAAACTGTTGGGATAAAATTTCGCTGTTTCAAAAAAGCTGCACAAAACTCGGGAGCTATGCATGTCTCACATGGGTGCACCAAAACTCCTGTTGAGGGAAAAGTTAACCCCTTTCTGCATTCGGCCAGTGGTACCGTGAACAGTACAGGTGGCTGCATGTACAAAGAGGTTAAAGTGTCCAACACTAACCCACATCCCAGGGAACAGCCTGACAATAAAAAGGCTTCCAACAGCCACTGTGCACCCCATATTTGAGTGAAGGTCATACAAACACGAAGGACCAGGAAAAAAAAAAACATCCAGAAGGAAAAAAACACAATTCAACACGTGGTGTCATATATGAACAATAAATAATTCCCTTCTCTTCTTCCTCCATCACGTAAAAAACACACAGTTCACTTCCTTATGCTATACATGTCCATCCTTCCAGCACGCTGCTCTGGGAATTTTGCCACAGCAATGCCTCATGTTGTTCGGATACCAGCTTCGGAGATTACCAAGGACTCGAACCCACAACCCTGTCCGTCCTGACGAGTTGCGAGCTGCGAGAAGGGTGGGGGTCCAGCCCCGCCCTAGGTGATCAGAATCCTATGTGAGGTTCAGGGTACCAAGAAGCCAAATGCAAGAATTCCATACCTGGGTAGTAGTAGCTGGCGGCTGGAGCCAGAGCTGCTGCTGGGAACCCGCGTCCATAGGCGTGAGCAATTCCAGGAAAGCCGGGCGGAAGATAACCTGTAACACACAAACACAACATATTTTACTGCATCAGCCACATGGTCATGGTGGCTTATGAAGATTAGTACAGCCGACCTACTATTAATACAGTGTTGAAGTTTGCTTTCATTATTTAGTATTTGAATATTCATCGGTTCAGCTATTTGCACTGCATTTCTCTATCCCCTCCCTACACCAAACTATAGGCCTTTCACTGAACCAACAAAACATATACATAAAATGCTATTTAAATGGTCCCATCATGTCCTTTACAAAACAGGAAACAATCACATGTTGTTCTACCCAATGCAGCCACGAAACACTTAAAAACATATGCAGCTACTGAAATGCCTCTTTATTTTGTTACCACACTCCAACTATCATGGTCAATCTGTATTTTGCAGTGATAAGTAGTTCAGACGGCAATGTGGGCATTTGGAATTTAGGCTCAATGTATTTAATCTGCTGACTCCTAAACAGCCACATACATTAAATCATCCTTAAAAGTAAACATCTGAAAGAAAAACACGAAACAGTTCATCTGATTATCACAAATTTTAAAAAAAAGTGATCCAATAATTCCTGGAAATTTTATAAAATGCATTATGTAATGCATAATAGAGCATATATCTTGACTTACCCCCTTCTAACAATAGCATACAACCCATGTCTAAAACAAGCCAATACAATCGTGTTGTTAAATTTTAATCTAGAGCTTCATTCATACATTTATTCATCTATACATCTGCTGATTTTACTTCTCTTAAAATCAAACAAACTCAGCTGCATTGCTAAAACTGACCTTAACTAAACATTCATAAACTGTGATTACCTGACACTCCATCTAGTATATCTTGCTAATGATGTCGCACATAGGTACACAACATGTATTGGGGAAAACAGTGACACAAACCATGCACTAGGCATCACCGTCATGCGTACAGACACAATCTGAGCTACGCCCATCTGCTCCCAAACTATCCGCTGGAGTACTTCCCAGATAGACCCACACGAGGAGTACACCACACGTCCACTTCTATTCCAATGAGATGCTAAGCATCTCACTTGAATAGAAGTGTACTTGTGGCGTACTTAGCATCTCATCTAAAATGAAGTGTAATTGTGGCGCATACAGTTTATGGGTCTAGCTGGACAGTACTCCCTCAAAGGGTCATCATTTCCAGTTTAACCCCCTTGACATGTGGCCACTGGCGATACTGCACCGGTCACTGCATGCACAAGAGGGTTACGACAATGTTGCCACAACACTGGAAATGTTCTTTTCATGCATGAAGTACATGGGAGTATTGTATGCCCACTGTAACATGCAACTCAATGAAAATAATAAAATGGTTAAATGCACTGTAGAGTTGACATATCAGGAAATATGTTCAGTAATATGACTGGTACATTGTAAGTTTACGAAGCATAAATGCACCGCCCATCTCGGAATGAACTAGAATCAATCAGTTTTCAATGTAAACTTTTATGTAATACCTAATGTATGCAGCTGTACACATTTGACATTGACAGATGTATAAAAAAAAAAATGAATTAATGGGCCAATGAAATTAATGGGAGAATGAATATATGAATTATCCACACCAACCTTGAGTTTTTCCCCCCATCAACACACAGAGATAAAGTATGATCAAAGTTGACAAGTCAATAAAGATACAGACATACATGCATCTGGTACAGACACATTGGTATTTTGTAACAAAAGCATGCAACACATGCATTCACTACACATGAACATGCAGATTTTAGTTTAACATGCAAATAAAACAGTGTGTGTGTGTGTGTGTGTGTGTGTGTGTGTGTGTGTGTGTGTGTGTGTATGTGTATGTGCGTGTCTGTGTATACATGCATAATTTTCTGACAGAATACTCAAAACGGAAAAAAAATCTTCAAATAAGGGCAGAAAGTAATCTGTATACATTATTATTATACCAGTGAGAAGAAAAAATTATTACAAAATTTATTTCATTTAACCAAAAAGTAAACAAGACAATACCGTGCACATGCAAATAGACCATCAGTACTAACTATAAGCATGCAGTAATATTAGACCCATAAAAAGCACCAACTTCTATAAGCATGAATTAATCAGTATCAAAGCTTTAGCAATTAACCCACTTGAGCATGCAGCCACCAGTACTGTTTACAGTACAGTGGCTGCATGTGTAAGAGGGTTACAACACTACTGCCATTACATGTAACATAAAGCCTAAATGTTTAGCTGCCCTGATGAAAACACAGAATTTTTTTTTTTATTTGTCCCTTCGGCTGTTGGCAGCAACGATTCTCGCAGAAATCATCACGATAATAATCGCTACTGACAGTCAAAGGGGCAAAACCATCTTTTATCCCCATTTGCATGCAGACAATAAACAGTACCTGTGGCTGAACGCACAGTGCAGCCAATCTCTCCCGACTAGGTTCAAACTGAAGGTACGCAACCCCTATCTGCTGACACGAACAGGAGTTGCTCCCCTTATACCAAATGCTGGGAAACATTTTCACATTTCTACAGGAGTTGCACCCCTTATACCACTCTAACAGTATTAACACTGATTTCAATTCAGCCTGTGATGAAACTTTTGTCTTCCTCTCGCGTGCCAAATTAGGGGCAGCCAAGAAATATTTTGCAGAAATAAAGTTTGTCATTACAACTAACTGCACCCTTGTAGCATTAGCAGGCTCAAGTTAAAAGTTAGCAGTTTGTGGACCAAAATGGCAGCATCACAAAAGCAAAACAACATTGTCAGTATGCAACCCATGCACCATTAGCAAACTAGCAACAAGAACTAGCTGTATTAGTTGCAGAAAATATAAATCATAACATTCTATGCCTAACAACTATGCTACAAATTTGTAGATAAATACCAGTTATTTCAAGAGGCTGGCCGGGTTTCGTGACACTTTCAAGAGTGCCGTTACTCATTGATATGGGGACGAGTGCCAGACCCATTTCATCTAGAAGAAGAGAAGAATTAGATCTAAGGTGACGAGTATTGAAGTACACACTATGGGACGTTCCCGCCAGCTACGGTGTAAGAGTTTATCTTCGAAACTCTCCAAAGAGAATAGACACAGACACATCCTGTTGAAACAGGGCTGTCACTCCTTTCGAAGGAGTGACTGCCCTGTTTCAAAAGTATGACACAAAAGGAATTAAAAGGAAAGGGAAGGGGGGGGGGGGGGAAGAGGGATTGGGGGTGGGGGGGAGGTGGGAAGTGTGCTTTCCACTGCTGCAAAATGATTGTAAAAAATGACTTCATTGTCAAAATGACGTAATTTTAAGATTGACCTCATGACAGTGTTCTTCTACATGCACACTGTCAAAACAGGAAGCTTACAATGATATGATTATAAGCTTCTGTCATATACATGACAGGAGTTCCTTAAAGAAACTGTCATGACTTGAAGCTGATGACATGGTTTATCTCTCTTCTCATGAGCGAGTTACAAAGAAACTCTTATACCGTAGCGGATGACAACGTCCCAAAGTTCTCATCATTAGTGCACCTTGACTTGTTTCTTTGAAAGAAAAGCAAAGCAAGCGCGTCTACGATATTTGCAAGCACAAGCAGCAAGACCAGACACAAACAGAGAGGAGCTGTCAAGGCAAGGGGAGTGCACCCAGCAGGCAGAAGAGCTGTCAGACATGGGAGACCACTTACAGAGCTCAGGGAGAAAACAATCGCTGGGGATATCCACTATATATTCCCCTTCGTCTGTCACTATATGGCCGAGGAAGAGAAAGGGAAAAAAACACATTTTGTCTTAGTATTCACAGATCAGAAAATGTGTAAAGCATGTCCACCCACACATAAATATGACAAACAAAACTACATAGAAACTAAGTCCGCAAGCATGAGATCTTACACTTTAACCCCCTTGCGCATGCGACAACTGGTACTTTGAACAGTACCAGTGGCTGCATGCACGAGGGGCAACACTGACTGTCATGTCCAATGTCTGTTATATTTTTTTTTAGCAGCCAAAGTGGTTATGCAAGATATGTTTTACAGAGGTCTTTCTTCTTTCCCATGAACTGCATTAACTGTTACATATCTTCGACTTCGTCAGAAAACTCGTGTGATCGAGCTGTTCAGAAATTCAAGATCATGGTTCACTGACACTAATATGTTGGCAATTAGCTGAACTTTTCGATGTAGACAGCTGCCTTTCAACTTTTATCTCATCGTAGTTTTGACAAGAGTTTGAATAGTTCTATCCCAAGCCCAATAACACTGAATTCCTTCTTTTTACTCTCCTTTTAGATCTCATGCCTACGATTTACTTGTGCTCCTGTACATTCACACCAAGTTCAAATGTAGTGGCACCTGGTACAGAAAACGTGTCATGAATAATCGCGTTACTTGTTCTTTTTTCTTTCAGGAAATGGGGTGGGGGATGGGCATGGGGTGGGGGTGACAATCTCTCATTTGAATATTCAATCTCACATAACTCTTTCACTTCCAGTGGTAGCTGTGATGATCTATCTACCGCAAAATGTACACACAGCTATGCAGACACTTAAAACACAATCGTCCTTACAAGTTACACCACAGATGGAGATGGATCATCCATGATAATTCAAGGGTAGTGTAGGGTTAGCTTGGCCCTTTAAAGGGTGCAAAGCTAATCTGTCACTATCCTTGAACTAATCATAAAGAATCCATTTTCCACACCTGGTACACAGCCCCTAAATGCCTCCATAGTTGAGACCATAGTGAACGAAGTGTGAGTGACTGAACAATTATGAGCTATTAAGCCCTGGAAGTGAAAGCAAGTTGCTGAAGGCCAGATACCAGTAATAATACAATATGTATCAACACTTCTTATACATTTTTCTTGGGGGGGGGGGGGGGTTGGAAAGGGGGGGGGGGTTGGGAAAGGGGGGGGGGGGTGGAAAGGCGGGGGGGGGGGTTTGGAAAGGGGGGGGGGGAGGATGGTGGGTGGGTAGGTGTATGTATGGAGGGATTTCGACAGATTTAGCAGATAAAGTATAGGTCAGTTGGGGACACGCCATGCATGTCTTTCCTAGCATACCCCCATTAAGCACTGACACACTATACACATGATGTTCATCAACCATGATAGTTCAAGGGTGGTGCCAGAAAAATAGCTTCCCAGCCAGCAAGCCCATGAGTACCGAGGTGGGGGCCGACGCGGGCCCCTGATAGACACAGGCCGTGTCGGCCCCACGTCGGTATTCATGGGCTTGCAGGCTGGGTTGGTGC
Organism: Semisulcospira habei; assembly: GCA_036245525.1. Taxonomy (NCBI): domain Eukaryota; kingdom Metazoa; phylum Mollusca; class Gastropoda; family Semisulcospiridae; genus Semisulcospira; species Semisulcospira habei. The sequence continues at coordinate 92,291,388 of BTPG01000007.1, read as the reverse complement.
CTCCAGGCGCCACTCTAACACTATCATGGTCGAGCTGTCTCTTCTACTGCCCTACAGTCTTCAGACGACAACTCTATTTTTTTTCTTCAAATTTGGACCATAGGGCTTAATGCGATATGATCACGGGTCTTAAAGACAAGTTCTCTGTACCGTGCAAAAGAAGCCAAATACCGAAACCGCACACAAGATATACATGAAGATCATATCTCGAATACGCAAGAAAAATATACAATGACCGAACATATTACCCCCCCCCCCCCCCACACACACACACCCTCCCCCCCCCCTCCCCTTTTGTGCATGCAGTCACCAGTTCCAGCATGCACAAGGAGGGTTTATCACTCTCACACAAAAGAAAAAACTTGGAAAGAAGAAAAAACCTATCACAATATGACTTTCACATTAACCCACCACTGCCTAATGACAGTATGATTCTAAGTCAACGCCACAGCACACGTTAGAAAATGTTGCTAAAAATGACTTTTTTTGCTTGGTAAAGTCGGGAAAATAATATGAGATGAAAACGTGTTGGGGAAACATCACGTAATTGGGAAAATTAAACGAACGCAAGGATGAGTAAAACAAATAATAAACAAACAAAAATGTGTCAAAAAGTTTGCCTGAACAATAAAGGCAAAAACTGGGTTCTGGTGATGTTAGGATAGGTATTATTCATTCTTCTTCACGTAAAGCAAGTTGATGAATTACCAGGGACTACGATTGAATGCCCATCCCGTCCATGTATAATACATATGCCTAAAAAAACACATGTATTAATGGAAATAGACAAATGCACATTTGACATAGCTTATGAGTAGAACTAATGTAAGTGGCAAAGGCAATGTGCAAATAATAATAATAATGACAATTATGATATTATTTCGAAACAAGGAGACCACAGAAATGCTAATGTTTGCAATGACGTTCACAATAGATAAATAATAATAATAATAATAATAATAATAATAATTTATTATTATCATTATTATTAGTATTATTATAAACAAATGGAATGATAAAAAATGCCCAGTCGCTCTGATGATGCTTCTAACACCGTCTTCTACATACAGTACTGTGGTGAATGTCGGACAAACACACTATTCTGAGGGTCGCTAGACAAAACTGCAATGTGACGACTGACTCCTGCGTGCGTTACCATTCACTCAAGCGGCGTTTGATCTGAACACACTGTCTGAGACTAAAATACAATGAGGCTCCATGCATTCTAAATAAAATTACTGACCTTTAGCTTAGCATACAGTGGCAACTCTGGGTACACATTTTGTTTATATGGAATCAATTCACTCCGATGCATAGTTTCTTTTGTTTCTTAAGCTGTCAATTCACTTCTTTTACGATTGTCAATTCCCACAAGGTAAACATTTTGTTTTTACAGTGTATTACTTTTTATGACAGTTTAAGTGGGTCTTATTAGAAGTAAAGACTGCATTATGTGTTCATACATATATATATTTCCTACAGCTCCTGTCATTAAAACTTTGGTACATGCAACCCCCATGCTATTGTAACTTTTGCAATTTCCTTCGTAACACTACGCATAGGAAACACAATTTGGAAACTGATGATGTAATTTCTGATGCTTAAGCCATTACATATGAGGTTGACTTTTATAAAAAAAAAAACAAAAACATGTTTATTGTCCTATGAAGGCTACATTGCAGATTGGGAGAAAGATCAACCATTTTAGTCCAAGGGTGGTGAAAGAATAGGTTGGCACATGAGGCGCCAAGCTATTCTGGCACCACCCTTGAACTATCGTAATCAAATTTATTTCAAGTAATAGTGTATCAGGATGAGAAGGGTTAATCCTCTTTGTGCATGCAACCACCGGTACTGTTTACACCGGCGGATCCATGCACAAAAGGGTGTACTACCTTCACTGCAAACAGCTTGACTCATTCGCGGCCAGCGGGTGGCCACAAATGAGTTAAACAATGTCCTTGAAACCAGTGGAGATTCACTGTTGCGTGCACGAGGCACGCAGGTGTGAATGAGGCTAGAGAGAGGCACAGATCCACATCAGGCCCCACTACTATGTCTTTCATAGTTCGGTCATATCTGCTGTGTTCAGACCGAGAAGGGATCTAGTCACTAATGGTCAAAATAAATGACAAAATACTAAAATGGGGATAAAAACTTAAAAGAGTGGAAATAAATATGCTTCCGCTACTGAAACTATTGGAACGATGTGTGTCTCATTTTTACATGGGGTAAAAAAGGAAAACGATGGAAAAAAAAAGGTCTACAAAGAAATGGTGACAGACTAACGAAAGCGATCACCAGATTATGATTTTGTTGATATATTCAAATTGATCAGTAACAGCTCTTCAAGAGCAAAACATTATGTAAACCAGAGTAGTAAAAACATCTGGTCATCAAAAACGTTTCAAAAACAAATTCTTCAAATCAGTCACTAAAAATGCTTGGTCGCCGTTGAATTCAAAACCAAAGGTCAGCAATATAAAAGAAAATTGCTCGCTTAAAAACAAAAGCATGTGAGGAAGGGATAAAAGGATAATGATTAAACTACATAGTAATGAAAAATTCGAAAGCAAAACGAGACACTTACTGAATCCACGTCCGATGCCTCGACCCCGCGAAAGCGCGTTCGTTGGCATCATGACTTCTTTGGGTTGCGCTTTTTTGCACTCAACCTGTAATGTAACACAGACGTTTCATTTAAAGAACGTTGGGAAGGAAACATGCATGTCAAAGCTGAACGTGTTTCAACGAAAAGAGTGGATTAAAAGCCCAAACATGCGATATCGCATGTTTGTCTGGGCTTTTAATCCACTTTATCTGTATCTTCTGTCTCATTTTAACTCATTCAGCCCAGTAATACTGTATGACAGCACACCGTGATAGTTCAAGGTTAACTATTATAATGTTAGCATTATATAATAATGGTCTCACCATTTTAGAGTTGATTTCATGGAAGTGAATCTCGCAGACCTTTTCCACCACGTCCTCCTGATCAAACGTGACAAACCCGAAGCCTGCACACACCGAAAAGAGAAAAAGACCTAAGTAAAATAATAATCTGAACATACATAATCAAAAGATTAGAGCTCTTAATAAACTAAGAATGCAAAAATAAAAATAAATTAGTATATTTCTTTACTAATATATATCTATTTTTTGAAAAGTGAGATTTGCTGTGAATATGGGGAATGGGGTGGGAGGTGGATAGTTGGGAAGGAAACACACTCACACACAGACACATATCACACACGCAGAAAAAACAAGACCACCTTGCGAGAAATACTTTTAATTGCGAAAAGCAGCAACTGGAGTAAGATGTCAACACAAAACATTTCCCCTTGCCATTTCAACAAGCTGGCAAATGTACAACAAAAACAAGAATATTCACAAGAAACGTGTTTTTGCGCTGTTAGGGCGGAAGCAAGCATTCGAGATGGCACATATCTAAAGATAAGAATGTATGTAACACTACAGTATGCGAAAGCAGATAAGTGAAGCGGTTAAAACGAGAGAGAGAGAGAGAGAGAGAGAGAGAGAGAGAGAGAGAGAGAGAGAGAGAGAGAGACCCCCAAAAAAAACAAACAAAAAAAAAGCAAAACCACAAAACAACAACAAAAAACAAACAAAAAACCCAACAACATCTCTCTCTAATCGGTGAAAGACGGCGATGTGCTTGTGCGAGTATGTGCACGCCTAAGAAGAGGAAGCCGGTTGCAATCGCGGTGGGGTATTGATGGAGGTAAGAAGCGTGGTGGAGAAGTTAGGGGAGGTAACAAGTGTGATGGCCGAGAGGAAGAACTGCAGATCTGTTGAAAGAGGATTTGGTGTTGTAGGTTCACAGGTACTGTTTGCCCCAGGCAGTCAAGTTCTGCTGTAACTCGTTTTGTACGACCGTGGAAACTGGTTCAAAGCTGGAAATGGAAACATGGCAGGAAAGAGAGGAAGAAGAAATGCTGATGTAAAGCCGGCACGCTTGTTCGCGGGTTTGGCTAATTTGACAGCCGAGGAAAAGTGCTTTCCACCTCTCACCAATTTACACGGGGTGTCGGGAGGGGGTGGGCTGCCTGGTGCAAGGGTGTGCGAACTGCCGATTTACGGCAAATACATTTCGCTTGAGGTTAATAGCTCAGTCGGACACCGGTTGTCTTCCCTCGACTGATTCGCCACCGCTTTCAGCGGTAGCGAATCAGTCGAGGGAAGACAACCGGTGTGGCTAAGTCAGTCGTGCAACTGACCCAAGTTTCCACACCGTAGTTGGTATCCCCGCTGGTAATTGGTGCTGCCGAGCAAGTAAGGTGTTTGCTCATTCTCGCACCTGTTGTTTGGCTTCAGTGTGTTTACCGCCTCTACAAGGAAGTAATGGCCTTCGGGTTCAACCTCCAGCCCCTGATCTGATCCGCACAGGGCGTCAAGAAACTCTTATCAGCTCAGCTGGCACGAGGCACTGGCTGCATTAGGTTTTGTGTGCGTTGTAAATGTATTTTGGTCGGAACTTGAATCGCGTTAACCCATTCGAAACGTGCCGCATCCGGATACGCGGCGAACCGCCGCGTTTCGGGATGCGGCCGTCTCAAATGAATTAATTAACTCATTCACCATACACATTCTTGACTGGAACGGCGTCAATGGTGTCTTGCGCCGGTCTATACGACGACTAGAAAGGGATCGATCATGCTATTTCGATGTCCTTTGAGGAGCCAAGATATTCTAGCACCACCTTTGAACTAGTCTTGTCGACTCGTCTTTGCGTGAGTCACGTTGACACTTTACTAGCAAATATTTAAATGGCAAGAATTGTCCAGTATAAGAAACCGAAATGAAGGCTTCCCACGTTATTTCTCCTACTCCCAGGCAAAAAACAATAAAAAAAAAAAGTTGCTTTCTTCTGTAGGAAGCCGTCATCTCTGAAAACAAGATTTGCCCTTTTCGGGTAAAATCAAAGTCCTCTGGGACATGGGTTAGGGTGAAGGTGTGTGTGTGAGGACCACAGAAGTCCGGCGGAAGCGTACCGCTTCCATGCGCATCCTTAACTGAGCAAGCACGTGACTGACGCACCGACACAATCAGACGGTGCCGAGGGCTACCAGCAAAAGAGACACAGATTCTCATGAGTCCATGCAGCCTTACGGCTGCAGGGGCTCATGAGAATCTGTGCCCCTTGCAGAAAGTCCACCAAGCCTGCGGGAGCTCTTGTGGATCTATGTCATTAACCACAGGCAGGTAGTTCTGCTTTTGGGCGATCCTCTCGGGATTCAACAATTCTCCTGGAGGTTTTTGTTCGGAGAAAAGCACGGCTGTCTTTGACGCTGATCTTCATTGAAATGCACCTTTAGCGAGTCCTTTGCGAGGATTTGTCTATATAGGGTTAACTTTCTGAGGCATCGTGTTCTGGTCTGTGATTCTGAGCCTTACTGCTTCCGGCCGTTACCTCCCAAATCACATACCTCACCCACCATACACGCTTGGCTTCTAGTGACACTAGAGATCTGTCGAGATGAACAGCCTCTTTAACCTATTGTCCTGAGGGTGAACTTTTTCAAATTTGTGGATTGTCCTTGAAGTCTACATTAGAAGATTGATTAGGAGATAGATCAACCATTTTAGTTCAAGGGTGATGCCAGAACAGTCTGGAGCCTGCAGCGCCAAGCTATTCTGGCGCCATCCTTGAACTATATCATGGTCAAATTTATTTATGGAAAGGGTTAAAATTATACGGGGGGGGGGGGGGGGGGGGGGGGGGGACCCGTTTGAGGTCAAAGGAATTAGAATTTGTCATGCGGTTTGTTGAATGGACAGCTTGTCTGTCTTCTTTTTTTTTTAAACACCATTTGCAGACTGTCTTGCCCACCTTTTGTTGTTGTATAGTCGTTAAGTTACGTCCTAATGCATTCTACCCGAGGAACGAAATCCCCAAATTTTGAAGTTGCCCTCTGAAGGAATGCATTACAATTCTAGAGACAGATCGAGCATGATAGTTCAAGGGTGGTGCCAGAATAGCTTGACGCCTAGGGGCGCCAAGCTATTCTGGCACCGCCCTTCAACTATCATGCTCGATCCATGTCTTGGTGTGGTGTATCCGGGCTGAATGATTTAATATGTTGCAAGTTAAGACTTCGCGCGACTTTAAGAATCGTTGTTAATGAAACGAAGGACACTAAAAATGGCGATGGAGCAGCTCAGTGTTCACGTTAATTTTCAGTCCCTCGCTCTCTTCATTCCAACTTTTTATTTTATTTATATTTTCTTTTAATCTCAGTTAAAATCACGTCGCGTGAATTTGTTGTGTATTTTAATAGACAAAGCCTGAATTGTGCATGTCCCTTTATTCGCGTGCTTTTTTTCCCCCCTTTGAGCTTTCCTGGTTTAGAAATCATGTAATAGAAGACACGCCGTTACCAAGACATCTTGTCGGAAGCTGTATTATCCAGCACGCCATAGGACTTAGGCAAAAAAAAAATAGCGTGCCTACAGGGCTGAAAAGCCCATTAGAGGGGATCATCAGAGATTTCGCTCTGTGGCTGCCCATGCGTTCCTTGCCGCCGTGCGTCCCGAGCCTCTTTCACGGCGATCTAGTATGTGCGGAATAGAAAGTGTGTAGGAGGCGACGCTTCCCGTTGGTTTAGCAGTGAACAATAAGGCTTTTTTTTTTCCTGCGCCGAGGATGCAGCTTAGACCGTCTGTAGAACTAAACTCGTTTGGGGCCCTCAATCTGCGGATAAAAATGTAGGGACTCCTTTGAGAACAAGAGGCGTAGATTCTCATGAGCCCCAGCAGCTGCAGGGGCCCATGACACTCTGCGCTTCTTGAAAGTGGATGTGGGAGGGGTCTTTGAAGGATTTTAAAAATGCATCGAAAAACTGACCGGGATGTCAGAAGTAGTTTATGAAAGTCTGCATTGAGGGCATCAGTATTGGCTTTTGTCCAGCAGTTTGGAATTTATGGCGATATTTGAAGGCAGATGCGCTCTCTCTCTCTAGTCTCTCTCTCTCTCTCTCTCTCTCTCTCTCTCTCTCTCTCTCTCTCTCTCTCTCTCTCTCTCTCTCTCTCAAAGAAGAAGAAAGGGCGCAATTTTGCTGGAATTCGGCTTCTGTTCTCTTTGCTCTTCATTAGGTGACGACAGACTGTGCATCAAAACCACACACAAAAATCGAACACTTGGCAGTAATGAAGGCGAAGGTGGGAATGAGGGGGAAGGGGGGGAGGGAGGGGGAGGGGGAGGGGGAGAGAGAGAGAGAGAGAGAGAGAGAGAGAGAGAGAGAGAGAGAGAGAGAGAGAGAGAGAGAGAGAGAGAGAGAGAGAGAGAGAGAGAGAGAGAGAGAGAGAGAGAGAGAGAGAGAGAGAAAGAGAATAACATCGACAAAGATAATTATCCTTCGACAACGGTGAAATGTTTGGTAGATCTATACAATCCTTTTCCGAACGCCGTTGCTATTCTAACGACAGAATGAGAGAGATAACCCATCCATATATTATAAATCCTTTTCCAATCCCACCATGCTCTTAAAATTTTCATACGATCACGCTTCAAAACCAACTGACATCAGCCCTCTTGAGTATACCGCCATTGTCAAATACCATTAATAGTTCCATTGCCCTACAATCAGAGAGAACATTATCACTCGCCAAACAACCCGGAGCAATAAAATCAATGTTGTTTGAAGCAACCAGTGTTACACGCTTCGGCAGAAGCGCGTAACACTGGTTGCTTCAAACAGCATTAATGCTATTGCATATACACCGCAAACATGATGTGAGAGAACACATTACAAGTAAGTTCAACCTTTAGGGCCGCGAGTCCATTGCCTAACGAACTAGTTTTGTATCGAATCCCATCTCAACTCAACACCACTGACTCGCAGTAAGCTTCAAAGAACAGCCGAACCACCCAACTCTCCCCTGCGGGCTTGTCCGTGAATGTGGACCTTACGGCTGCAAATCTTTACAGCTGTAAATGGATCCAAAATCACGGACAGGTTGTCGCCAGCGCATCGGTAAACAACTGTAGCCAGCATCCACTCAGCCAAACCTCCGTTGTGAAACACAGCCTCCCAGCCGCAGGACTAGGACTACCTACTGCACTGAACCACCGCAAAGATAAGCAAGAGGCGTAGATCCTCATGAGAATCTACGACTCTTGCTTGCCTTGTTGGAATCTGTATTTTGTCCATGGGGGAGATGGGGATGGAGGGAGGGGGGAGGTTAAGGGGTGTTCGACCTGCGGCTTGTGAAAGAGTTCTATTGATTGAGCCCAATGAACAGCGGAGTTGCCATTCATGCTTTGACATTCATTCCATCAGGAGCTCTGTCGGAAGTGCCGAGAGCTTGGACTGGCGACGACCACTGGGAGTTTAGGACTGAACGGGTGATGGAAGGTGGGGGAGAAGGTTATGTTTGGGAGCAGAAAGGAAGAAAGAAAAACGCTTCGAATAGATAGTTGGGAGCAGCCTTCATGGAGTTAGATATTTGCGTTTAAAGCCGAACATGCGACAAAGGCCATCTCCCGACGGCAGCCTTTGTGCAGACGGAAACATGATAATCATGTTTGAAAATCTGAAAAGTGGCTTGTGCTTAGTTTTGTACATTTTTACGGACACATTTTGCTGGTCTGTCCTCGCACCCTCACCCACCCACCAACTAACTATGTTCCCTACCGAATACCAACTTCATCACCATCAGCTTGGTCAATTCTTCAAGGTAACGCAAGTTTACCGAGTTTACGTTTTGGGCAAGATTGATCAGCCATGCTGACTCCGATCACTCCTGACTCCATCAGTCATGACCAACTACTGTGTCTGTGCTAACATTCACTTCGACCCCCCCCCCCCCCACCCCCACCTCCAGTCCACCCACCTGCAAGAGGCGTAGATTCTCATGAGCCCCTGCGAATGCAGGGGCTCATGAGAATCCACACCTCTTGCTGTACCGAGATCGGCACCAGCTGTTCCTCACATTGCAGCAGCGGCTTGGGGATGGGCGTGTATGAATGTGTACCCCAAGCTCATCGGTCATGGTAAAGTGTACGAGTATATTGGCCACATCCGTCCTCCGTAACGAGATTCAATATTCGGCGAAATCCATCAACTTAACGAGGCGAGTTCAATCATCTGTTAACCCTTTTGGCTGTCGGTAGCGAAGTTTCTGTTGTGATCATTCCTGCCGGAATCATCGCGACAAAAACCGCTACCGACAGTTAAAGAGTTAACCCATTCACTTGATACTGAGGAAAACGATGCGAATATATAGTTAAATATATTTACCGCCGAAGCGTCAGTGGTAGTCAAGGAATGGTCATTCATGCTCGAACAAATCTCAGTCAGACATTCACACGTAATCCAAAATCGTTATGATAACGCATATACTGCCAAAGTCTCGATGATGAAAATAAAGACTTAGTCAAAATCTCAATAAAGACAGTCAAAATATCAATACAATCTTAGTCAAAATCTCAATAAAGACAGTCAAAATAACAAAACAATCTTTGTCAAAATTTCAATAAAGACTTAGTCAAAATCTCAATAAAGACTACGTAATCTCAACGAGTCTGGACAGCAAAATTCCTCAAGACAGCAGTAAGTCCTCAAGATGACGCGAGTCTTCGCTGACTGACAGCCTGATTACTTGAACCCGCCTGCGCAAGAATCGCCACTAACAAGATATTTCAGAATCTAGAAAAGTGGGGAAGAAAGAAAACATCATCACACTGTCACACACACACACACTCTCACTAGTCTCAGCCAACCATGACCTTCGGGCCATTTGAGGCAAAGTCATCTCCCCAGTGTCAAACGCTTCCAGCGGAACTGAAAGGTCAAAAGGAAGCAACGCCTGAACGTCAGTTTGGTTACAGACACCAAAATGACGGCTCGCCAATTACGAAAGGGCATCTTATGTTGTGCGTCTGTTTGACGAGGAAAGTTGTAGGTCATAGAGTTTGTATCGTAGTATTCTTGCAAGCAAAATAAATACATTATTTTTGGAATCATGGAAACATTAAAGTGTTTCCGATGATTCCAAAAACGTAGCATTTCTTTCGTTCGTCAGTACAGTTTTAGCAGTTGGTTCTTAAAGTAGGATTAGTCCTTAAGTCCGTGCTATTTCCAAAGTAACATTTGAATGGGTGTGTTAATGTCACACACACACACACACACACACACACACACACACACACACACACACACACACACACACACACACACACTTATTACACATTATCATAAATCCTGTTCTTAGTGACGCTGGACCTGACAACACTGAAAAACGTGTCTGCCAAACTTCTGACATATAAGTAGGTGTTAATCTTGAGTGACGACTCTGAACTGACGCCTATCCGCACGCCGACGCACTTTAACGCTGAACTTTTTTTTTTCTGAATCAAGGTGGGCGATTAGTTAGTTATCTGGGTTTAACGCCGAGAGGGCCACTAAGGCTAACTCACGGCGGCTGAAGACGGTCGCGAAGAATTAGATGGAAATGAAAACGCACCAGCCTGCGTCTGCTGCCGAGTCGAATCGAGCGATCGATGAATTGCCAATGAAGCAATGCCCCGATTCCATTCCATCCGACTGCAATCTCACTCCCCCAGCCGAATCCCGGCCCCGTCAGTCCCACACCACGAACATCTTCAGATCTGCAGGAGGCATCGAGTCTCAAGAGCCCCTCAACCTGCAAGGCTGCAAGGGCTCTTGAGGCTCCATGCCTCTCGCTTGGAGGTGCCTTCAATAACGTCATCCTTCATCAACCTCTGTTTTAAGCCAGTTTTCATCCAAATACCAAACCTCTGCCATCTACCACACGGACACAGATTCCTACCAGCTCCTGCAAGTTGCAATGGACAACACGCATTTATACTTCTTCTCGGAGAATACGACATTAATTTGGAATCTCGCTGGTTCAGAGAGAGAAGAGAAGGGTGGTTTCATGCCAACGACTGCTTTTTCCCGATCGCTCTAGTCCGTCTGCACCCTTTGCAGAAACAAGTCTCGTCCTCGTTAATAATCGCCTCCGTCGAGAAATCTCCTCCAAATAATCCAAACCCCTCTTTAGCAGTTGGCTGAACTCATCGACCTCTTATCGTCGTGACACCGTCATTTAAATGAGGGCTGACAAGAGGTATAGATCCTCATGAGCCCCCACAATTACGGGGGCTCATGAGGATCTATGCGTCTTACAGTTGCGAGCTTATCCGTAAAGTCTCTTCCACTTTTGCCTTAGCCCAGATCCCTCTTTATGACAAACAGAGAACCCACGCCTGCACCCCTTATCCAGTCTTTTCCAAAGACCTGCATGAGACGCTGATATGGAATACATGAGAAATGACACCTACAGATGCTGGTCAGGATCGGCTCCAGATGTTCCTGAAATGGACGCGTGCGTGCGTGCGACACAAAAACTTGAAGAGGACATGCACAAGAGTTTCCAAACAGTCTATGGAATGGGGCAGGCAATGGACCAGAGAACGACACGACGGGCACAGCAGCAGTTTAATTAATCTGCGGATGGATCAGGGAAGAGGGGCCATTTGCGCAAGGGATGGGGGGAAGAGTCATCTTGCACTGCGGGTGCGGCATCGACCGCCATTTGGACAAAGGTGGAGCCAAATGAGACCTCATGTCATGAAATTCGGCAGTCCCGGCGACCCTGACGTGATGAAATGAGGCGGGTCGCTGACCTTGAAGTAATTACGTTTTCATTTCTGAAAGTCCCTGTAATCCGATTGGTTCCTGTTCTGTTTGCTCCACAGCTATGCAGCTCAGGCCCCGATGACATCACACCCAGTGTGAAAAAACGTTGTGCCGATCCCTTTCGAGCAAGAGGAATACATTCTCATGTGCCCCTGCGGATGCAGGGGCTCATGAGAATCTATGCCTCTTGCAGATGGACCCTGAGGGAGGCAGAATTGTCAGCCGTTTCCGTTTGGAAGAAAACTGTAGCTTGGGGAATGTATAATTACTGAGCCAATTAATTTCGATTTCGTTCAAAAACGGGAGAAGAAGAACAATAGAGATTGAGCGGCAGAGGCCACAAGAAACCAGGCAGGTGCATTTTACTTGGTTATTTTTAACAAGCGCCTCCAGGCTCAACAGCCATCAATGAACAGACATAGAAGGTCGTCACTCTCGATTTGCTACCGTTTACAGCCGTAGCGAATCGAAGGTGACAACCAGTGTGTATATTGAGTCTGCAGAACGGATTGCTACGAAGAGCTACAAGAAATGTAACCCAAATTGACCACGGACCACAAACGATGGATAGAGATGGCGTAGACTCTCTAACGACACGCGAGGCAATCGGAATTCTGGAAACAGCTCTGCACCTGCCAATAGAAACAGCTCTTTCACGTGAGCCAATAACAATTCTGGAAACCACACTGAACCTGCCAATGGAAACAGCTCCGCACATGTCAATGGAAACAGCTCTTACACGTGAGCCAATCGGAATTCTAAAAACAGCTAAAAATCTGCCAATGGAAACAGTTCTGGTTGGCTATTACAGGTCAGTCAATCGGAATTCAATCCGGAAACAGCTCTAAACCTGCCAATAAGTGTGCATCAAAAGACAACAAAAAACCAACCGGTTTCTTTCTATGCCGTCATCACACACGATTCCTTGGTGGCGTTTTTTTTCTAGATCACGCCACTGTCATTCAAACTGGGGATGAAGTTGTCCCACCGTACGGCAACACTCTGATCAGTGACAGAGGGAGGAGGACAAAGGGAAAAAATAGCGAAGACGAGAGAGAGAGAGAGAGAGGGGGGGGGGGAATAAAAAACAGAACAAAAAAGACGACAAAGCACCACTAGGAAGCACTGGTCTGTACGCACTGACAGCCGGAATTTTCTAAATCGGCTTTCCGCAGTAATTGCGTCATTTGCGCGAATGACAGTCACGCCGCGTTTGGAAAAAAAAAGTATCTGAAGACACGATATTGAAAGGTCAAGGGCCGGGCATCACTCTGCACGCATTTTCTTTGACAAAAGCAGGAGTATGGAGAAGAAGATGGAGAGACAGTGGGGTGGGTAAGGGGCCGGGGGAAGGGTTGGAGAAGACATTAAGGGGTGGGGGGAGAGGGTGTTATCGTACACGCAACTTCCTTGTCATTATGTCAACATGTCCACGCAGTAGTGAACAACTGGTGGCGATCTGTACCAGCAAGAGCAAAACGTTGTCCATAGCCCCCGCGTATCTACCAGTCTTGGATGTAAATGAAATCCAGCTTTACTAGCAAGAGAATCTATGTCTCTTGCACGTAGAGTGACTGTGCGACGGTTGCTGCGAGGGCAGAGATAACTTTCCCAAAAAAAAGTTCAGAAACAAGGGGATGCGCAATTAGACACTGAATCGAACTCCCTTGTACCATTTTTTCAGGTGAGAGAACATCATGATTTGAAACGCGACAAGAAGGCCGGAGATTGGGGTGCGGGGGTGGTGGTGGACAGCTGGTATAAGGGAAATGGAAGGAGGGTCAAGAAAGGGGGGTAGAGGATGTGAATACCGCATGTTATTAGCTGCAAAAGCATGTGTAGGTTGTAAAAGCCCACGCCTGACGCGCTGCAGGCATGCATGTGCACAGCGGCCATAAATATGTCTAGTTTATCTCCGCGTCACGCAACCATGGACAGGAGTGTACTTTAAAAAATAAATAAAAGACTTAAACCCTAATCACTGCCTCGATCTGCCGAAGTAAATTTGGCCTGATGGATGCTCTCAACATTGGGAACCTTGATGCATCAAGCCGCCATTCTGCCAGCACCACCCGTAAACTAACTTATACCCATTAACAACCTCAACCAGCGAAACTAAGTTTGGTCTTAAACTTTGTGGTTAGAGCCTTTATTACAGGTACGAAGTCATTCTAGCGGCACCACCCTTGAACTAGATTAGATGACCGATATCTCGCCGTGTAGTGCATGTGCATACTCGATGGTTTGAAGTTGGCCCCCTTTACTTATCAGCAGAAGGGAGGCATGCGGCATCTCTGGGCCCCATAGGGCACGCACCGGACCCTTATCGCTCGTCATCGCCATGTAAGGGGCAGCAATATGGTGCAGGGGAGGGGAGGGGCTGGTTGGGGGTGGGGGTTTGGGGGGAGGAAACAGTGAGGCGAGGGATGAGTATCTATAAACCACACACGGACCAGTTGCACGAGTTAACTTATTAACCCTTATCATTCGGAATACACCAGTGTGTGAAATAAGTTTGACTAAAATAGTTCAAGGGTAGTGCCAGAATAGCTTGGCGCCTCTAGGCGCCAAGCTATTCTGGCACTACCCTTGAACTAAAGCCATTGGTGTATATCCTTATCTGTAAGTACTATAATGTAGCTTGCATATTATGACAGTGTACAAATTTGAAGCTTTTAGCCTCATTATGATGTGGGTTAAATCCTGCGCATGCCACTAAGCAAGGTGCTCCGCTGTCAAACGGAGCACTTTACTTGATGGCATGCGCAAGGTTTAAGCTCAATCACGCAACAGACCTCAGCTCTTTTTTTCCCTTTTGCCTGTGTAGATGATAACGATCTCAAACAAACTAGTGGCACAGATTGGTTGATGCAGACGTCTCTGAAACTGAAACCTCTGGGGCCAGTTGCATGAGCGAGCTTAGTCCTGCACCAGCCACTACTAAGCTCGCTCAAGCAACTGGCCCTTACTGAGAGGGAAGGCAAAGGGCGTGCATGACGAGGTGTGTGGGGGTGGGGGGGGGGGGGGGGGAGGAGGAAGATGGGGGTATGGGGTAAGCGGTGCAGGTGGGGTGTGCGATGATAGTAGGGAGGTGTTGATTACGGTTGCATCATACAGGTATGCAGTAAAGATAAAGCCGGTGAGAGGGGTCCCCAGTGCTTGCATGACTGGACAGCTGTTATCCCATATCATACCGAGGCTAAAAGCTTCAAATTTGTACACTGCCATTTATATGCAAGCTACATTATAGTACTTACAGATCTTAAGGACAGAGACCAATGGCTATAGTTAAGGGGTGGTGCCAGAATAGCTTGGCGTCTAGAGGCGCCAAGCTATTCTGGCACTACCCTTGAACTATTTTAGTCAAACTAATTTCACACACTGGTGTATTCCGAATGATAAGGGTTACGTGCAAGAACACTATCGCACGTCATGCTTGAAAGCGTGCAGAAAAAAACCTCAATACAAGCACCAATTTATCTCCCTGTGAGCTCCTTCCACCTGCAAGAAGCACAGAGCCTCATGTAGGCCTTGTACCTGTAGGGTCTCATGATTCTTAGATGTGCGCTCCGACAATTCAATCGCTCAACATGCTTGAATGAAAGCGCCTACAGTCTATAACTCAACGGACAGAGAAAAAAAGGTCTCTGAATTCCGGCAAGTGTGGGTGCGAGTCAGTTATCACCAAGCTGTCGTGAGAGATATCTGGCACATATCAAACCCGCTGCGACCGTATTTCCTCCCCTCCTTTTGGCTCCTGCGGCTCCATGCCTGACCAAAAGCTTTTCGAGTTTTTCAGTTCACGGATAGTACGACTGTGTCTTCACTTATACCGTGTATACACTATTTAGTTATAACCATTTTTTACACTTTATTATCACTAGGCTGTTTTTTTTTTCTCTCTTAATAAAGTTTCATTTCATCTCTCTTTGTCTCTCTAAGAATGTTGTAGTTTAGCAAGGACAAACACGAAAAGAGGCCTGTGCGCCTATTGCTTCCCCAAAAAATGCGCTAACCCGTACACGCACTAAAAAAAAAAATTCTAGAGTTCATTTGTTTTTAAATGAAGTTGATGTGAATTTTCAATGATTTCACACAAGTTCACCTTATTTTGCGCACGCAGTCAAGGAGACAAGGGACAAAAAAAGGAAAGTGAGAAACGGGACGGCTGCGTCTGCCGTCCGCTGTAATATAAACAATTCCGCGATAACGCGGATGCTAAGGAGCTCGTGGGGCCATGTGTTTTTGGAGCTGTAGCGACTACCTCAGTTCGGAGTAATCTCTGTGTCCGTTGAGTTATAGACTGCCTAGAAAAACCGGCGTCTTCCGCGTAAGAGCCCACCACATCTTTTCGGCTACAAGCGGCATAGATCCTCATGAGGGCCCTGCAGACGCTGGGCCTCATGAGAATATACGCCTCTTGTGTTAGATGTAGATCCCATTAACACATACGTTGGCGGAAATCATTTACGTCAACGTCCGTCTTCTCGCCTGTTACGTCTCCGCTTGTGTAGGAAGCAAGTAGATGTTCAGCTTCTGCCTGACGTAACTCGTCAGAGTGCTCGCCATTTACGTCATGTTGTGCTAGCACTGATAAAGTTGGTGGTTTGCAGGCACAAGGTAATGTCTTGGCTTGACTTCGCGAACGAAGATTTTTATAGGAGTTGCCCACGACGTCTGCAGGCTTGTTCGTGGCTGCGGAGGCCAATCCGGGACAGGCAGGTTCGACCGCAGTGGCTGCAGGGGGAGGTATGGCCAGGGTTCTGAGTTGCGGCATCTCTGTTTTTTCTCCTGAGCCGCTTGTCCTTAAGTTAAGGCACAAGGTAAAGTAACGCGCATTTAACACGTATACAGAAAGAAAAAAACATTACTGCCTCAAAGACGTGTTGTCTTTGATATGTGATCGTTATCACAGACATTATAAATGGAAAATCAAACATAATGCGCCAGTTTCTGCAGACGCTACGCATAGATACTGCATGGATATTGCTAGACGATGCATGGAAAGCTGTAAAACACACGACGCGTTCTAAAGGCAATCACTCAACACTATACCAACAAATAATTAGACTCCTGGCCCATTCCTTGTGGCACCTAATCGCCAGCCCACGGCAAATACGTAACACAGAGTACAGTACCAGTGGCTACATGCACAAAGGGTTAAATATGTGTGTGTGTGTGTGTGTGTGTGTGTGTGTGTGTGTGTGTGTGTGTGTGTGTGTGTGTGTGTGTGTGTGTGTGTGTGTGTGAGAGAGAGAGAGAGAGAGAGAGAGAGAGAGAGAGAGAGAGAGAGAGAGAGAGAGAGAGAGAGAGAGAAGGCGCTCTCTCCCCTACCCCCTTAGACATTACATTACATTTTCTAAGCTAAGAAAAGATAGTGAAAAATAGGAAGGTCGGCACACACATTTTCCTCCCGATTAGCTTCTTCCATCTGCAAAAGACACAGATGCTCATGGCCCTGTGCTATATCGCACGGACTCATGAGCATCTATGTCTCTTGCTGAACAAACTCTCCGGGTGTCCCTCAAACTGAGGACGTCATTTCAAGTTACACAGCTGTGCTGGAAGTCAATGGCCTGCCGCAGCCCAATATTCTAGAGAGAAATATATCGCTACACAAGCATGTTTCACATTAGGCGTCTGCCGCATTTTAGCAACATTGTACGTGCAGGAAAGTTATAATATAAGCCAAATACGAACAAATATTGTCTGTAAAGATGACACATATTTATCACAGCAGATTTTAGTTGGCGCAATATCAATTTATCAGTACAAAGAGGCCACCCGCACGCGGCAGGTCTCGACCAAGACTGAGGAGAATCGTTGCCGTGATTTGAAGACGCATTACCCTGCCGTCCAGGCCCCGACATAACCGTGTAAATTGCTTTAGACCTCCGTCTTGCCGTAATTATTTATGTCCGTCCGTCGTGGACCCTCCCACCTGCAGAAAAGGCATAGATCTTCATGGGCCTCATGCACATCTTACTGCATGGGGCTCATTAGGATCTATGTCTTTTGCTGAAAGATAATGACGCATCATTGTGGCGTAACCTGCTCGGTGCAGAGAAATGGTGAACGCGATCAAACAGCAAGAGACATAGATCCTCATGAGCCCCCGCAGTTGCGGGGGCTCATGAGGATCTACGTCTCTTGCTGATACTACATTGTGGTTGGGTCTTTGGCGTTGAATTAACAAAGATTTCGGAACCGCAATCAGAATCTGCAGCCAGTGGCAGTGATGGGGGTGAAAACATGATTCTTGCATCACTCCATGAATTTCCAAAAGTCCTAGACTCTCGTGACACCATACATACGGTCACAAGCTTCTATGTCTCTTGACGGCTGTTCCACAGCCTCAGACGAAGGCAGTTATAAAAGCCGAACAGTCGGCAACTGAGTTCCGTCTAATTAAAAATAGACTTGAATATTTTTTAGAAAAGTTGATTGATTGATTGATTGTACATTGCTTAACGTCCCGACAGCAACAAGGCTTTCTCAGGACGTGCCTGCACTGCTTGTGAAAAAAAAACAACCAACTAAACAGAACATTGAATGTATGTCGCCAGCCGGTCAAACACATTAAATAAACCTAACACATGGGGCCTAAATAAAGCTAAGACCATTTAGCAACACACATCCAATATCAAGAGCTACAGGCAGTGCAGACAGTAGGGAGAGTTTAAAAAAGGCAAATACAGGTGAATGGACCTCGGGTAGACAGAAACACATGCCCCAGAATAGAGAGAAAACCCCACCCTGTGGGGCTGACCAGGGTGACCCTGGGAACTAAAAAATACCTAACCCCACCCAAGTCCCCCAGGGCAGACCCGGGTGGGTTTTTTTTTAGAAAAGAATAAAGTTATTCCTATTGTACAAGCAGGGTTTCGAAAATATAGATCAGTATCAGATCAGCTGTACGCCCTGTCTTCTGCTATTTAAACAGGCCTTTAAGAAAAATCAAAAGGTCATGGCCTGTTTTTTCGACGTCAAACAAGCGTTTGACGTCGTTTGGCACGGTAAATTATTACAAAAAAATCAGTAAACTTGGTATCTCTGGTAATATCTATACGTACCTCAAAAACTTTCTTCAGCGTACCTTCCAGGTCAGATATGGGTTGGCATTTTCTAAAAACCATACAACTAATTGTGAGGTACCTCAAGGCACTTGCCTTGCCCCAACACTTTTTAATATTATGATGGCTGATTTACCAGCCTATCTAAAAGCTAAACTTGATAAATACACTAATACTTCCTTAAAACTTTCACAATTCGCCGACGATATAGCCATATGGAAACCAATTAAATTACGGAGCAGGGAAATACCTAAGGAAAAAACAATTAAATTCCGAAAGGCCATTGACATGGTCCAGAAGTACTTAGAAACTAATGGCTTCGAGTTAGCCCCCACTAAAACACAACTGATAATTTTTAGTATGCAAAAAGCTAAGTTTTGTAATCCTATTACAATAACTAACCTTAATATTAAATATCCGATTATACCAGTTAACCAAATTAAGTTTCTGGGTGTTACATTTACGTCCACGTTAAATTGGACACCTCACATTAATAATCTTATTTACAAAGCCAATACGGCAGTTAATTTAATCAGAATCCTTAAACATGAAGCGTGGGGAAGAAATATTAAACTTTTGTTGCATCTCCACCACGCATTGGTACGTTCCAACCTCAATTATGGGGCCCAGTGTTTTTTCTCGGCCCCAAAACGAGTCCTTAAAACCCTTGAGTCTGCGGAAATGAGATCCCTAAAGAATATCATTGGAGTTCCTATGAGTGCAGCTAATAAAGCAGTATATGCTTTTACGAGGATCCTTCCACTAGACCAATATCGGTTAAAATTTTGTACCAACTATATCAGCCGTATTTTTACTAGCCAAAATAATGCCCAGGAAACTTATTATAGTGAAACAAATACTGATCGACTGGAATTAGCATTCCACGATGCAAAAACGTAAAGTAGAACCGACCTTAACAGTTGTACGGGGGGTCTACGAAAAAACCGTTCTGAGTCCTCTGACCATTACCCCTGTACCGCTTTCTCCTGTACCACCCTGGACCCTCCACGCGGCCTTAATTGTAACTGAAATTCCTAATATCTCCAAAAAAAAGTGATCCTTTTTTACAAAAGCTAGTTACCTTAGAGTACCTAGAGACCCAGTACCCGCAGGCGCTGATAGCATACACCGATGGCTCTATTGATGATAAAGGGAATGTGGGCTGTGGAATATTTATACCCGCCTTAGCCAAAACCTTTAGTTACAAGCTCGGCAGCGGGTGGGCCATATGCACAGCTGAGTTGACGGCCATCTTGATGGCCCTCGACCGCTGCAAATGTACCAATTTTTAATTTGTTCTGACTCAAAATCCGCTTTACAAAGTATTCAAGCCTTTAACCGGACAGTACGGCCTGACATTGTATTAGAAATTAAATATACCATACACCAACTTATTGCTAGAGGCATTGATATTGCTTTCCAGTGGATCCCCTCGCATGTGGGTATCCTCGGTAATGAGTCTGCTGATAGGGCAGCCCGGGCTGGGGCTGCTGTTAAATCCGGCGCCCAGTCCATCCGGCTGCCACTTACTGTTAACGAATCTAAAAATATTATTAATAAGTTAATATGACAAAATAATGCAGAAAATAACCAAAATACCCTCGCGTCCTCGCCTACAAAATGAATAAAGACCATGCTGTCTACAGACTCCCCTTTGCAGACGTGGCTATAATAAATAGGATTTGTACTGATAGCTGGCGGGCCCGTTGGGCTGGTCCGACTTGCCTCTGTGGCGAGAGCTTCACTCCTGACCATGCGGTCCTTGAGTGTGTGGCCTTCGCCGCGGAGTGCGCGGACTTTAGATCTGCGCACCCGGGGTCTGCATCCTTACGTGCTATCCTGGAAAAAGCTGACTCTTGCACTGTGGACAGAGTCTCAGCGATTTTAAAATTACCTATTTTTTCTAAGCTGATTTAATATAATTAATGGACTAACGGTCCATATGGCTCTATATTTTCATTCTTATTTTTTGTAGCTCTTTTAATCAAAATTGCGCGAGGATCTATAGCGACTTGGTTCGCGGTGTCCCCGCGCGATAGGATAATATATGATATGACTTATTGTTTCGGATTGCGCGTCTTCACTTGATGATGCGGTCACATAGTGTATTTGGCCCGTCGGCCCATGCTCGCTGTTTCCTACTTGTATATATTTAGGATGACTTATTCTAAAATTTTTAACCTTTACAAAATTTTTTTAAAATTCTTTTAACATGTGGTCCTGAAATTTTAACTTTCATTTATCATTTGTAAATACAATATTATCGACCTGTACATAGCGGGACCGTTGTTTTTGGCAAGAGATCATAAACGATATGTATAAAGTTAGCAATTTTTATAAATTTTAAATTTTTATAAGAAAGGAGATAACGCCTGCGTTGTATATAATAAATAAAGCATAGATTGCTTAGTCCCCGATCACCTACGTGCCAGTGGGACCTTAAAATGGATAAAACGAACGAACGAACTGAGTTCCAGAGTCCGAAATAGCTCAGGCGGTAAAACGTCGGAGCAGGAGAGCGAAGGGAATCGCCGGGTCGTGGGTTCGAATCCCAGCCCGGCCCTGGTAGCTGGACTCACAATCCAGGGGAAAAAACGGATTTGTTCAATAGCATGTCCGTTGGAAGGTCCTGGTAAATCAAAGTGGCACAGTTGGAGTGCGCCTGAGTTAATCAGTGTTCAGGTCGTACTCCATAGGCAATAGATTTCCCTGTCCCCCCATAACCCGCCCGTCAGGGCCGTCCATGATCACCTCGGTGCTGTGGACGTTAAACCCGAACTAACCTACCTGAGTTCCTTACAGAGAGAAGCGTCATCAGCCTTGCAGAAATGTGTCATCGACCATCGACCAGACGACTCCCAACTCTCTGCTTCAGTGATTCAGACTATTCATGTGAGTTTCTGGGACATGTATTATTGATCGCTCTAATGACCGCGCCGGAAGTACCGCGGAGCAGCAGAAACAGTCCCTGAAATAATGAAGCATTCTGGGACTGAACAGTTGCAGGCAGCAGACAACAAACGGAATCATTCTTGGAAATAAAATTAACGAAAGAGACATGATGGTTGCACTGGCGGCAAACAAAAAGCAGCTCTAAAAGCTGATAAACGCAACTAAGTTCTCGTGCAGCCAGGCAAGATATATTGCAAACGGAAGAGCACATTCACCCGATTGTGAAATTGGAGCGCATTTTATTTATTTTCGCCTGCGCTTCACTTAATTTTCCAACGATACTGCAAGCGATAAAAGACAGTAAACTTCTGTGTTGCCGCGGTGAAATTACAGGCGAAGCCCGGGCTGCAATTCTTTCCTTAAAAGTTTTTTTGATTGTTCAGGAACTGTAAAATGTCAGTCGGAAATGTGGATTTTATGAATACAGCGCGCAAACCCTGCGTAAGACACAACGCAAGGCGGCCTTGCATTTATCCTTACGCAGGGTTTACGTTCTGTCGTGCAACTCAGGGCTGCGGAAGGCGCGAAGAGATAGTGCTGCAAGGCCGACGTCCTTCAGCGGCCAGATAAACAGGGTGTCAATTTACGAGAGTTGTTTCGAGGCACGTGCTTTTGGTTTTAGTTTTGGATACTTTTTTTTAAAGGTGTGTGTGTGTGTGTGTGTGTGTGTGTGTGTGTGTGTGTGTGTGTGTGTGTGTGGACGGGTTGGGGGGGGGGGGGAAGTGGAGTGGGTGGGTGAGTAACAGCATAGAGACGGAGGGAATGAGATACGAGGAAGTAGGTTACTGGGGTGATGTAAAAATGCACTTCTTCACTTTTGTCTCGAATAGTACAGACCGGCAGGAGGACAACAACCAAGGCTTCATCATTTTTGTGCACTCTCTCGCGGCTATCTCGTCAAGAACCAGATGAAAGAAAGGTCTTTGTACTGCAATTTTTTTTTACATCTATGGAAAATAAAGACTTTTTCATATATCAAATTCTTTTTGTTAGCATAAAATAATTTCCCTCTCTAGCGCTAGAAAGGTAATCCCCCCCCCCACCCACCCCCATTATCATCACTGAACTCATCCATATATGCCTGACGGTCACCACCACTTGTTATGCATAAGACATGCGGAGCCTTGCAAATTCCGTCTCGCCCAGTCCCCCATGACCGTACCTCATTTGGCAGTCTATTTGCAGGCCGTTTCTCCCCCACCCCCGGGGAGTTGGGCAGGCTCAAAGTCAAGTCTACCGTCACCGACGGCCAAACCTGTGTTAACCTCCTCCCTTTGGGAGTAGCAGAGAAATAGACGCAGTTAACGAGTGTGCAGACGCAAGAGGCATAGGTTCACACGGGTCTCTGCGAAAGCAGGGACTCATGTGAATCTATGCCTCTTGCAGACGCACCAGATAGGGTGATGGTTTCTACAAAAGTCCCTGGAATCTGCAGGGACCCATGTGAACCTATGCCTCTTGCAGATAAAAGAATTCAGGTGAGACGCTCGCCTGGGTTAGAGAAGAAGACGAAGACAGTACAGTCAGTACAAGACAAAAACCGTCATCATGTCCTCACTCAACCAAACACAGACGTGAATGATACTGACTATCCAGCGTGAGTTCTCCCTTGAACAGGAAGGCTCTATATTCCTTCTGCAGGTAACACGATTTTGCTGTGCAAATCGTCAGGACAAGAAAATGGATAGATGGCAGGAGGGCTGAGAGTTTCTGCAGCGATCAGCAAGACGTGCACCGTGGTTGCAAGTCTTCGTCTCATGACAACCCACCTGCCCGTGGAATAAACCCTCATGGACCCAAGCACCCCTATGCTTCTAGACTCAATCTACGCATGTCTTTATAAATAGATGAGATTTTACACTTTCAAACTACGATGCCGGTGGACCAAATTACGTCTTGGGGTGATCAGAATGCCTTGAAAGATTTGAAACACTGCTGAAAAAACGGCAGTTGTAATGTTGCAAGATCACGCATGCTACACACAACTCCATCCGTCTGCAAACTACCTTCCAGGATCCGGACATCAGATGTCCCAAATTTACGTTGAAACCATGTTACACACCGGCCGTACTCAAGAGTTGTGTGAACAAAGACACCACCAGACATTCGTGTTGCAGAATCGTCTTTTATTTCGGGTACAACATTCTTCCAATAAGTTGGGCAGGACCAACCTACTAGCAAAATCGTGATCAGAGCATTCTGTCTGAGCTCTTGTTCTGGGCTCTTCTTCTCCTGAGCTCTTGTTCCTCTCTTGAGCTCCTGCTCCTACCCTTTTCTTTCCGTTCTGAGCTCTCCACAATATATACACATTCGGGGGACAGTGCCCTATTATTGGGAACGTCCCTCTTGGCTCCCAATTTGTCAAAAGAGCGTCTTTCTGTCAACCATTAATTTCTACTACAATGGGTCTACCCCCAGGCCGTATACACTATACCTATATTTCTTGATCTTGGCCTTACATATTCAGTACCACATCCCTTGATCTTGGCCTTACATATTGAGTACTCTAAGCCCCCAGGGAGTGTGGCCCATATTCAATAACGCTTGCTCGCAAATTCAACACATGGAAGCTTGCGTCAGTGTTCGATCTTGGCCTTACAACTTAGGTATATGATACTAAGCCCTCATTAATAATAGTCCTGAATAATAATTATATACTAATACATGGGGGTGTCATACGTAGTGTAACATTCCTCCCTGACCCGAGAAAAATACATCCCGTTCAGGATTATTTTTCTTTCCCTTCTTAGGGGGTATACACTACGGAACATATGACAATATAATTACAAATTATTAACCAATCACAATACATTTCATGACATCGGCACGTGACATCTTATACAATTACTCCATCAAGTATTCGATCCAAATAAAAGAAAAAGAGTTCATTGTCCATGATTCGAATAAAAGAAAAAGAAAAAGAGTTCATTGTCCACGATTCGAATAAAAGAAAAAAGAAAAAGAGTTCATTGTCCATGATTCGAACATAATAAAGGCAAAGTGTTCATTGTCCACGATTCGAACCAAAATAAAAGAAAAAGAATTTTGTCCACGAACTGTTTGTCTCTCATGGGCACCGTTGCGCTCACGGTCCCAACATCTTCGTCCACTTTGTAGGTCGCCTCACTTCAAGGCCGGGTAGAATTTCACAATTGGCGATGTCGCCTTCAGTTCCACCCTGTCCTCCATCATCGGTGCGGAGGCACTTGCTCCGTAGACATCATTCTCGTCCGCCACAGTTGTAGCCACCGATCCCGGGTCCAGTGTAGGTCGAGTGACCCCACCATGTCCTCGCCTAAGTCTTGATAAAGGGCCAGCTCTTAACAAATCAAAATATCTGGCTACTCCCACTATTATGCCTACAATTGACATGACCAGTGCCAATACTAATAAATACTGCCAAGTAGACCAGCCTTCTTCATCTTCGACCTTTTGCATATTCTGCAATTCCGTGATTAGAGAATCCATCGGAATGTGCTCTATTTCCTTTAATTTCTTAGGTAAGGGAATTGGTTTAAATTCTGGTATCGCTTTATGGAATGGTTCCCACAAAGTTATATTCGAAACGACATATTTTTGAATATTATTAATTTCTTCGTCCGTTATAATAAAAACACTTTCTCGTTGATAATACGGCGTTAGTGTGAGTCTATCGCTAGTTGCGCTACACGTCATCCCCAATCGTACTATACTAACGGGAGGATCTGTCAAAATGAATCTCACTTGTTCCCCATGGCAACTGACGGGCGCTGAAGCGTAATCTTTCTGCCGCACTGATCATCCATACACCATCAATTATGTACTTTGCCATTGGCAAGACCGAACCAAGCTTGACCTTCGTTTGACAGTATGTCTTTATCTTGTTCGTACTGTTCATTAGCAACGCTGTACTATGTCAACCGCAATCGTCGTCGCCTCTAACTCGTACTGCGCGGTCACTGACTCGGTCATACCTACTGTTCCATTTTTAGGAATTAACGGAACTGGTAAATTATGAACCCTAAAAACTTCAAATCGATCGTTAAAATCAAGCAGTGGTACGGCTACGACTACTACGATTTGTTCCGCCTCAAGATACGTAGTACACGTCAAGAACTGATAATACTCCCAAAGATATTTTTCGGGGTCCTTAGGTAACCGTAACGGTGGTTGTAGTTGGCTCCCAATCTCGAGCAAAAGGGCTCGCAGATTTGTGGGTGTTATGGTACTAGGCGCAAGGCGTCCTAGCGACAGCATATTCAGCTGTAACTGAAGGTGTTCAAGATATGCAGTTACTCTGTGTACCACCTGCTTTACTTCTCCGATGACTACATCAATTTGAAAATATGTTGAAACAAATGTTTCAAATTCCCCGATTCTTCTTTCTAGCACTTCAGTAATCTGTTTCATTTGTATACTGAGGTTTGTTAGACTTGACACTAATTCATTAATCGAGTGTCTATTTTCCGAAATCTGTACCCTCGATATATCAATTATCGACAGACTCTTTTCTACCACGTGGGTCAGTTTCTTTTGGTTTTGCGCTAAAGTATTTATACCACTCCTTACTGACTGTAAGTCCGCTTCGGTCATTGTACCGAATAAAAAATGCAATGCCTGGCCCACAAAGGGTACCAGTGATCGCCTTGACCTTCCGCGTAACGTGTCATACTCGGCTAGGCTATTATACATTCCGGTATAAGTATCCATTACATTTTTGATTTCTTCTCCTAGTGTGGCAAAACTTTTTACAAACTTACTTTGATCTGTGAAATAATGACCAATCACATTCCACGTAGTATTTGAAACCTTGGAAATGTCGTCTGATAATTTAGTGAGTACTCCGTGATACGGTCGTAGATCAATTACGAACGTCACGAGCCATCTTGATCTAGTGGTCATAATCTCACTAAGTTTTTCAAAGACTACATTATTATGAACATTAAGGCTATCGGCTAGGCCCAATATCATGAGACAGAGGACGAACTTCATCTTGCACGTCTGCAAAATATAATTACACCCGTAGTTGTATATTCATATTCCCAAAACTGTATCACCTACACGATCTTCTGATTGATCCTCTCTCAATACCATTTGAGAGTTGCATTTTAAACGAAGCCTATAGTAGATCTCCTATATCCTCTAATAACCGCCTCACCCCTTCACTCCTAGACTTAGGCAGGATTGCATCCACATTCTTTATCCTATCATCATCAGAGTTGTCTGATGTACCTTCGTCCGGGCTAACATCAGCCGATTCTTTAAAAATCCATAGCCCTATCAACATCTCTTGTACCACGTTATTTATTGCCTTCCTGACTTTAACTTTTTAAGTAAGGTTTATGCCTATGTGTCAACCGCATGATGTCTACATCGACATTTCCCAGATCCGGATAGCTACCCGCTTATCATATCAAAACACACGATACCAGTACAACGACTGCGGACCTAATGTCAAACCACCTTGGGCAAAGCCAATACACAGGCTATCCCAGTCTCACCTGACCCAACAGACACATATCAGTATGACTCAATAGCAGTCCAACCTTTTATTTACCGTCCTCTTAAATCTCTGCAAATTATGCATTCAGCGCTAATTCAATAATTGTCTTTGTGAACACCGTACTGTGTCCCAATAATATTAACCCCTGCCAAAATATAACTCAGTCTTTCCAACTGTTCTCTGCACTGCACTTCCATTATACTCTAGCAAACTATACACTAGTAAGCTAACTTAATTTTATTTTAAACAGATTATCCTTGACTCCCTAGCTCCCATATCCATTGTTCTGCGACATATCTAATGCTCCAATTTTAAAACAATACTCGTCGGACTCCTACAATATTTATCCTGAACGACCGACTCTTTCTCTTTCCTGGGTTCTGCGCAGTGGCTTCGCGTGCAGCCGAACCCGCTAGTTTTTCCGTCGACCGTCCCTACCATTTGTCCTATGCCTTGGGCGCCTATACCCTGCCTGATCACCTCTACCTTTCCACCCCCAATCATAAATACTGCCGCTGCCATTTTTTTTCTTTCTTTCTAAATATAACAAATTTTCAGCCTGGCTAATTAGGTCTGGCCCTTAATCAAAACTGCGGCGATGACACAAAAGGTCACTCACCTGTTTGTCTATTGTTGGTGACAGTAGTTGTGGTCCGAGGTCGTTTTTTTTTTGTCTGTTGGCCCCTTCTCCGTCTTGTTTAAAGTTGTGGGCTCGAACTCTGCTTTCTAGTAGTGGGCTCGAACTCTGCTTTCTAGTAGTGGGCTCGAACTCTCGTCTTCTCTTCTTGTTTCTGTCATCCTGCGATAGTTCTGCTATACCCGTTCTGACATCCTGCGATAGTTCTGCTATACCCGTTCAGAGAATCCTGGTCACGGCACCAAAAAGGGTGGCCTTTGTTACACACCGGCCGTACTCAAGAGTTGTGTGAACAAAGACACCACCAGACATTCGTGTTGCAGAATCGTCTTTTATTTCGGGTACAACATTCTTCCAATAAGTTGGGCAGGACCAACCTACTAGCAAAATCGTGATCAGAGCATTCTGTCTGAGCTCTTGTTCTGGGCTCTTCTTCTCCTGAGCTCTTGTTCCTCTCTTGAGCTCCTGCTCCTACCCTTTTCTTTCCGTTCTGAGCTCTCCACAATATATACACATTCGGGGGACAGTGCCCTATTATTGGGAACGTCCCTCTTGGCTCCCAATTTGTCAAAAGAGCGTCTTTCTGTCAACCATTAATTTCTACTACAATGGGTCTACCCCCAGGCCGTATACACTATACCTATATTTCTTGATCTTGGCCTTACATATTCAGTACCACATCCCTTGATCTTGGCCTTACATATTGAGTACTCTAAGCCCCCAGGGAGTGTGGCCCATATTCAATAACGCTTGCTCGCAAATTCAACACATGGAAGCTTGCGTCAGTGTTCGATCTTGGCCTTACAACTTAGGTATATGATACTAAGCCCTCATTAATAATAGTCCTGAATAATAATTATATACTAATACATGGGGGTGTCATACGTAGTGTAACAACCAGGATTCTCTCTCTCTCTTCAATCCTATCTTCAACCAAGTGCGCAAAGGCCATCGGGCCGACGTTGTCCCGCGCACGACCGTGCGCGGGCCAACAGCGGCCGATGTCGGCCCGACGGCCTCTTGCACATTGGGAAGCCTCTGATTTTCTATATCATTTTTCAAAATGGGATTTCCTGCGATTTGCTTCACTCTCTGTGTAGTCACAGATAGAAGGTTGACAGCAGCAATCTGTGTACTAACAGTGAAACTATTTTTAGCGGCTGTTTGTATACATCCGGCGAAGATTTTGTCTCCTTTTGGCATACACACATCAGCGCTGGTTTAAATAAACGTGGATGATGGGCCTAATTGTAGCCTGAAGACTTGCGCTTTTTGTACTTTTGTTCATAAAACTTTTTCGAGACGTGCCGCACGTTTCGAACCTGTTAAAACGTTTGCGTCTTCCATACCTTCATTGCCACGGATAAGGAATGATGCGTTTGGATACATCGTAGTTCCACATTCGATAACCCCACTATTTCATGGACGGACCACGGCTATAAATAGATCCGGGGGCTCATGAGGGTCTATGCCTCTTGCAGTCATCTACGCGTTGTGTTCAACTGCAACATTATCTGTGGTGAGATTTTGTATTTTAACCTTTGGTTGTCAGTAGCAATTTTGGTCGAGGTGATTCCTGTAGTAATCACCTCAACCAAAATCGCTTCCAATACCCAAAAGGGTTAACACTGTTCGATCGCCCGTGAGTGTCTGTTCCTCTAGCATCTGGGTTAGGTCTATCGCTCTTCAACGGCGGGATAGCTTCTACATTTCAACTGAACATTCTCAGAGCTGTACGCTTTTTGAAAGTCTACACCTCCAGCATTTGGGTACGGGTTGTGTCGCTATTCCCGGGACAGTGTAAGTAAAGCTTCTAAAATGTTAACCCCTTCCCTACCGCTGGACGCAGATTGCGTTTTTGACACCTTTGCAAGTTCAACGCCAGCCGTCAAAAGAACATGGATCAAAGAGCTTTCAGTAAGAGGTATAGATCCTCATGAGCCCCCGCAATTGCGGGGGCTCACGAGGATCTATACCTCTTGCACTTGGGGATGATGTTTAGTCTTCTCGTCAGTGAACGGGTTAACGTTGTCCGAGCTATGGCTTTTACATTTTAACATTCTTCGGTTGCGCCGTGGCAAAAGCAAACAGGAGCTAATCCCTAGAAATCTGTTTAATTGCGTTACGTGTGTGCTGTTCTCGTGGAGCCTAACCCGCTTGTGTCAGTAACGCTACGGATAGGGGATAACCATGGCAGGGATAGCTTTTCCAGAAAATCTCTATCTCTTTTCTCGCCCAAAGACAACTGCTGGTGATAGCAGACGGATTGTGATGAATCATACATAACAGACGCGCCCACTGACGTCAAGATTCAGTACACGCACCAGAAAGCTGATTGGTTAGTTTGGGGTTTAACGTACCCGGCACTGGAGTGATAATGGACGGGCCTGACGCGTAGGTCATGCGGGACAGAGACATCTATTGCCTATGACGTAAGACCTGAAGCCTGATCAATTTAGGCGCACTCCATATTTGTCGCTTTGATTTGCCAGGACCTTTCAACGGACATGAACTATAGAGCAAGCTCACGCACCAGAAACTGGTTGCCTTCTTATAAATGTAGTTGCGTACAAAGGGTTAAGTGTATATACGGGTTTCAGGTGTAAGTCACTGGTTGTTGATTTATCACCGAGGAGACGTGACACTGTATGGGAAATCTTTCAGTATTAACTTGATAGTGATACATTATTCGCCCGCCGCCCACTATTAACAAACCTCTGCTCCGCAAACTAGAAAATCCCATGCTGGTTCGTTGACTGCGGACCCCAAACATGCATTCCCTCACGAATTTTAAAGTTGTCCTCAAAAATTGCCACGGAAATTTCATAGAATTTCATTCAACCTGCAAGAGGCGCAGATTCTCATGAGCCCCTGCGCAGCAGGGGCTCATGAGAATCTACGCCTCTTGCTCACCAAGCTGGGGTTCACGTGTTCAGACTGCGGATGATAGTATGGGCTATGCGTAAGACTAGTGGGTGTGTTTTGAGTGAAACAAAGGAGTGATTTGTGTCCTTTGCGCACTGACGTGGCGATACTGCAAACCTGGACAACGAATACTGGAAGATAGTGTGCATAAAATGCACAGCAAAGGAACGCCGGAGGCATGAGAAAATCTCCATTTCTTCTGACTCGAACATCAGAGAAGGGAGGGCACACACAGACAGGGTGCCAGGGCACAGCAAAACAAACAGCAGAACACACGCAAGCAAACTTGTCGTGGTACAAAAATAAGTGCTGGGCGGAGCAAAATAAGCTGGGTCGCATTAAATTTTGGCATCAGAAGCATGTGACTACATGTATTTTCCCGACTATAAAGACTTCACCTGTGCGCGTTGAAACAAGGAACGGTTCTACTACCGTGTTTCTTCCCAATACATCGCTGATGCGCCTTCAAAATTATCTCCGGTTCTGTTTGCAACAAAATCATGCGCTTTCGCCTCGATTGCATACGATGGAGCGCCTTTAATAGTATCTTCGACTCTGTTTGCAGAAAAATCACGTACGCATGCCTCAGGATATGACGTCAAACGTGTAATGCTTTCCCATCTCGTTCTATTAGTTCACTGATAGTGTCCTTAACCTCGTGCACGCAAGGGGGTTAACACTATGTGTATGTCCTAGGCCACGTCAACGAAGAACATTATTATGAAAATAATTTGGTAAGATAAGCGCGCGTTTGACGGATAAAAAATCTCTTACTGGAAGTGCACCAAATTTTCCACACCCTAAACGCATAGAGAGAGAGAGAGAGAGAGAGAGAGAGAGAGAGAGAGAGAGAGAGAGAGAGAGAGAGAGAGAGAGAGAGAGAGAGAGAGAGAGAGAGAGAGAGAGAGAGAGAGAGAGAGAGAGAGAGAGTGCAGCAAGCATCAGTGATACAAATCACGAGAAACTGCTTGAAGCATATTTTTCACGCCTGCCAAGTCCTTAACCCAGCAAGAGGCATTGATTCTCATGAGCTCCTGCGAACGCAAAAGCTCATGAGAATCTATGCTTCTTGCCTCTACAGGAGGCCATGAGCATCTATACATAAAAATAGACAGTATAAAAGTTACAAAAACTGGGTCGGGGAAAAAAATCCCCAACTCACTCAACGTTTCCGTTTCAAGCATCCATATCAACCTTGTGAAAAACTAGTTCTAGCTACAAGAAACAACGTGATACGGCAGAACTGTTGGGGCAAGATTTGGAAGGGGTGGCGCTGCGGTTGAGGGGTGGGGTGTGTGTGTGTGTGTGTGGGGGGGGGGGGGGGGGGGGTTGGGAACAAAAGGGGGGGGGGGGGGAGGCTGTTTCTGTCTGAAACTTTTGAGACTTCCAAATTATACTGCACAGCACGTTCTTGAGAGGAGGAAAAAAAAAAAAAAATCACGTCACTGCAGGAAACAACACGAGGGGAAAAACGGACACGTGGGGCTTACGAACAAACAAAATGTAGCTGGGTCCTTCGGTGCAGCAAATCAAAAAGAAATCTGACATTTAAATCTAAAGGTACATCAAAATGCCGCGGAAGATTTCGCCCCAGTCTGACATTTCGTCGTCAGCTAGCGGCAGCGATGTCAGAAAACTTGACGTAATCTTGGAGCTTGTCAAGAGTGGTGACTACGCGAACAACTGCCGAACGCATCGTGGAGCTTTTTGTGTGAAGACTTTTGTTTATTCGTTTTGTTTGTCTACTGTGTTCTAAATAAAGAAAACAGACGACTTCTTCCTGTTTATTTCGGTTGGGAGACAAACTCTTCCGGTTGGAAATATGTAGGTGCCAAATGGTATGGCGCATGATATCCTTAAAAACGTGTAGTGATAAACGGAGACTGACTATGCAATCAATCAAACACTCAATCACGCTGTTCTCTGTCTCCCCCTCCCCGTCCTTCGTGTTAATGATACGATTGTTTGCAACAGCATTTCCTTTCTCATAAGTGCAGGTGCGAGTCGCAGCATTCCCCACCCATTCCACGCGAGTGTAGCAGTGAAATAGCCTGTGTGCGCTATGCATACCTGAGGACATTCCTCCTTGCACTTCACCTCCAGTCAAACCTGCAAGAGGCATAGATTCTCATGAAGCGGCAGGGGCTCATGAGAATCTATGCCTCTTGATTGTTGCAATTTGTACCGACTTGCTTTACTTGAAGGAGGGTCATTGTGATTTAGGTGTGTGCTGACTTCTGTCTGCGGTACAAAACAATCATCTGATATCCACTAGCCCAGTGAAAATAATGCATTTTGTCTTGAAGACGCGACGCTCATTGTGTGAATATGCCATGCACGTACGCTATTAGGACGAAACAATGCAAGTCCGCGACTGCTGTACGGAAAAGGTGGTGGTAGTTCATAACAGAAAACTCATGCAGTGGACAACTAATACGTCCAGACGCACAGATAATCGAAGACTACCATTACGCTACCAAAGCCCATCTACCGCCTGTGACTTTATTACAAAATCAGTGCTCAAAATGCGACTGTAAATTGTGGTATTCAAAATTGTTAAGAACTATCCCCCCCAAAAAAAAAAAATAAAAAAAAAATAATAAATAAATAAAAATAAATAAAATAAAAAAATAAAAAAAATCCATTTGGGGGTTCATCCACATTAGTTATAGCGGATCGAGGGAGGTAGCCAGCCTGTGCCTGTAGTTCAGACCATATTACAGCGTAAACGATGTCTGCTGAGCACTTCAATCAGCTTCGTCAGTCAGAATGCGATGTCTGGCCGCTGCCAGGGGCCATTCCTCATAGCTCTTCGTAGCTAGCAAGTCGCACGCACAAACCCCAAAAAAAAATCCCTGCATCTGAGTAGAGGAAATAGGCTAGACCCGTGCCGACAAGAGTAACAAGAGCTCATGATAGTTTTTGCCGGCTCATTAAAATCCATGCTTCATACAGATTGCGGTGGTAGAAGACTGATAATAACCACCCCCGGTTAAGCAAAATTTACCGAACTGCTCAGTACAGCGTGTTTTCTAACGTACTTTTTGTCTCTGCTACAAGCACGTTGAGGCACTTGGTTACTAAAGTACTAAAGGCACCCATTCTCATTAGTGCAGATCTGTGTTCCTCACGAAATGGAAGTCATCGGTGTCACATCATACCGAAGTCGTAACTACTTTGGGCCATTCTCTCCAACATCATCTGGAGCAATTCTTCTAGGCTAATTTGGCCTCTGTTCTTCGGGGCCAGAACTGTCTCCTGCATATTTGTCGACACTTCAGCTGCAATTCAGACGACTTCTGCGAGTCCGAAACGCTTCAGAAAGCCCCACAATGGCAACGCAAACGGCGCCCCGAAAGCTTCAGAAAACACAACAATGGCGCCAAATGGCACCCCGAGGCGCAATCCCGTGACGTCACACGTGACGCAATATTCGTTTTTATGCCTGGCTTTTGCCTCAACATTGCTGAGTAAACATCCTTCGGCGTTGGGTAAGGTTGTAAACAAGACGGATAAAAACGAGACTTCTGTGTTTGCTGATGAGCTCTCTGGTTTTCAGAGAAGCCTAGACTTAAAACACCCGCGAGCTCCTTCGTATGAGGTGCGCGAATCTAAGTTGGCGGACTCTTGACAAGACTGAGAGAAGGTTATAGTGTTCAAAAGTACCTGCAGTAAAGCTGCAGAGAAATTTACACAAGCTGCTTCGTCTGAGGGCTTCGTCTGCGGTGCACAGATGCCACTGCAGTTGTCTTGACACCAAGAGGCCTAGGTCATCATGCGGGGACGCATGAAGATCCAGGCCTCTTGCTGATGGAAGGGTCTTCCCTGAAAGATCCAGGACGCGTGAAGATCTTGGCCTCTCGCAGATAGAAGGGCTTCGCTACATTCCGGACCTGTAGGCAAAGCCGAGGGCCGAACAACAGTCTGTCCATAATGATAGATCCCAAACTAAACAGTTTCCAAATGGTTTTCGATTTTCCCCATTGTGTGCCGACTGGTACGTACCTAAGCCGTGGGCAGAGCATATACCAGGGGTAAATTACATGAGAGAGTGTAAACCCTACGCAAGCTGCTACTGTACGCTCTCTCCTGCAATTCAGCCCAGAGCGCGAGGGTTGCATAGATCTTTCTGCCTACCCCTCCCTTCATGAAACATACACACGCGCGCCTTTGAAAAAATATGCTCAGCGAATTCATATACACGCGGGAAACATTTCACTGACAAAATAAGCACACTCACAACCTCAAACGCGCAAATCGGAACAAAATCTGCCATAAATCTTGCACCGCCAGACAGTCGACAGGAAAAACATGCACTTGGTGAATTTTACAGCTGAAAATGCATCCCCCAAATATTCCAACAGACGCGACTTTCAAAAAACCACAAAACTGAGGACAGCTGCTGGAGTAAAATGTCTAAAATTCTGCAATTTTCATCAAAGTTTAAAAAGAGTTTAAAAAGAAAGGCTCTATCCCTACCACAAATAGACATGGATTCTCAACAGGCCCTGCAGGTGACAGGGACACATGTGAATCTATACCTCTTTTAAATGTACTAGTTAGTGTGTATATGTTTGGAATTTCCGAGTGTGAATTTGCATAATTTGCTTGCCATTAGCTTTGAGAGCAAGCTGCACCTAAAATATTGCTGATTACGAACCAAACCGCCTACATTCGACATGGAATGCAAAATTGCACCAAACACAGACAGGACACACTCAGCATGTACAACTCATCCTAACACCAAGAAGCACAGATTCTCATGAGCCCCTGCGGAGCAGGGGCTAATGAGACTCTATACCTCTTGCAAATGGACTTTAGAGTTGGCCGTGCGGGCAGGCAGCTGCGCTGTACTAACTAGGCCAGCGTGAGAGGGTGTTTACACGAACCCTTTTTAGACACTCCACTCCCTCTCTTTACCTTCCTCTCTAAACCTTTCAACTGAGGTGTAACGAATGATTTCAGGAACCAACACTGCAAATTGGAATCTGGACGGAATGCTGTGAGACAACACAAGCGGATCTATGTGTCTTTCGGAAAAGGGGTGGGTGGCGAACGGGGTACGACAGACCCGAGCAAAGATCGTGACAAAACGGCTGCTAAGTTGTCGAAGGGTGTCATAGGTCGGCAATTAGGTATCATTAGTGATCAGGACCAAAGTATGAACGCCGTGGGGCCTTGGGTCCGAACTACTTTTCCTTCATAACCCTGTCCTGCTGTCAATACCAATGTTGTCACTGACGGGATGAAACTCAAGTTCACAGCACAATGTCTACACTCACGACACCAAGATCTGAGTGAGGTTAGTCATGCGCCAGCCACTAAGCACGGTGCTCCGCTGTATGCTCCGCTACAGCGGAGAACCTTGCTTAGTGGCTGGCGCAGGACTAAGTTCATCATGCAACTGGCCCCTGGAGTTTGTTGTAGCTTTTCATTCTAAACCCTGGTACTTTGTACGAATGCGATGCCGTACCGTCGTATTCACGGAAAATTGCAGAGTTCAGTTTTAACATGTTCTCCGGCGCAAAATCAGTATTAAACACTGCACTACAAAAACTAACACAAAAACGTCTGTCCAATCCGCGCCTGACAAGGGTCTGATGTATGGATGACCTCAAGGTAAAACCAGAATGCACCAGAAACACTGGAGCCAAAGGCCCGTAACAAGTCAGTCTTCACCTCACCGCCGCGACGACTCCCCCTAAGAATCAGAGACCTGATAAAGCAGACCCGA
Source organism: Semisulcospira habei (assembly GCA_036245525.1). Lineage (NCBI taxonomy): Eukaryota > Metazoa > Mollusca > Gastropoda > Semisulcospiridae > Semisulcospira > Semisulcospira habei. The sequence continues at coordinate 92,254,901 of BTPG01000007.1, read as the reverse complement.
AACAAATTAGCGAGAAGCATTGAATCTAATGACCCCTTTGTAGCTGAAGCTGCCCATGAGAGTCTGTGTCTTGAGTAGATAGGAAGGGCCGGCTGAACCATCGTAACTTTTTCCCTTCCCGCCAGAGTACAGATAAGCGGAAGTCGAATCGATTTATGCCTTGCCAGCGCCAGAGAGTGCCTCTTTCGCTTCTGCTGCTACGCGTGTTTCTGAGCCTGATAAACGACATGCAGTCATAATGGCCTGGGCTCAGTTGCATACGTGAGCTTAAGTCTTGCGCCAACCTCTAAGCAAGGTGCTCCGCTAGAGCGGAGCACCTTGCTTAGTGGCTGGCACAGGGCAAAGCTCACTCATGAAACTGACCAAATGATCCCCGATTATTCCGTTTGAAGGCGACGGATACAAAATAGGCACGACCTCACCCAGCAAAAAAGGGATAGATTTTCACCAACCTCCGACGTCCGAGTGGGTTTACGAAAATCTGTAACTTTTGCAAGGGGAGTGAGCTTTTCGCTGCGTGATGTCAAGACTCAAAGGAAACGATGCTACATCGCAGATCGAAAATCCCATCACCTCAGTCTGAAAACCACAGACTCAGATCCGACCCAGAAATGGCAGAGATCGCCACAAAGCCCCTCTGCAAGGGACACGCATTCTAATGAGCCTCCCAGCACGCTGCGGGGAGTTCATCAAGATGCGTGCCTTACAGCACAGGGGGTCCCGGTGAACGCCGGAATAGTGGTTTATCTGCCCATTCTTAATGGGCACTTTTATCGACTAGGTCCGGGCCATTTGATTGCTCCTGCTACCACATGTCCACAATTACTCATGATGCTTGTGTCAGGTGGTGAGCGAAACTATCTCCCTTGCTCTCTGCTCAAAGTCCCTGTTCCGTATGCATGAGGCATTGATTCTCATGAGAATCTACGCCTCTTGCTTGGTAAGGACTGGACTAAATTTACATCAGTTTCTGCATGTCTGACGGAGATGTCGTCTGCGTGGAACGTGTGACTGGGCGCCTGTTCTCATCGTTCTAGTGCACGCGCATACTCTGATGTACGATCGACCTTGAAGGTAGGGATGGTTGTGTCCAGATAAGAAAGGTCAGCGAAGACGCCGGCGTGGCGTATATTTGCCAAGAAAACAGAATTTCAACAGAGTGGTGTCCATTGGGGCATTAGGATGCAGCTCAATCATGCTACAAAGTTAACCCCACACGCTGGTTGTCATTTAAAATGTCTCTAAATCAGACGTCAGAAGCTGTCAGGGTCAACCGTACTTACACAGACGAGTAAAAGAAATGCGGCATCATCGTAAACACGTCAGTGTTTCCGATGAATCCGATGATGTCGCAATTCTTTCGCTCATCAGTGTACATCATAAAAGATAACTTCACCAGTGGTAATGAATATGTATGAAAAACGTATAAATCATACGCAACTTAATTATTTGTAACAGAAGTCTGCATGGTTACATGGGCGCCAATGCTACTACTACCGCGGCCCCGATGTAGTCTGAACCTCAAGGGTATTTATTATAGAACCATTCACGACGTAATACTATAATCGAAATACAACGCTCCGAAGTTATTTCACCTCTTCGCTATTTTTTAAGGGGGTACGGGGTAGTGGTGGTGGTGGTGGGAGGGGGAGATGGTGGTGGTGGTGGGGGATGGCGGGGGGCGGGAGATAGGCGGCTGTACAAGATAGTTTCGAGTGAGAGGGTACGAGGAAACTGGGGGGGGGGGGGGGGGGTGGGGGGGGGGGGTAGGATAAGATCGTTTTTCTGACATACTGGAGGTGTGAACGGCACACGCAACAGCTGACTCTCTTTCATCAGTCACTGATAAATGGTGCGTAATAGTATGGCTTAGACTATCCACTAAACGGGAAGCCCATCAACGTTTCCAGCACGGATTTAATGGATAGGACCGAGGAGGGTAACTTACTAGTGTATCGCCTGATACCTCACAATGCCACAAAACTTAGTTTACTTCAGAGAGGCGCCAAGCTATTCCGGCACCACCTTTGAAATATCCACTCCTATCTATCTCCTTAACTGGTATACACGGAGTCTTCAGCAGACAAGTCCTAGATCACACTGGTTGTCTCCCTCTATTCAGCGCAGAGAATCGATGATACAAACACTTCGTTCCTAGACTGGTCAGTTTTGCTCCTCCACACTCTGTCTCTCTCTAGTTTTTTCTTTTACTGAAGAAACGAAATAGACTTTGATATGGTATCTCAAGCGTCACACGTGCCGCGTGTGTACGCCAGAAGTCAGAATGCCCAAGTTTTCCTGATCGAACTTGCCACAATTGATAGCATACTCAACTTACCCCTCTCCCTAAATTGAATTTTTTTATCAAATGCGCCACGCAGAGCGGCAGGGAACTTTTTATTGTGAGGCCCTTTGTAACTGTACCGGGCTAGAAATAAATAAGGGCTACCGCCTGTCCACTGAGTCCACAAGAGGCACAGATGCTCATGAGCCGCTGCCGCTGCAGCAGCAGAGGCTCAAAAGAATATGTGCCTCTTGCTGAAGTGTTTATAACTAACAGAATATTCCCCTCTCCCCTACAAGGAAGGACGCTGTCAACGCCTAAGCTGATGGCTAAACGAGCACAAAAAGAAGGTACCCCGAAATAATTAAAAAAATGCGGCGAAAGAGCTGCAATAACCTTGGTTGTACAGTGTGGCGATAAGGGCTCGTATACACCGGGCGGTATTGACTGTTATATACCGGGCGATAACGGCCGTTATACACCGGGTGATATGGTCGGGCCGCAACCGTGATTAATGGGCGGCTAACCTGTGTGATCTTTATCTTCACCGCTAAAACTTCGAGTTCTGAAGTAACCTGGCAACATTGCTGTTCCTGGCGGAATCTACATTATAGTACAGTCAAACCTGTACACTATCATGCCAGGTTGACGGGGGGAGAAAAATTGGCATGTCTTGATTCGAAATCCATTCTTAGCACGCTGAGCCCAAAGGTCGACCTTGAAGGGAGGGGAATTTTTACGTTTCCATATCACCAACATCCTGAGCACAATCCTAAAACTATTACGTTTCGAATTCCGCAGACCGCATTAATGACAGTTGAGAAGATAGATCAACCCTGATATTTCAAGGGTGGTGCCAGAATAGCTTGGCGCCTGCAGGCGCCAAGCTATTCTGGCACCACCCTTGAAACAGGTTGATTCCTATCCTGCGTGCCAGAATCCAGTTTACAGCGCCACCGATGTACCACATCTTCTAAGGAAAAAAAAAGTTACTGCCTTTGAGCTGTGTTACCGTCGATAATCTCAGTCGATCCATCATCTTCAGCTATAGTTGGAAACGACAGAATTAGAAAACAACAACCAAAGGCTGTGTGTCGGACAGGTGGCTACTAAAAAACGCTGCTACCTTCCTCTAGCCGACACCTCACGGACATCTAGATAGCAGCACAACGACTTGCACTTAAACTGGGGACATCTGGGTTGCAGAACAAAGACGTAAAGGATCTCAACCTGTGGGCAACTTTGGACAAGCAGCTGGCCACCTTCAGAAGGTGGTCGCTTTGTACAAGTGGCAGCACAGGCAGGTTTTGCAATACACCAGAACTGGTGTCGGTACAAAGACCACAAGCTGCAAGACGCCAAACCAAATGTTGCTTGTAGTTGTACAGTCTAAACAGTGTAGATGCCAATGGGGCCGACCCGCTGTCAAGAGACACAGATTCTCATGAGAGCCTGCTATGCCTCTTGCAGATGGACGAAAGCTTTGTAATACTATATATCTGTAGACGAATTTAAAAAAAGAAACAAATGACTTTTGGACGGCTCTCGATTTGGAAAAGCGATTAGCGTTTAATATCGGGGACGTGCCGCTTGGTACGGTATTGTGCGTGTGTCATGACGAAAATATTTCAGTGACATAAAACTAAAAGGAAAAGAATCGAATCTGTACGGGACAGCAGGGGTACTGGGCCGGTATGCTGCAAAATTGAAGTGTCACTAATCTCGCAGGATCGACCTACTGATCTGGCCGTGCGAGTTTTGGGAGATAGGAAGACCCGCAGGTACAACCTGGCAAGAAAAGCTTTCAGGAGAAGCCACAGAGAGAGAGAGAGAGAGAGAGAGAGAGAGAGAGAGAGAGAGAGAGAGAGAGAGAGAGAGAGAGAGAGAGAGAGAGAGAGAGAGAGAGAGAGAGAGAGAGAGAGAGAGAGTTCATGGAGAGTCTGTGTCAGTTGCAGGAAAACCTCTGAAATCCTGCGCAAGCGACTATACCTAAGGTACTCCGATATATATGCTCACTCATGCAAAAGAAACCCCGTTTTGTTTTGGTTTTTTCATGGAAGAATTGAAAGGGAGCCGCGGCTTTAAAAAGAAGCGCTTACTTACACACACTCTTGTCTCTCGTTTTCAGTTTCTCTCCGAGTCTCTCTCTTATGAGTTTTTCGTTGACGTCATTTTTATTTTACTTTTTACGCACTTTTGTTCTTCCTTGTATTTTATTTTACGTCACCTTCTTCAGTTGCCACATTCCTTCTGCAAATGAAGGTAAGTAGCGACTAATCTCTCTGTTTATTTGTCTATTTTGACAAAGGGTATTTACCCGAAATATTAATAAATTGTGTTGTAACCGTCTTTTCTAAGCGTGTTTCTTTCTCCGTTGGGTAATTCTTTAGAAAGAAAGGTTATACACTTAGATAGGAAGGAGATACAGCCTACACCTCTAACACCTCTATCAAAAAAAAGTCTGCGTGAAATGTCGTTAACGGAAAGGCAACCAAGTGCAATGTCATAGCGGGTGCAAAATGACTACACAGACCGAAAACCCAAAGTACCACGCTCTATCGTATCCAAAATGAAGTCAGTGGACCTGTTCCAAAAGTAATTCTATTGATGGAATTTACCATAGACCTAGACAATTTCGTCTAAATGAGGCACAGATTCTCATGAGCTCCTGCGGTCTATAGGCCACAGGAGCTCATGAGAATCTACGCCGTGTACGTAAAAAAAAAAAAAAAAAAACAGAACAAAATTACGTCCACAGATGGAGAAAATGATAGGTTTAAGGCCACCACTGCGAAGAGAATGGAAAATTTACGCCCCTATCATAATGGCGAAGTAACCTATGCGTGGCACTAACCCCCCTAGTTTTCAAACCGCTCGTAAACCAGGCATAAAAACGTACTTTGAGAGCCACCCCAAAAATGGCAGGGGTGAAATTCACTTGAAGCTTGAAACCTCTTGAGTTAAGCAAATGGCCTCTACACGACACTCCGCCTGTGAAAATGATACTGACTTTTGACTTGGAGAGGAGGCACTAACCTTTTTTTAACCGAAAGAAGCCAATGTGTGGTATTTGTTACCTTCACTTCTCCCCCGCCACATACAAGCGCGAACTCGACGCATTCATTTGACTAAGATACACTTGTATTACCTCACTGCCTTGAAGATCGCAAATACTACTCTCTGCCGCAGAAAAGCGCCAACTGAAGACATTCATCTGAATGATTATTTGAGCAAATTTGTGGTATCTTACTGTGGTGAATCGCAAATACTCGTATCACGTCTCCCCGCCACAGAAAAGCGCCAACTCAAGACATTTTATTAGGAGATACTACAGACATATTTGTGGCATCTTACTGCGAAGTAGATGGCAAACAATGATCAAGTGGGACAATCGGTATAAATTTTCCAATATGAATTTTAAATCAGTGCTGCACTTCAGAGAATCCGCTCACAAAGGTCTGTGTCTGTCGGTACCGTGTCTAGGATAAAACGGCTGTGCAGCCGACAGACCTCAAGGGTAGTGTCTAATTAGACTGGCCAATCTTCCGGTTAAAGCAGTAAAATAATTATCTGGCAATTTTCATTCATTCATTCAACTCATTCATAATCTCTCTCTCTCTCTCCCCCCCCCCCCTCTCTCTCTCTCCGGAAGAAAGATCTTTTATTCTTTGGAAAAATAAAGATTTATTGTTTTTCACTTTCTCTTGCGATCTCTCTCCACTTTTTCTCCCTCTCACCCCGCCTCCCTTTCTCTAAAAAAGAAATAAGGGAAAAAGATCGTTTGACCTTTTCACGAGCACACAGTGCATGTGACTTATGCTCCGGAGATAAGCCTTTCTGGCTTCGAGTATGCGCACGGAGGGAGAAATGTATTTGTTTGACCTTCGTCCAAAAAACGTGCTCGCTTTCTATTGTTTTGCCCTTTTCTTATTGGCAAGGAGCTCCGACTTGCACCTCCTCTTGGCCTGTACTTGAGTATCTGGCCGGTGTTGGCTCCAATATCGTGAGGAAGGCCCAGTAGGTAAACTGTCCTCGGGGTTCAAGTCGGCCCGTCGTTGGCCCGCGGGCCAACGACGGGCCGACTTGAACCCCGAGGACATTTGATCACTTGGAAGTTGTTTAATATCCCCAGCGAGTGAACAGACCGCAAATGAATTTCTGACTCTGATATTGGCTCACTTTGGGGTGGGCTAACTTTGGGATATACATGTACAATATTTCGTCGATTTCGACTGGTGAAAGTAACCTGCTGCTAACGAGTAAGTTACAATAAAAAATATCAATACCAGCTAACCAATGTCATCCAACGGCCTGATTGTATACTTCTTACCGAGTAACATATTAAGCCCTAGGAGGAAAATTCCCAAATTTGGGAGTTGTTCTCTAAAGAATAAAAACCAGGTCAGGTTCAAGGGCAGCGCCAGAATAGCGTGGCGCCCAAAGGCACCAAACTATTCTGTCACCAACCTTGAACTGCCATGGTCGTCTTGCATCTCCTGTTGTCCACGGACTGCCCAAGGCGCTATGCTATTCTGGCACCACCCTAAAACTATCATAGTTGATCTGTGTCCTCACGTATTAAGACTGCCCAAGACGCCAAGCTATTCTGGCACCACCCTAAAACTTTCATAGTTGGTGTGTCTCGTATATTTACTGAACAAAGGACGGTTCTCAGTTCAAAATCAATCTTGGCACAACTCCGAGGAGTCACTTTGAGAAGGACTCCGGGCGCACCGAGACAGCGCCGCCATCTTGCGCGGTGCCCTCCGGGAAGGTGTCGGGACTAAACTAGACTAAGCTAGACGCAAACACACATTCGCGAAAACTGGGCGGGGGAACTAGAAGAAAAAATGAAAGAAAGAGAGAGAGAGAGAGAGAGAGAGAGAGAGAGAGAGAGAGAGAGAGAGAGAGAGAGAGAGAGAGAGAGAGAGAGAGAGAGAGAGAGAGAGAGAGAGAGAGAGAGAGAGAGAGAGAGAGAGAAAAACATGTGCGAAAGGCCTTCGCAAATGAGATGTTGACATTTTGCCGGGGAAGGTGCACCTGCTTCATCTTGCGTACGTACGTGTTATGCGCGTCAGATGCATAGTGTCCTGTATTGCGTTCACGCCTTTGATATTTCACACCAAAGGGTGCATGTACTGTTATTAAACAGATCTGGCAGCAAATATGCGAGAACGATTTTGGTTCAATGAACTGAACAGCCACGGCCTGAATACAAAACTGAGCTTTGAAGAACTCGGGCATGCAACTCAGCCTCTGAAAGAAACACGCCTAGAAAGGATAAGTACAACACGAATGAGTTGTACTTGTCCTTTCTAAGCGTGTTTCTTTCTTAGTTTTGGGGTTTAATTGCATTTTGCAGGCTTGGCAGTCACCTTTTCGGAACAACCTCTGTGTCTAGCAAGACCTTGCCAACCGACAGTCTTCGGCCTCTTCCGTACTTCGTACGCAAAAACAACGACTGACCTCCAACATCATATGCACAACCTCGAAGGCCAGCCCCCTTGTAACAGGCATAAATTCACATGCCTAGCAGAGGCTCATGGCTATCTATAGGTCCTGCTGGAAAGACTTTACATTTACAGGGCAAAGAGAGAATAGGGTGTTTGATAAAGGGATTTGCTCCGCAAACCGATTATCACAGAAAAGCATCACAAAGCATGTGACAGACAAAGCTCCCCAGCCATCCTATCTGGGCGAGCCGCGACGAATAACTTTGTCATTTATCTCGGAAAGAAGATTTGCCAATACCACTCTCTCAGCCTCGACCGACCCAGGGCATACCCACCTTACAAGAGGCGTAGATGCCCATCGGCCCACAAAGCCTGCTGGGGCATGCGGGAATCTATGCCCTTGACTCCGAGAGACTGACCCAATTTACATCCTAAGATCATGGACTCATTTGGCTGCAGCGGTTGAGAAATGGTGATGGCTGCCCAGCAAACCCAAGGCTGAAGATGTACATGATCGGTCTATAGTAACAGGCATTATAGATTCTCGTGAGCTCCTGCGGTCGCAGGAGCTCATGAGAATGTATGCCTCTTGCAGATGTAAGAGGGCAGTTCTAGAACTACATGTATGCGTTTCCATACAATGCTGTTAGCGGTTAGATAGGATATTCGTTATTCAGACATCAATGTCGTTTCCTTTTTCGTAAATTTGTTAGCTTTTTTATTTCAGGTTCATACGGCTAATTTTATTTTAGAAACAGAATCGTATATTTGGCATAATGAAACAATGATTAAAAAAAAAAACCCACGTAATTCTTTGGCCAGCTTTTCTTAGTATGTCATCAGGGCACAGCAAATAATGTCATGCCACATCCACATGTATGTCTCGGTCAGAAATACCTTTCATTGGCATTTTTAAAAAAAATCATATTTTCTTGTCTTTTCTGGTATAGTTTGTGCATACTAAACTCATGCTTTTGTACATAGCACTTAAAAAAGCCAGACTTCTTATCTATCAGATGTGAACATTCACGTTAAAGTTTCTACTTTTACTCGCAATATTCCACCACAAAATCGCAGAGAAAATAGCAAAGGAGCCCAAAGGCGAAAAGGTCATGCAGACCCACGGGAGTGTGGCGTCTGCGTTTTACATTATCTTCTCCAGGGCGAAAAATGAGGAATTCTCAGCAGACGTTGCTTTCTTTTTTTCGCTACCAACATCCCCCCCCCCCCCTCTCTCTCTTTTCCTTCAAACTCACGCGCATACATTCTCTCTAAATGATCTACTTTATAACTCCCCCCCCCCCCCCCAATCATACACCAACTCCCTTCAGCCACAAGCAAAAACTATTCCTATACTGAAATTTTTCGTTTTGGTGTTGGTCTTTGTTTTGTACATAGCATAAAAAATGGTCAGCAAGAGGCATAGATCTTCAAGAGCCCCTTCAGGGGCTCTTGAAGATCTATGCCTCTTGCTTACGTCAAGGGATATGCCAATACAACCCTCCTCCCTCTCCCTCCACGTGCTTTTGTTCCAAATGTGCGACTGACTTCCGCGACTGTTGGAAGATGTCTAACGTGTGTATCTGACTACCTGTCTGACGTACCAGACACACACTCGGGTGAAAACCTGTTGCTTTCGCCGAAACAAAGGGCATGAACCATCACAATGTAGTCTCGGCACGAGCTGACGTAAACCATTCCAATGTTGTCTTGGAACGAGCTGAACCGTGGCACTCAAGAACAAGTTCTCCCTTTGACTGTCAGTAGCGCTTTTCGTTGAGGCGATTCCTGCAGAAAGCATCTCAACAACAAAACTCTACCGAAAGCCAAAGAGTTAACAGGAGTCACCTCGACAAAAAGCGTTACGGACCGCAGATGGGTTAACTAACATTCTTACTACGGTCTGACGTCGCTAAAACGTTATGTACCGCTGGACAAAAGCTGGAGCTTTGAAAGCCTGCTCAGATGCTGAACCGCTACTATTTAATGTTCAAGCCTACAACATGAAATGAACTTCCTGTGCATGAGATAATTATTTACCTGGATGTGATCCAACGAACCCTAAGAGGCCAACCTTGTTTTGACTAATGGGGATGGGATTTTTTAACGTGTCCGTACTTCATATTTACGCGCTGCGCCACATTTACAAGCAATTAGTTAGTTATTTTGATTTAACGCCGTGCAGGCGTTTACAAGCAAGAGCCTGCGGAAAATAATGTGCTACTCGATACTGAAACAAATGGAATTCTAACCGTTCAAAACGAGAATGAAAAATAGACACGAGATTCCAATAATAACGCGCTCTACCTATAAGACGCACAAGAAATTGCATTCCAGAGAATATTGTAGGCGCGTGTGATTGCTCCGCAAGGTCCGGAATCACAGACCGGCATATACTACGTCTGCGTCATGTTGTTAACCCCTTGACTGCTAATGAGGATATCAATCGGCACGGGAAGCTTGAAGGCGCGTAACCCCTAATGCCTGATACTGACGATACCGCGTAACGATGCGTCTTTTCTACCAAGCGGTATCGTCAGTATACATCTTGTTGTCAGTGATCAGCATACCGGCTGCTCGGATGGGGGAATCCGTTGAATGAACTGTCTCGGTCACGGGCAGGGAGGGACCAAGAGCCAGGCGTGCCAAAAATTGGCGTTGATGAACTGGTAAAAAATCCTGAAAGCCGCTACAACGGACACTGAGCCAAAGAGGCGAAGCCTTCTCACTCTTTGACTGAGTGGCCACACGGTGCTAGAAAACACCGAGTCTCGGGTGAACGCCCCATTTATAGCTGTGACAAAAAGCTACGGCATGGTTGGTTTTTTTCCTTAAGGGTGTAAAACGGTACAGGCAGGTATAGGAGCATTTAGTTTGTTACATTACCATGCATCACGTATGTTACTTTTCCGAAGGTGTAGCAATCAAACGGAGAAGAAGCTGGTGAAGAAGCTGAAACATCTCTGTTAGAACACAACACGCAAGACCCAGACGCAAGAGGCATAGATCCTCATGAGCCCCCGCAACAGCGGGGGCTCATGGGATCTATGCCTCTTGCGGGACCCATTCATATTCGTGTGCCTCACAGGCTTCAGGCAGACAAATCAACCTACGGAAAAAAAACATCATCTAACGCTCATCATGAGGCCAACACCTGACGTATCTGAGCCGTACCTGGCTCCTTCACAAAACATGAAAGAGTGGGGGAAGAAACAGAGAAAAGACAAGAGAAGATGAGATTAAGCACGCACGATAAAGGGTGCTAAAAACCACACATTTTTATTTAAAAAATGTGTGTGTGTGTGTGTGTGTGTGTGTGTGTGTGTGTGTGTGTGTGTGTGTGTGTGTGTGTGTCTGGAGAGAGAGAGAGAGAGGGGGGGGGGGGGGGTTGAAGGGAAGTTCAAATGGTGTATTATTTTGTGTGTGTGCGAAGGATCACTAGATAAATAGCACAATCTGTTTTAACGAGGCAGCTAGCAGAAAGGATGAATCTCCCTTATACTGAAAAAAAAATAGCGATTAATTTCAAATAAACTGACACTAGCCGTGACAGAGAGAGGGTTGTGTTTTGATTCTGAGGCGGGCTGGGTGTTTGCATAAACACCCAGCCCACCTAAAAAGCAAAGCAAAGCGCGCCTATAACATCATTATTCGGTAAGTAATGCCAACTCTCTCTCTCTCTCGTTGTTGTTGTTATTTATTTCTCCTTTTTTTCCTTTTTTTTTTAAAACACAGTTTATTGCAGTATTCGACAGTAAATGTAGCAAGGATATATTTGAAATAAAGACTTTGTACCCAAATCATTTATCCTTGGAAAATAAAGTGCTGTTCTCTTTCTCTCTCTTGCTGTTGGTTTGCTTTTTATTATTTCAGTTTTATAATAGATGTACCTCAAACATTTAACCTTGGAAAGTAAAGTGTCGTTATCGTTATAGTTTTCTTCTGACCAACTGTGTGCGACATCATGGAAGCATTCTCTCTCTCTCCTCTCTCTCCCGTCTCGTTGTGTTTGGGGCAGGGGGAATGATCATCTCCCCAGAGAGAGTCTAACTTGCCTGGTGTTAATCAAGCCCTGGCAGATTTGTTTATTCCGCCATCGCGCAGCAATCAATCACTCCAAATTCGCCCGATCACGGGCTAACGAGGAAGGGGACGCGCAAGGTGGCTAAATTAAAACCCAAATGAGGTCCCTACGTCCGAGGGGCACAGATATAAAAGTTGAGAAATTAACTAATTCCTGATGTGTCGATGTATTTCGTCTGAGAAAAAAATAGTTGTCTAGCGGTTTCTCAAAAAAAAAAAAAAAAAAAAAAAAAAGACTTATCTTTGATTTAGAGATGGGGGAAGTAATTTCATTTTTGCATGCGACATAGATTTTCATGAGCCCCTGCCTTGCAGAGGCTCATGAAAATCTATGCCTCTTGCAGACTGGAACCCAACTAAATAATGATTATCCCTACACCCAGCAAAACAAACAAACAAACAAACAAAAAACAAACAAAAAAAAAAAAACATAAGACCCCTTGCAAGCGTCATAAGCGGGCATGGACTCCCGCAAATCTGTGCCTGTCGCAAGCGGAAGTGGTTTGCTGCCGAACTGAGGCCGCCAAAGAATGATGGGATAGGATGCGCGGGAAGATGCGCAGTGGATAGCAGGAGGCGACGCTCCGACAGTTGACGAATGATGTAATCAGTTTCAGGACGTGAGGTCATTTTTTGGTGTTGTATTTCTTTCGCGTCTTTTCTTTTGTTTAATTAAACCAGTTTTCGATCGAAATTTTAACAGCAGGAAATCCATAAATGGCGTGAAATTGCTTTGGGATGAAGTTGGGATGAGGAAACCGATTGAACCAAACAGGACAACAGAGACTCGTTCAAGATAGCGTTGTAAAGTCCTTTTTTTCTTTTACTGCAAACTCACGCACAGACACACATTGCAGAATTGTCTATAAATATCTGGATCGTTTGAAACGACTTTCTTCTGTAAAGGAAGGAATGTGTGTGTGCCTTTATGTGTGTGTAGGGCGGGGGAGGGGGGCGTCATGTCTGTTTACTACAAAAAGAACCCCACACAACCTCAGGCCTGCAAACTCACACGAGAATTATCCACAAACAAGAGCGGTTGAAATTGCATTATTCCATAAAGGGAACAATAATATTCGGAAAGAAGTGCTACAGTTAAAGGCCTTTTATTTATTGCTTGTCAGGATCGGATGATTTTCCGTTACATCAAATTCGCGTTTCTTCCTCCGGGCTCATCTAATATCAAGCTTGTCAAGGGCTCTGACTGATGAGCTTAGCTTTAAAGAAGAGCTGGAAAACACAAGCATGCACGCACGCGCGCACACAACACACAGACACATCAGCGCGTGCACGCACGCGCGCGAGAGCACACACACACACACACACACACACAAACACATGTATAACCAGCATAACGGGGACACCCAAGCAAAAACACACACTGATCTGAGAGAGAAAGGGGAAAAAAAACAGAAGAAAAGGAGGGGAAAGGTGTGATACAGCTTTTTTTCCCCTGATGCCAGTAAGCTCCCATTTAAGTGTAAACCTCAAAAACTTCCTCATCCAGAGAAAAAAATATACGGCTGACCACTGCAAGCAAGGGGCATAGATTCTCATGAGCCCCTGCAGACGCAAGGGCTCATGAGAATCTATGCCTCTTGCCGACGCCTTAGGGGGCTGCCAACTTTTCGCGATGTGTGATGTATTTTGGCCAGAAGCGAACTAAAAAAAAAAAAAAAGGTGGACAGCGAAACAAGTTGAGATTAAGCCGAAAGCAGCGTGCTCCGGAATAAAGCTCAGGCAAAAGTTCGCCTTGACATTAGACTGAGATTCGACATTAGCTGAACCTAATATGTTCATTTTGGAGTGTCCAGGGCAGACCGAGATTCGATTATCTGATACACATGTGGAAGCCGCTGTTCTTTTTGCGATCTGGTCCCCAATAACCAGAAGTCAGTGTTTGCCATTCCAATATTAGATAATTACGTCAATTTTTTTAAAAAATAATAATGTCTTCATTAATGGTTCTAATTTCAGAAAGTTGTCTCAATATCTTTAGCTGAGGGTATATTTTTAGACAATTCACTGTTTTTAGTAAAAGGCTCAATTTTAAACTATTACATCAATGTCTTAATTTCAAAAATCCAGTTTTAGACTATTACATCAATGTCTTCGCTTAATGACGTAATTTAGTTAATGACCTCACTGTCTTTACCTAAAGATCTAGTTTTTGACAATATTTGGAACAGACGGCAGATGCAACCTCCGTTTTGATGACACCCAATAATCCCTTCACCTGGCACGGTTCAAGATGGTGTATAAGCATCTTCTAACACAATGTTTACAGTCCTCAAGAATCAAGAGACATAGACTCGCACGCGCCTTGTGGTACACATATATTCTCGTGTCCCGGCAGCTTGCGAAGGTGCATTTGGGTCTATTCTCTGGCTAACAGCGCACGCTTCATCTTGGTGCCAACTCACTCGAGTCTTGCGATATAGGTGGGAAATCTCGTGGCAGGAACCAAATTACAATGCCAGCTCAATCCGACAGAGTAGGCGCTCTTTCGCTCACCTCGGGCCAACTGCAAGAGGCATAGATTCTCACGAGACCCGGCGCAACAGGGACTCATGAGAATCCATGCCGCTTGCTCGGTCGCATGGAAGTTTAGTTCTATCCATCTCCAGTCCGCAGACGAAGGGAGGGAACTAGGTGCGGGCAAGGGGAGTGAATTCCCTCCTATTCCCAGGCGACCAGCCCAGCGGCTACGGGAATAAGGTCAATCCGAACCAATCTAGCCGCCTATCGATTCTCTCTCTCTCAAACGTAGACGACCCCTTGTATAAAAGAACTACAGCCATCTACCCCTCTGCAAAAATTCTGCAGGAGTTTAACGTTTTTCTAACACTGCGGCAGAGTTTGATTAAATGTACAAGTAACGTAATTGTGACGACAACCGTTCATGGTCTGTAAAATGATTTACAGCCAGAGAATGGACCCTCGACAAAACTTCGACGAAACTGTATTACTGAATTAAAATTAATGTCACTGACGGAGCTTCAAGAAAAATATTAAACTGTTCATAAACTGTTCGTAAGCAAAACATTGGAGCTTGTTTCCTTTCCCGCAGTTCAGATTTTGTTTTGTGTCTCCATTACAGTCATTCAGCCTGCAACATTTACAACACGAAAATCGATTTCTCTGCGCTAAAATGCCGGCCATGTTTTCGTCTGCATTTACTTTTCTACCGTGTACCCGAGGAAAACAGAAAAAAAAAGAGACATGGAAATTTTTCTTTGGCGATTCCTCCTCAACAAACTCCTAAAACTGCAAGAGGTATAGATCCTCATGAGCCCCCACGGATTGCGGGGGCTCATGAGGATCTATACCTCTTGCTGGCGCCCATATACGCCCGTCTTGCTCAGTCTGAAGAGGTTCAACGACCGTCCAATGCAGAGTGTGTGAGGAAACCGAAAAAGCAGGCATGGAAATTTCCCTTTCAATGCCTTCCTGTTCTTTTTCCAGGCTCCTCTCAGAACTTCGGAACCACAAGAAACAGGGCCATGAGAACGCCCGCGGAACCAGGAAGCGGCGAAAAAAGAAACCTTTCCATCTGCGCATACAAGCGAAGATCCTCAAGAGCCCAGAACGCCCGCGTAACCAGGAAGCGGTGACGAAAACTGCGAAAGAAACTTGGCCCATCTAAGGGAGGCCGTAGATTGTCATGGGCCCTCAGCAAGCAGCATTGGATCGCCTACGTCGCCTTTTATTGAGTGCACTCAGCTTGGCCTGTCAATCTAAAAAGAGGAGCAGAGTCGCTCTCTCATGAGCAGCTTCGATGAAGACCCATAGGGATTCGCCGACGAGCTTCAACGCCTTTGTACCTAGGTTGCATGCACTTCAGCCCATTAAATCGAAATTTCAAAGTTATAAGTTGTCATATCAAGGCAGCATTACCTTTCAGGAGATAGAATGACCGTGGAAGTTCAAGGGTGGTGCCAGGACAGCTTTGCGCCTCTGGGCGCCAAGCTGTTCTGGAACCACCCTTGAACTGTCATGGTCAAATGTTTAGTGCATTCTCAGAACTGAAAGATGAACAGTCGGGTGCTTCTAATGCGTGTTGGTCTCTGAATCTGAACCTTACGGCGGCTATGCGTACACGTCTGTGATTTTCCACCTCACGCCTCTAGGAAGTAAGGCATTAACTCGCAGAACAGCAAACAAATCTCTTCTCAATCTCAGGCACCAAAAATCCCCGAAGAGGGTTGAGCTGTCAGCAAATTTGAGCCTGTTCTTCCTTCAAACGATGGAGCTGGGCGACGGTTCAGCCTAACGCTGCCGATGGAAAAGCTATCGATCAGGCCAGGAGCACACGGTCAGTGATTTTGCCGCCTGACTGCACAGCTGACAACATTCCGCTTGGCTGGCTCCTAGGCGCTGTTTCCGTGCAAGGCTTATTGAGTTGGTACCCTCCCAGAGTCACGTGGTGGCGGACCCCGTCCCCCACCGGCCCCTTCCCACTTATCCTCACACTATCCACTCGCGAAGTGTTGCCGTGGGCCCGGCAGGGCCGAACAGCAAACACAGGTCACCCTCACCTCCACCCCACCTCATCTCATGGTCCCACACCCGCCCCACCTCCCCACGGTTAATAAAAAAGGAGCATCATCAGCCTCACCATCATCAATTACCCGGTCCTGAACCGCCCCCTCTCCCCCCTCCCCCCACCCCCGCCACGGATGGACTCCCCGGACCGGCGGAGGCCACCGCTTGAGTCCGGTGGCGCCGGGGGGGGGGGGGGGGGTGCGCAAGAACCACCCATCATATCATCCTTTTTTTTTTTTTTGGTCGTTTTTTTTTTGTATTTACAGGTTACTTTCATTTATTTTTCCGCCCCCCGGTAGGTTAAGATTGCCCCCCCCCCCCCCCAGGGGTTCGGAGGGAATGCCCCATAGGTCTCTGCCGGGCGGCTTTTTGACCAACTACCCCCCTCCTAGCGGGGAGAGGGTCCCGGCGGCGGACCCCTGTGGCTCCCCCCACCGAATCTCGGTGGGACGCGCCCGGCGGCCGGCTCCGGGGTCCATCTTCCCCGTATTGGGGCGCATGGAGGACACTCCTGGAAGGTCCACTCTGCGGGATAGGGGGGTTAGAGAACCCAGGGTCGAGAACCCAGGTCGAGGTACCCACGATGGCACTCCGACACCGTGTGACTCCCCGCTCGCCTGCGTACGGTCGCCGTCCATCAAAATAAATAGGGAGCCCAGGGAGGTTTAGCATCCTTCGTCCATGCACTCCCTGGGGAAACGGAGGGTACAGAGAGAAATACAGAAATACGTATAGGGGGGGGGGGGGGGGGGTTAGTAAAAATCAACCCCCCTCAAACAAGAGGGTGTATAGCTGGCGGGGCCAAAGAGAACCGGGCCTTGGACTGTGATACCAAAAAGGGAGAGAAGGGAGAGCACACCACCAACCAAGCAAGACGGAGGACCCAAGCGTCCACGAGAGCACGGGTTCTCCCCAACGACCCAGCCCCCTGGGGCGCGGGCAGACATGATGAGGGAAGAAACAAAGTGATGCGCGAGCATCAGCGACGAACAGTCAGGACGGACCCCCACCCCCAACCCCCCAACCCCCCCGGCGCACCCCCCCCCCCCTGGACGAAATCAGCGAGAGCTGGAAGTCCCTATCCCTTTGAAAAATCATCATCATCATATTGGGTTGGGGGTTGGGGAGGGTCCTGGGGATAGGGATAGAAAGCAGGCGGGCGAGCAGGGATATCAGGGGTACAGTATAAAGAGTGATACAAAAATTCTCTCTCTCCGAGTTCAGTGACGGTGACAAAGATGAAGATGGCCCACATTTTGTCCCGTGTAAGCAAAATCCCTTGTCGTTGAATAATACAATGAATCGAAATCTAAAACACCGATAATGAACGACCATCGGTCAGACGTTGTTTGGTGACCTCTCGCTCGTTGGGAACTGCTTGCAGCTTGCATGTGCATGCACATTTACACCGCGTGTAAGCTTGTATTGTCGCGCGTCTCTCTCTCTCTCTCTCTCTCTCTCTCTCTCTGTTGTCTGTGGAATACCACACAGCACACCAAATGACCGAATGCGTGATTTGGGGAGAAACACACACGCACTCACACACGCTCTCTCTCTCTCTTTAATATTCCAATAATCCCTGGCCCGCCTCCGAGAAGGAAAGAAACAAGGACGGCTACCTAATCCAATCAATCTGAGACGCGCGATATTTCACACCAAACTAATCTCTTCCATTTCCTTGGAAACACTACGTCCAAGCCCGCACTCTAAACCCGAGGACGTCACAGGGGCAGAGCTCTGCCAGCAAGAGAATAGACTCTCATGAGTCCCTGCGACTACAGGGGCTCATGAACATCTATGCTCTTGCAGACAGAGAGGCGTGCAAAGTGCAGCCAAAGGGAAGTAGCATTGCCGTACATCTGATCAGTTCTGAATAACCGCGAGGCCCACACGCCAGAAATTACTGTTACAACGTTGGTGGCAATTTTTTTCTAAAACGTTCACTATTCAAGTACATCGAGAAAGCTCCGACTTTGAATGTGTGACTCGGCCCCAGGACTGTATCACTATCACGCGACCCCAGTAGATGACCCCATCAGATGACCATATTAAACGATCCACCAGATGACAACATTACGCAACCCCATTAGATAACCCATTAGATGACCCTATCACACAACTCCATTAGATGACCTAATCAGGCGACCCCTAATGGATGACCCCATCATGACAACCCCGGGCAGGTATTCCTATCCTGCGACCTCAGAACTACACGTAAAGCTTGTTTTACACCTCGTTTTTAATTCATCGTATAAAAGTGCCATGCGCCAAAAAAAGTGCCTTCCGTGAGTAACTGTTAATGCATAATGATGTCATCCTCCCTAAACTCTGACGTGGTTTCACCGTTAAGGCTATCTTCAATATTCAAGGTGCCAGCCATAAAATTAAATCTACGTTTACCCCCGACCGGCCTAATAACATCTTGAGCGGCGCATCTATTGCTAGGCAGCAGATCTTCGGCCACAATCACATTTTCTCGCGTGCGTCACACAGTCGCACAAATGCAAAGCAACACAAATACACTAGTCACGGATCTATAGCCAGACAAATATCCACGTCCGAAGGGTAGAGACCTAGGAAAAATGAGACCAATACATTAACTAATTCGAGACGTGTCGCATTTGGATACGCGGCTGAAGCCGCGTATCCGAATTCGACACGTCTCCAATGAGTTAAAGTTTACTGTTTTGCCGACATGGGAACACGAAAATCTGAAAAAGTAGTAAATGCTCGCAAAAGCTACAGATCATCGTGCTATACCGACCATCCAATAGTAAAAATACATTCTATTACATTAAAAAAGCCTGTTCACAACCAAGTGACTACAAATCTAATGGCAAGTTTCCATTTTACAGGAAGATAAATAAGTCTATAGGACTTTCAGTCTGGCCTCCTTGGGACCGAAAAGTAGGAAGTGGGACCGAAAAGTAGGAATTCAGACTAAGGTGGGAAGACTGAGGTTTCATGTTCAAGTTGCACATACCTTTCTTACGGATCTTACTAGACTCTTCCAAAAGCAAATCAGTCATAACAGGTTTGATTTTAGAAAAGTAGAGTGAGATCCATAAAAATAGGTACGTGCAACTCGAACACGAAACTTAATCAGCATCATTCTGAGTCTAGTAAGAGAATATTTGGACAAAGTCTACAGCAAAGACATGACATAGTAGCATGCAGCAAGTGACATATGAGTGTACGAAAGCACATTGCATTCACATTACATGTATCTGCAATCATATCAAAGCTATCAGATCCTATAGTGTATTCGATCATATCACATAACTGACGCATGTTTATCACCAGCTACCACGGCAGGTACATGTAAAATACCTGCAACGGCAGTCGGTGATACTCATACAAAAATTATTGATGAATGAGATTCAGTGTCAACCTACTGGGCGACAAAACTAGCCTCAATGGAAGATGGACTTATATCTAACAATATATACTGACCAGGAAAAGAAATGCGACATTTTTGTAATCATCGGAAACACTGAAGTGTTTCCGATGATTACAAAAATGTCGCATACTAGCTAGAAAATACGTCATGTACAGTGTTTGGCAAATGATCAAAGAGAATGAAAAGCAAATAAATCTCTCCACTAATGTTTGCTAAAATGTAGTAATGCCAATGAATGCAGCCAAAAAGTAAGAAAATGCAAGTCCAATGGCAAAGACAGAAACATGACGGGAAAGATTCAGAGAGAGTTCCATGTCTTGTCTAAACGTGGCTAGTTGCTACTGAGATCAGCTAGCCTACCCTCCTACCTTGTGCTGTCCAGAATCGTTCGTTCGTACACCACCAAATCTCCTGACCAATCACAGGCCAGAAAATCCACAGGAAGAACCAATCGCCGTTGAGGAAACGTACTCCAATGAGGGCATCCGTGAGAAACACACAAGTACTCCGTGAACACACGGGTAGATTTGTCTACCCGACACAAAAACACACAAACTGTTCTCGTAGCACCTTTCTCAAGACCGTTTTTATGAAAGCAGGCCAAGCAGACGACACTCTCTCTCTCTTCTCTCTCTCTCTCTCTGCTGTACAGCTTGGATGCTTCCCGTCTGAAGCAAATGTTATTTCAGGGCTGAATCAGGAAATGACTGCTACTGGTTTCCAGGGTCAGGAATCCACGTCAGACCAAACACGCCATATTCCCTGGCTTGCATCACGATGGGCTGGTCAATGCCTTTGGTCAAAGATGTTCCAAGGTCAAGGCCCTCGGCGACAGAACGACGCTCAAGCTTTCAGGACATCCTTCTTTCCGAGTATCAAGCTGTGTAGGAACAGCACGTTACTTTCCAGGAACTCTCGGCACACTGGTTTACAGGAGCTCTCGACAAATGGAGTTTATGCGCCAGGTCTGTGTGGCTGGCTGAAGCCAAAAGGATGTCCTCGGGTCCAGCGTGGTATATCCAAACATATCAAGCAGCCACGTGACTACAAATGGCTGCTATGGCTACGTCAAAAAGGCAAAAGACTACGCTTGCACTGACAGACGCACTACTACCAAACCAGACCAGCACAGACTACTACCACAAACCTACTAAAAGCGCTGACAAAGAAAACTAGCACTGAGACAACAGCAAAATAAGAAACTAGAGTCGAATTTAACTCCTTTGTGCACACAGCCACCGGTACTGTTTACAGCACAGGTGGCCGCCAGCCCACAGGGGTTAACACTCTACCCCAGTCACCAAGAAAATTACGTCACTACCGGTCACGTGTGAGCAGCTCTGAGATACACGAGGCCCCTAAAGTGCTGATTATTGTGACACACCAGTCATGTATAATAAAAGAGTTTCTACTGCCAACCGTACACAACTATGTGAAGTCTACAAGTTCACACTATACAGTCTGTTTATTGCGAAGAAAAACAGCACACACACACAAACAAAAACTACCAGACCTGAATACAAAAAATAGTATAAAGCACAGTAACGACACTTCAATCTACGTCCATGAGACCAACACTTCCATGTTAGTAACTACAAAATGATGGTGTCCGGAAAAGAATTCAGTCATGAAACCGTACAGTGGTACACGCTCCTCTGAGATATAAAACTACAGTTTCGACTGTTAAGCACATTCAAGTAACTTAACGACTATGTACCAGTTGCAGGGCATTGACCAACCATGAAGGCGCCAAGTTAATCTGGCACTACCCTTGAATTATCATGGTTGGTCAATCTCCTGCTGTAGGGTGTTGGCGCTGAAAGGGTTAATAATTCAAACTAAACTGTAAAACTAATACGGCAGTCTTGCCAATTCGAAAACATCCTGTGTTGTCATGCTATGAATATTAAGTTAGACCCCCTCGTGCACAAAGGGGTTAACAGAGTGTATATACAGTTAGTGCCTGCTATGTGTGCTACATGGACACAAACGTTTTAACCCTTTGGCTGTCGGTTGCGGGTTTTGTCGCGATGATTCCTGCAGGAATCATCCCGACAAAAACCGCTGCCGACAACCAAAGGGTTAACCTTCATGCGTGTTATTCACGAAAATACAAATATATTACCATCCGGTAATAAGTCTGAACTACGTGTAAGTTAAATCATGTTACGTGGTGGTGGGGACTAGAACAAGCTACAGTATATAGCGTTCTTACATTATTTTTATTTTAAAAACAAAAATCCAGCACATACGCACGCACACGGACACACATGGAGAGATAGAGAGAACGAACTATGCGATAAGTTAGCAAAAACAACACAAACAGGTGAAAGAGGGCCAACAGAATAAAAAAGAATAATCATAAAAAAAGAAGTTTGGAACTGGTACATCGGGAAGGAAGGAAAAGGTTTCTTGTTCTTTATCTACATGCCTTGCGCGGGAAGCATAGCTGAACCCAGCAAACTAGAGAGTCGATTTATTTTTCTTTTTAACCGTTTCACTGGCGGGACTCGAAGAACGACGCACAGATGCAAGAGGCACTGCTCTCTCTCTCTCTCTCTCATTGGAAGACCTCAGAAAAGTGACAAAGTAAATGGGAAGACGTGAACAACACGCTTGAACAAAGACGAGGACTTGTCAAACCGTATTTTCTGGGACAATCTCTATTGAAAGCATCACCCCATAGCGAGGCGTTAGGGTGCATTGGGACGCTGGCGGTTCCTCGTGACATTTCCCGAAATGATGCAGATAGTAAAAGGAACCAGACCTAAAGCCTAAACAAAATCCACAATTGCGCGGGCTCATGAGAATCTATGCCTCTTGCAGTAATTTTTCTTCTACCCTTATTCTATTTATCTCAGTTTCTGCGCATCACACGGAGGAATTTTTTTGTGTGATGAAGTCTGCAACTGTTAAAGAAAAAAATCCACGATAACCTATCAGTCTCCTGCATAGAGACTTTATGGCCCTGTTGACTTCAATTTATGTTCCCTACACGGTGGAAGGTGCGGTGGTTTAAGTCTAGAACTGTTGAGAGAGACCCAGGATCCGGGCTGTTGAACAATGAGGAATCACCTCTGACATTTCCAGCCCAATTTGTTCAGCTGTTAAAAGGCGTCACGCGAGACTTAAGAGAAATATTGATAGAGAGTCGGAAAGGGTGATGTCAAAGTTATACAGGAAGGAGGCAGAATGCGTTTCATTTTTTTGGGTGCACCCCCCCCCCCCATCCCCCCCCACTCCCCCCAGAATAAAATTTTCCCTCTTCTTTTTCATTCTGTTTGTCGGATTGGGTGATGCCAATGTTTTACAAGAAGAAAGCTGTACGCGCTTCTTCTTCTTCTTTCTCTCTCTCTCCCCCTGCTTCTCCTTCACCGTTTATTCAGGTTTCCCCAAGAGTTTTCTCTCCTGCTCGATTGATTCACTGAATGTGAAAGACAGTTGCGTAGTACGTCATTTTTTATGTACAAAAATACGCGCTAACGTCATCACTTTACGTGTTCTGTGTCATCATTCTCAGGAGATTTTCTGTCCCATGTGTAAACAAAAAAATGTCTGCTAACGTCATCGACTTACGTGTTCTATGGCATCAATCTTACGAGTTGTTCGGCCCCATGCGTACACGAAAATGCGCGCTAACGTCATCAATTTACGTGTTCTCCGTCGTCAATCTCAGAGCGCAATGTTGCAGGCACATCCCCCTTTATCTGGGACCGTGATTCTAACAAAGCCCAATGCGTTTTCATCCAACCTGCACTGTCCTAGTCTTTCAGAAGCGACTTTTTATTTTATTCGTTCCCTGCTTCCGCCCGGAATTCTTCTGCAGAGGTCATCTTATTACAAGAGGTAATCGCGGGGGCTCATGAGAATCTATACCTCTTGTAAACACAACTTACATCTATGCTCCTCCGACAACACTCTTTGTGCTGAGTCTAAAGATGGATTCTGCCGTACAAAGTCAGATTCTTTCAATACAATCTCTGTCTCTCTCTCTTCCAAGCTCTGTTTTATACTGCACGCGGCCACTCTCCAAACCGGCGCGTTCTCATTGCGTCAGCAAGTCTTCTGTTCCGGCGCAGACGACTCTCTCAGTTTGTGGCAATAATTGGAATAAATCACCCAATCTCTGCTAGCTAAGAGGCATGTGTTTCTCACAATACAGCAGGGGCTCGTGAGAATCTGTGCCTGTCCAAGGCGGGAACAGTTGGTTCCTTGCGTCAGTACTTCTAGAGGTGCTAATGGATATTGCCGATGACACGACTAATGTAGGGAAGAGAGCGGGAATGCCCTCAAACAGTTCTCTTTGCTGCGGCTCGCGTGCATCGGAATGCCAGAGAAAGTCGGGGGGGGGGGGGAGCTCTGCGGGGGAGGAAAAAAGAAAGGTGGGTGGAGAGAGAGAGAGAGAGAGAGAGAGAGAGAGAGAGAGAGAGAGAGAGAGAGAGAGAGAGAGAGAGAGAGAGAGAGAGAGAGAGAGAGAGAGAGAGAGAGAGATTTCTTTTTACATTCTCCTTGCACGAACATGGAACAGACAACACACAGGAAAGGGGAATTTCTGCCTATGATTCATCTTTTTCATTGCTTTTATTCACTGATTTATTTATTGACTGTCTCAAGAAGTCACTTAGTGCCTGCCAAATCGACCACCACCAGTGGTCTTCGCTTGTTGCGGACCGTGACACCTGGCGCTCCACCATTTACAAGGCAGCTGTCTCCTTTGAGGACTCTCACAGAGCTAGCCTTAAGGACAAGCGGCTCAGGAGAAAAAACAGATGCCGCAGCTCAGAACCCCGGCCATACCTTCCCCTGCAGCCACTGCGGTCGAACCTGCCTGTCTCGGATTGGCCTCCGCAGCCACGAACAAGCCTGCAGACGTCGTGGGCAACTCCTATAAAATCTTCGTTCGCGAAGTCAAGCCAAGAGATTCACTGATTTATTAAAATACAAATGCTTTGGCTGGGAACATTGAAACCTCTAACGATATTACACCTCCGAATCGTACACTCTAAAACAGGCTCAAAGGTTCGACTATTACAAAAGGCTGGTGAGCGCTTCTCAGAGGCGTATTTTGTGATTTATGATGCATTTATTTCCCTTTGGATGGATAACAATGATGCAGAAATAAAATGACGGTTACGTTTCGTTTGTTTTCTTCTCTGACGGCTTTGCAGTGGCCGCTAATTGCACATGCGCGCATGGAATCCCATTTAGCGCTGCCAAGGTGTATAAGGTATGACATCTGAACTGGTAATTTTTTTTTGTTTATCGACAAGATTCTCACAAGCCGTATCGACACTGGCTGCCTCTCCTCTATCCGCTGCGCAGCGGATAGAGGGGAGGCAACCAGTGTCGGTCGATCTTATCATGATCACTTTCCCCAGCGCACTCAGTAATCCGCTGGATTCGAAGCAGCTTTCCGGAGCAAGTAGCGGAGAGTGCAGATAATCGCCCAGCTACGGCTAAAAGATGGCTGTTGTTGCGGAGTGGGCATTCTGTCAAGACAGAGCGAAATTCCAGCTGTCTGCAAGAGGCACAGATCCTCATGAGCCCGCGCTTACGGCGGGGGCTCATGGGGATGTGTGCCTCCTGCGGGAGTTTTTTTTTTTTTTTTTTTTTTTTTTTTGTTCCTGCGGCTGGGTTAGGGAGATGGGGGTGGGGGGGGGGGGGGGGCAGTGATTGGTTTGTGTTGGAACTGTGAAGTGTACGGAGACCTAGAAGATGGGTGGATGGGTGGGGATGTAGTGGAGTGGGATTGGGGAGAGAAAGAGCCAAGTTCGAAGACTACACACATATTTAGAGGAGAAAAAAACACACGATCAGGACAGCTCAAGGGTAGTGCCAGAAGCTGTTCCAGGCATGGGGCGGTCCGTGGCGCAGTGGTTATGTCACCTGCCACCAATGCTAAAGGTGCGAGGTTCGATTCCGGGTTCTGGCGTCGGACTTTTCTCCTATAGTAAATGTCACCGTTAATTCAAGCGGACCGTCGGGAGTTCTTTCTCCGGGTACACCGGCTCTTTCTCCCCCTCCACTTTGGTATCAGTTTCAGCCAACTTAATCAAATTTCAAATAAAAACGATTTCCAACAACAACTTTAGTAGCTCCCTTGAGCTTGCCAGTAGGACCACGTGAATGTTCTTTGTTTACGTACAGTGTGTGAGTAAATGCGCGTGATTCACGTGAGCGTGCTTGTTGGGTTCAGTTCGCGGCTACATTCTGCGCATCGAGTTATATTATAAATATGAGAAATGCGCCATATAAATACCATGTAATAATAATAATAAACCTAGGAACTTTCACACTCGTTTTCTCCCCTGATGCACGCAGAGTTTCAAGGCTGCCTAGGTTTGTTTGACCCTTTTTAACTGTCTAACGGCCAGAATAAAGAGGCAAGGTAGGAAGGAGTGTTCTTATGCCCAGCATGTTTAAACAATAAAACGAACTTGATGAGTGTACAAAAACAAAACAAACAAAAAAATATAGAAAAATAAAAAAGGAAAATAAACAAATGAATGCAAACAACACACCGTATAAACAACAAGTTTGCAACAACCCAAAATAAAGTACAAATACAATCATCAAAAGATAAAGGAACGGCAAAAATTGATGTTCGCACATATGCTTTTCCTATCAACTTTTTTCAAGCAGCTAAGCGAATACATGTGTCGGTATGCATAAACGCGGACTGAAACCGTCGGCCCGTTCTAAGCTAGACGTCTTAGCATACAACCAACATTAAGCTGAGACTTCTGGCAGAGACCTCGCCGACGGATTTCAACCCACATTCATGCATTCAACTCCGGTAATACGAGCCAAAGAAATGCGACACCACTGAGTCATCGGAAACACTTCGTGTTTCCGATGACTCGAATAGTGTCCCTTTTTGGTTTTTTTTGCTCGTCAGTGAATGTTTTCGTCCTTTCTAAGTAGATCTATTTCCTGACAGAGACAGATCTAGGCACGTCATGCAGCGAGTTATATTGGCATACACAACTAGACCAGCTACGACTGGCGAACAGAAACAGAAAAAGGCACGAGACACCAAAACACCTACACCATGCATCACTGTCAACAAGCAACACGTCGCGTTTGACAGCTCCCTGTCTTTTTCTCTTCCATAAACACACAACATGAACGCACGGCATAGACACACACAGGCACACGCACTCGCACGCATCCACGCACAGAATAAGGTGGGAAGGGAAGAATGGAGACAGGGTGAGGGCAATGGCTTCCGGAAGAAATTTTTCACAGCAAATCACAATACTGGATTGTTAAATACTTAACTCATTCAGCACGAAGGCCGTATTTCCTAAATTTTGGAGGCGTCATCTAATGTCTATGCACCAGTTGCAGGAGATGGATCGACCATGACAATTCAAGGGCAGTGCCAGATTAGCTTGGCGCCGACAGGCGTCAAGTTAATCTGTCACTGCCCTTGAATTATCATGGTCGACCAATCTCCTGCTGTAGTGCATCAGGGCTGAATTATCATGGTCGACCCATCTCCTGCTGTAGTGCATCAGGGCTGAATTATCATGGTCGACCCATCTCCTGCTATAGTGCATTAGAGCTGAATGGGTTAAACACAGAATTCTTAACATTTTCTTTTTAAATGGAAAAATAGATAGAAATTTTCCTTTAAACAGAAATGGACTGAACAGCTTGTCAACTGTTAAATCAAGCCGTCATCAGTTATTCAGGTCAATTACAAAATCACATACATCTGTAAGCGTGGGGGAATGGGAGGGGATAACTGAAGGAGCCAACTCACCACGGTGTCTATTGGTCTGTTTATCAAACATCAGCATGGCATCTTCAATCTGAAATCACACACAAACAGAACACAAATTAAGAAAACAGCACATTGCCATTTCCAGGACCTGGACACAAAAATACTCTCAGAAAAAGCTGTCAGTTATATGAAAAAAATAATCCAACACCATACTGGTGGTACATGTACGTTTCCTGGCCGTCAGGTCATTTTAAATAAAACACCGACGTACCACCAATATGCATGTGTTGCTTGTTCTGTTGTGAGTGTGTGGCAGTTGTTCGTTCGATTTTTTTAGTGTGTTTGTGTGTGTGTGCGCACGCGCGTGCCTGTACAAACATGTGCGCGCGCGTGCACGCGCGCGTACATGCGCGGGCGGGCGGGCGGGCGGGCGGGCGTGTGTGCTTTGTGTCTGTATTAAAAAAAAAAAAAATGCTATGATGTTCTACAAATGAGATGACAAGGCTGTAAAGACTCGTCAGACAAGACGAGACAAGACTCGACACACAAAACAGACAATACAGAACAGACAGACATACTAGACAGACCAAAGGATGGACAAACACAGAATACACCAATCCGAAGAGTAGAGTTCACAGCCGGTAAAATGATTTTCCACCCCCCGCCCGGAAAGAAAGCACAGCTAATCTGTGCAAGCAATCAGAAACACGGTATGGAACCGACCATACGCCAAGTGAAACCGTCCACCCACGGTGCAAGCGGCCATGTGCAAAGCTCTTTTCCACCAAACGATCACTGACTTCAAACCCGGCTTTTTTTTTCTTACATCTTTGGTTGCAACGTGGCAGTCGTTTTTATATACAAGAGACATATATTCCCATAAGCTCCTGCGGCATGAGCCGCAGGGGCTTATGGGAATCTATGTCTATTACAGATAGAAAAGGTTGTGGACCCCCTAAGCTCATGGCTCTCTTTAAAATCCCCCACCCCCCATTCATAAAAATCTCAAAATGTTGGAACACTGAAGCTGGTTAACTACATGTGTGTCCAGAGATGTGTATTGGAATGGATTTTACAACTGCACGAAAGCTTACGCGAACGATTTATCTGATAATTAGTTCAGCACAATTTTCATATCTATCCACTGGCGAAACTGTATGTACGGCTTCGTCTGTTAAAATTGCTTCCCCCAGAATGTAAACAAGTTGGAACGCCGTGGCACGTGAACAACATGTGTGTCAAGATATGTCCTCAAAACTACTAGAGCGATTGTACACAAACCAAGGGGAATTACTCAGCGCTGGACAGACAAACAGTTAGATCCCCTGCCCCCGCCTATCAGGCACCCAATCGCCAGCCCACAGAGAAATACGCAGGCATAAACCAAGACGATCATCTGCATCCTCAAAAAGAATGCATCAGGTCTCTTATTTAACCCATGTCTTTCTCCGGAACTTAGGAAGTAGGCAGGAAAAATATACACAAACACGAAGGTGCATTACTATATGTGGTCGATGTTTTATAATAATACTAGAGCGATGTTTTTAAACTGCACGCTTATTACACACGAGCGATTTATGTGGTAATTATCCAAAGTACAAAGGGGGCATCGTCTGCGTGTTGAAACCCCCCCCCCCTCTCCCAGCGCCCACCCCCCTCCCCCCTCCCCCCTGCTGGTCTCATTCATCTCCGTGTGTATCTCTGCCGTTACTGGACAAAATCCACCGTCCATTTTTGGGGAGAAAGCATGATTTTCATTGTAGCACCATGAAAATATGGCATTTCTCAAAAATGGACATACTGCTTTTTGCTATATAACGGCAGATCTGATAGACGAGATTGTCTGAAGGCAAAACGGAGCGAGTTGCAATATACGCTGGTCATAGCCGCTGACAGTCAAGGGGTTAAACCCCCTGTGCATGCAGCCACTGCCACTGTGAACAATCTCCCCTGGCCGCATGCATCAAGGGTTATTGATGAACCTAAATCGAGCAGCCATCTCTTTTCACTTCTGGTCAATATTATATTTAGACCAAACTTCCGACACCCTGTGTAATAGCATTTACCCGATACAAAAACACGCTGATCTTCCATAAAAGTTGAGTTGTAGATTACTCTTCAAGCGCGGCCACTGATAACAACAGAACAAATTACTTCCCTTACACCTGCAAGAGGCACAGATCCTCATGAGCCTCATTTGCAGGGGCTCATCAGGGTCTGTGGCTCTTGCTGCCATGAAACAGCCGATTTATCGCAGTGTTGGGGGAGAGGTCCCTAGCGAAGGTGACAGATGAAGCTATTTCAGTCGCCAGACGCCGGGAGACTACCCACAAGTACAAGCCAAGCTAAAAGATCTCGTCAGACCCAGAACGAGATTCCGGTAATGTAGGTATCGATCGTGGAGGAAGGGAGGGAGAGAGAGGGGGGGGGGGGAGAGAGAGAGAGAGAGGGGGGAGAGAGAGAGAGAGAGAGAGAGAGAGAGAGAGAGAGAGAGAGAGAGAGAGAGAGAGAGAGAGAGAGAGAGAGAGAGAGAGAGAGAGAGAGAGAATCAATGAAACTTTATTTTACAACGGCTAAGGCATTGACATCGTCATTGACACAGCAATTTTACAAACCTGCCGTTGCTAACAACTACAAACTACAAAACTACAACTACAAAACTATCTACACATGCACATACATATAAGTAACACATAATACTTATAAACAATTAACAACACTATTCACATAGACATACTCAAACTCTCAGACACCCCCCCCCCCCCTCCACCACCCCACGCCCCCCAGAGAGAGAGAGAGAGAGAGAGAGAGAGAGAGAGAGAGAGAGAGAGAGAGAGAGAGAGAGAGAGAGAGAGAGAGAGAGAGAGAGAGAGAGAGAGAGAGAGAGAGAAAATGCTAACTATCTCTCTCTTTTTTTCTCTCTCAACTCCCCTTCCCTCCACGCCCCAGAGTGCGCGTCTGTGTGTACGTGTGTGCGCGCGAGTGTTTGGATGTTTGCATTACATGTGTGTGAGCACATGTGCCAGTGTGCGTCAGTGCTTGCTTGCGTGCGCTTGAACAGAAACAAGAGCACGCAACCAAATCGAATGTCTCCAACCCCACATCCAAATACCTTCCATCTCCAAGAGACATAGATTCACATGAGCCCCTGCGACAGCAGGGGCTCATGCGAATCTATGCCTCTTGCAGAAACGACCCGCCCATCTGATCCCCAAACGGAGTATGTTATGGGTGTCTGAGCGTAGAGTAGAAAGTAAATCACAGACAGGACAAGGACCGGAGGCTAGTCAGAGTTAATAAGACTGCGCTATCACTTATACACACGGGTTCTCTCCCTCGATTCGCTGCCGCTGGTCAGCGGCAGCGAACCGAGGGAGACAACCAGTGTATGACTGGTAATGCTGTCGCGGAATTCGCATCTATTTTCCCCCTTTGTACTCTTTGAGTATCTAGTCAATGGCTCCTCTCTCAGGACCTTCAGTAGAATGAATCGGATACAAGATGGGTAATATATTTCTTTAGAGAGAGAGAGAGAGAGAGAGAGAGAGAGAGAGAGAGAGAGAGAGAGAGAGAGAGAGAGAGAGAGAGAGAGAGGAGATGATGATGAAACGTTTTATTGACAGGATAAAGTTTTAGGCGAAACGCCTCTCTTACAAACTGTCCTGTTAGAAAAGAAATATTAACAGCAAAGAGTAAGAAACACAATAACATAATAAATCGAAACATGAAGAAATAAACTGGAAAAAAGCAATGCAAATAATGCGCACACATATCAATAATAGTGAATAATAATTATATATATATATATATATATATATATATATATATATATATATATATATATATATATATATATATATATATATATATATATATATATATACACACACACACACATATAAGTAGTCCGTTCAGGTAGTACGAGTTTTGAAGGTTCTAGAATTGGAAATAGATTTAATTTGGGGTGGTAGTTTGTTCCAGGCTTTGGCACCTGAGAACGAAAGGCTGGTTTTATATATATCGAGCCTGGCCCTTGGTAGCTGTAACAAACTGTTCCTCGTGTTTTGTCTTTGACTATCCAAAAATAACATACGAAGGTAAGATGGGGTTTTATGGTGAAGAATTTTATGCATAAGTATGCATCGATTAAATGTGAACTGTTTGTTTAGGTTTAGCAGTCGGATGGTTCTAAACTTTTCGTCGGTGGGAGAGTTTAATGATTGATTGTACATTGCTTAACGTCCCGACAGCAACAAGGCTTTCTCAGGACGTGCCTGCACTGCTTGTGAAAAAAAAACAACCAACTAAACAGAACATTGATTGATTGATTGATTGATTGATTGTACATTGCTTAACGTCCCGACAGCAACAAGGCTTTCTCAGGACGTGCCTGCACTGCTTGTGAAAAAAAATAAATAAACAGAACATTGAATGTATGTCGCCATCCGGTCAAATACGTTAAATAAACCTAACATATGGGGCCTAAATAAAGCTAAGACCATTTAGCAACACACATCCAATATCAAGAGCTACAGGCAATGCAGACAGTAGGGAGAGTTTTAAAAAGGCAAATACAGGTGAATGGACAAAGGGTAGACAGAAACACATGCCCTAGAATAGAGAGAAAAACTCACCCTGTGGGGCTGACCAGGGTGACCCTGGGAACTAAAAAGTACCTAACCCCACCCAGGTCCCCCAGGGCAGACCCGGGTGGGGGCAGAACATTGAATGTATGTCGCCAGCCGGTCAAACACATTAAATAAACCTAACACATGGGGCCTAAATAAAGCTAAGACCATTTAGCAACACACATCCAATATCAAGAGCTACAGGCAGTGCAGACAGTAGGGAGAGTTTAAAAAAGGCAAATACAGGTGAATGGACAAAGGGTAGACAGAAACACATGCCCCAGAATAGAGAGAAAACCCCACCCTGTGGGGCTGACCAGGGTGACCCTGGGAACTAAAAAATACCTAACCCCACCCAAGTCCCCCAGGGCAGACCCGGGTGGGGTCGTCGGTGGGAGAGGGACCAGGCACAGTTAACTTTACCCCTCGACGGTACAATGAGTTAAGTTTCTTTAAATGTACGTCACTGCATCCATCCCAGATAGTGGAGCAGTAATCACAGTGTGTCTTAATATGGGCATGGAGAAAGAGTCTTCTAGTCTCAGTGTTAACTATCTGACTTAGTTTTGATAGCAGGAATAGATTTTTAGATATTGTTTTGCAGGTGTTTTCGATATGTGGTTTCCAGCTGAGCTGGTTATCTACTGTGACTCCAAGCAAACGGTGTTTTTTAACTTGATCAAGGGGCTCAGAGTTCAGGTATAATGTTAAGGGCAGGAGACCACGTTGATGTTTTTGGCGTGAAGTAATTAACATACTCTTTATCTTTTGGACACTAATTATCATATGATTATGTTGGCACCAGCTTGAAACCTCATCAAGACTTTGCTGGAGAACTTCGTTTATTTTTGGCAATTCGCTGTTTGATGTATGTATGGTAGTGTCATCAGCAAATAAGTCACATGTTGCATCGGGATGTGAGATAGAGAATGGTAAATCATTGATAAATATGTTGAATAACAATGGGCCCAAAATTGACCCCTGAGGAACACCACACGTTACTAAACCTTCATTCGAGTAATTACCATGAAGCAAAACTTTCTGTCTTCTGTCACTTAGATAGGATGATATCAGATGTACGGTACTGGAATCGATGTGATACATCGGTAGTTTTTTTTTAATAAGATAGAGTGGTTGACTAAATCAAAAGCTTTTTTAAGGTCAAGAAAAACTGCACCTGATAACTGAGAATTATTAATGGCTGTAAGCCATTTATCAATGATATGTATAAGGGCAGTTTGGCAAGAGTGTTGCGGGCGAAACCCAGACTGCATTTTACTGAGTAGACAGTTCTGTTCTAGAAAATTTTGCAGATGTGTATGGATATGTTTTTCAATAGGTTTTGAGATAACTGGTAGAATGGAGATAGGTCTATAATCATTCAATGAGTTTAAGTTTTTGCTTTTGGGAAGGGGAATGACCTTAGCTGTTTTTAACTCATCAGGGAAAATATTTCTTTGAATAGAAAGATTGTAAATGAACGTTAGAGACTCAACTATGTAGGGCAGAGCTATTTTAAGAATTTCGCAACTGATGCCATCTGAACCACATGACCTCTTTTTCATATTAGATATATATTTACCCACGTCAAAAACAGTCATTGGGGGGAGTGAGAAAACACAACCAGCAGTATTGTTACTGTTAAATCGTAGTTGCTCAGAACATTGGTATTTCGCAGGATCATTTGTATTAGTGCTTGCTAAAGTCTCAGCTATGCTAAGAAAGTGGGTATTGAAGGTATCTGCAGTGAGCTCAGGTGCAATGTTCATGTCTCTGTGATTGTGACCTTTAGTAAAGGTGTTGATAACTTGCCAAACAGAGCGCAGGTCCTTGACGTCTGCAATGATCTGTTCAGCATGTTGTCTTTGAGCTTTTCGGACCAAAGATTTGACAAAATTTCTTTGCTTTTTATAGTCAACAAATTTCTTTTCTTTCTTACGTGTATCTCTGAGTTGCATGGCTGCTTTTATTTCTCCAGTTGGCCATTCAGGAATTGTGGGATGTTTGACACGTTTTGTTCGCACTGGGGCATGTTTATCTAGAACACCGAGGAACAGTTCATACCAGCGGGTGAGGGCTTCATTTAGGTCATTGTAATTTAACACATCATTAAATGGGGTATTGGATAAGTCATAGAGAAAGGCATTCTGGTTAAATTTGTTGAAAGACCTGTAAATAATAGTAGTATGCCCTGTGCAAGATTTCTTAGCTAATTTGGCAGACAGCGAGAAAGATACTGGGAAGTGATCACTGATAGAAAAATTGAGAACATGGACATTATTAACAGCATTTACATTTGTAGTATAGATATGGTCTATCATTGTCGCAGAAGATGAAGTAACTCGTGTGGGCGACTGAATAACTTGTGTTAAACCAAGAAAAGAGATCACTGAATTCCATGAAGAGTAACAGTCTTTTAACAAATCAACATTAAAATCACCTAGGATATGTATATCACCCCTGCATTTCTGTACTGTGTCAATCATTGATTCAAAGTCATCAAGCCATGCCACTGTGGCCGCTGGATTTCTATAAATAAACCCTACCAGAACGGGTGATGACTTCGATGTTTTTATTTCCAACCACATGCATTCAATTTGCTTTGATTCTAGGTCAAGTCTTCTAGTCACATATTGAATTATAGAGTCATGTATGTATATTACTATGTCAGTTTGGCCTAGAACAGAGGCATCACGACGTAGAATAGCAAAATTAGGTATGGAGATTGCCTGATCACTGATATTGTCTGTCAGGCGGGATTCAGTGAAGCCAAAGATATGAAATTGTGATGGCTGATTTAAGAGAATAGTGATGTCAGGTATTTTGCGGCAGAGATGATACACATTAAGGTGGCCAATGTTCAAGAGACGATCTGGGTTGTTGGTATTTGGTGACATCTGTCTTTCTGACTACAGGATAATGGGAGAAAAAAAGAAACTGGTTGCACTTGTGAAATAACAAGAGAATGAGAAAGTAAAGTTAAATAACCGAAGCTAAATACCCGATAACAGGTTTAACACGAACGATCTAATCTATGCAATAAGTAATGACACGCAATAAGATCTCCAAACACGATATGTGTCACAAATGAGAGTTCAATGTTCCTATAACTCAATGCTGCCTTACAAGATACCCTAAAATTATTATTATTTAAATCGCAGAAGCGTCTAGCAATTTCTTATGTCCGGACAAATCCCAAGAAAAGCACAAGCAGATACAAATATGCTTGTGATGAAAGTGTCAACACTCGCACGATATGTCAAGATGATGCCATCGCAGCACACATTTAAGATATTAAATAGATAATAGTAATCAAAATACAGTAAGACATGCTATCCATGAATTACTATTTTCATCTAATAATATATCAGCATATAATACTGAAGGAATCATAAGACACTATGCCCGTCACATTTCTATTGTATTGAGTATGAGTGCCTCGCATAGCCTGACATATTAGATAAGTCGACAGGCGGACAATGAAAAATTCTAGTGATTATGATGTAGTGAATATCACCAAAGAATTAAAACAAATAGAGAGTCATAGTCTATTCTAGAGAGAGAGAGAGAGAGAGAGAGAGAGAGAGAGAGAGAGAGAGAGAGAGAGAGAGAGAGAGAGAGAGAGAGAGAGAGAGAGAGAGAGAGAGAGAGAGAGAGAGAGAGATGTGGATTGACAAGTCCCGCACCCAAAACCCTGTATCTGCAAAACGCATACATTTTCATATACATCTGCGGTTGCAGGCGTTCATAGGAATGTAATCCTCTCTCGGCTTCAATCATAACTCGT
Source organism: Semisulcospira habei (assembly GCA_036245525.1). Classification (NCBI taxonomy): domain Eukaryota; kingdom Metazoa; phylum Mollusca; class Gastropoda; family Semisulcospiridae; genus Semisulcospira; species Semisulcospira habei. Next base: position 92,218,992 of record BTPG01000007.1, on the reverse strand, counting down.
GCCCAACAATGTTCTTCGGATGGTGGAAGCCTAAGGCTGAACTGAGTGCAACAACGACTATACTCAAAGACTCCACGGGTAAGCTGCATGAGTGAGCTTCAATTCTGCACACGCCACTAAGCAAGGTGCTTCTCTACAGTAACACCTTGCCTAATGCTGGGCGCAGAACGTACGCCCACTCATGCAAACCGACCCGCGAACCGCTACGCAGCGGTTCTAACGTCTTTCCTATTCTGCGGCCATCCTTGAACAACCACGGTCAATCCATTTTGCATTGCCCAGGCAACGAACTACTTTTAACACTCCCAAGCCTTGAACCCACCATCTCCTGATGTACTCTGCACGGGATTGAAGGGGTTAAGTCCAAGCAAGCGCTAACGCGACCGAGTAATCTGGCAGGACAAACAGCCAGCGTAATGATGTTGAGGGAGGTATTATTTTCCCATCCATCACCAGACCAGCCTCCGACGTATGACGCCTCAAGCCTCTCCGCGCTCAATAATGTCACCGCGTCAAACCCAGGTGATTCACTTCGTCTGGGGAAGGAATGGAGCGACATGGTTCGGGGAAAGAAAAGAAAGGACACAGGAGGGTCCGTCTGCAAGAGGCATAGATTCTCTGGGACTACCACGCATAAAGTCTCTTCTCGCTCTATAGTGTCACTATCTTAAACCAGACGATGGTCTTAGCTTCAGGAATACAATGATGTAAAATGATGCCAGACTCGTCTGCAAGAGCCACAGTTTCACGGTTTCGCAGCGGCAGGTACTCATGTAATTCTGTGCCTTTTACAGGTAGAAGGAATAACACTATTTGTTGTCTGTGTAACCACGTCATACAACGCATCGATGATTCGACAGGGTCTTTGTCACACGCCTTGAGGGGAGTGTGAGTTCTCTCTCTCTCTCTCTCTCTCTCTCTGGCTCTCACTCACTCACTCACTCACAAACACACACACACGTGCGACAACTTTAACGTCTTTAAAAGAAGATTCTGCAAAATAAATTTGACAATGCCTAAAATGCTTTAGCCTGGTGTGTCCACGCTGCTTTTATACCCCCCCCCCCCCCGCCCCCCTTGTTTTCCGCGGCTACATCTCTCATTATACGTCAATGTCTAAAAGATGCCTACAGGAGAAAATAAAAATCAGGAAGTCATGTTTACTCCAGTACATGAACATGCCTCGTCCTGAGGATTTATTACATGCCTCTGTTGTTTTTTTTTTTTGTTTTTGTTTTTGTAAATCGTTGGCATAACTCCTCTAAAAGTACAAGCGACAGGCATAGATCCTCATAAGCCCCGAAGACTGCAGGGGCTCATGAGAATCTATGCCTCTTGAAGAAACAAAATTATGGCTGCAAAGGTTTATGAGAATCCTTTTGCATAAAAATATATAATAGGAGTTCTTTTTTGTGTTTTCGCCAACCACTAGTTTAGACTCCTGTAAATTGCTCTGTCTGAAAAGCAGAAGACGAAAGCAAGTACAAACAAGAGGTATAGATGGTCATGCGCCCCTGCAGTTGCAGGGCGCATGAGAATCTGTACCTCTTGTAGAAAACTTTTTTTTTTACCTCAGGAAACTTCCGTGCATAGCGTAGTGCTGCAGCAATAAGGAACTGCACGCCATCGTAAAAATAAATCCTTAGCGTAAGACACTCTGATGCAAAATGCAAAGGCGAGAGGCACAGAATTCTCATGATCTCCCGCAGACTGCAGGAGCACATGATGATCTATGCCTTAAGACGCACAGGTCCTCTATGAGTCCCCGCAGTCTATAAGTTGAGTCGCTTGCTAGAGCAATTGCCCTGGATTTCTCTCAACAGTCAACAAAAATCTTCCAATCGCCATAGATCTTCATAGGCCTCTACACGCTGCTAAACTTACTGGGAATCTACGACTCTTTCTTCCCATTTACATCCGAAGTCCACAGGGTGTGGAAATAATGAGGAGCTTTCAACATATTAGCCCCCTTATGCACGCAGCCTTCAGTACGGTTTACAGTGCCTGCATACTCAAGCGGGGTTTCTCAGTACAGTCAAGTTCTTTTCATGGTCCTCCGTCATGTAATACAAAATTAAATTTTACAGATATTCGTGGATCGGTGAAATGCCTGCACATAAACCGTACACTGCTACAACGAATCGTACTAAATCAATAGGATGAACTGAATCTCCTAGCACTTTGTCCATTTGAGAAACAACCATATAACCTCGACTAACTGGTAATGGCCCCAGGTCGATTAGCATGAACAGTTACAGACTGGTTTCCTTCAGCGGAATCCACAGACAAAAACTCTTTAATTAACAACAACAAAAAATATCGAAGTCTTCCGCTGTATTCAAGCAACAACATCAACTCGTTTAGCCCTGACACACCACTATCATGCTCGATCTGTCTTTAGAATTGTAATACAGTCCTTCAGGAGGCAACTTCAAAATTTGGGGATTTCGGTCCGGGGGTAGAATGTGTCAACATCGATAAACATCGGATAAGTCCTCCCCATCAAGAGGCACAGGTCCTCAGAATGCAGGGCTGCAAGTAGATCTGTGCCACTTGCAAATACGAATACCCTGCTCTTTTATTTGTTCACTGCACACAAACTGTATACTGCTTCATATTGCGATCGTGCATGTACGCGTGACCTCTAAGTGAAAATTTATAACTCTTGCAAACATCAAAAACTAGATCCTTCGTGTTTGCGCCGCGCATAAAGTCTATACTAGACTTCTTCTGCGTTGTTGTTGCTATCGTGTGCATCACGATGAGCGCGCGTGATTGGCGTGCTTAGCTACCCACAAGCGCGCTTCCGTTACGCCATGCCGCGTTTCCGGTTGCGCGCGATACATTCTGGGATAAGTAGTCCCAATTAGCCCGCTCCTGCCGCCGGGTGTGCAGCCGACAGTTAGCTTTCCTCACTACTGGCGGGAATAATCTTTGATTCGTCTATTAGCTATGCAGTCATGACACCGAGCATAAACACGAATAAAGTACACAGTCGTCGTCTTTCAGGCCTCTCCAAACGGGCACATTCCGATTATGGCATCTGCAAGAGGCATAGGTTCTCATAAGCCCCTGCATGAGCAGGGGCTCCTGAGAGTCTATGCCCCTTGCCTGAGGACATCGTCTGTAATTACATCCACTGACGAAGAGGAAAAGTCGCCCGCAGAGAGAGAGAGAGAGAGAGAGAGAGAGAGAGAGAGAGAGAGAGAGAGAGAGAGAGAGAGAGAGAGAGAGAGAGAGAGAGAGAGAGAGAGAGAGAGAGAGAGAGAGAGAGAGATGTCACAAACAATTCTGCCTTTGACGACAGATTCTTAATTCAGCAAGAAATTTCTCATTTCCGCTTATCATTTGCAGATTTCAGACGGTAAGAAGTCGCAGATGTGTCACAATATTTTTACATTAAATCAAGTTTTCAAATACTTTCTCTCATTTTCCTATTGCGACAACGCAAGATCAATCAGTTCTACTTTACTGTGTGTGTGTGTGTGTGTGTGTGTGTGTGTGTGTGTGTGTGTGTGTGTGTGTGTGTGTGCGTGCGTGCGTGTCTGTGTGTGTTGAACTGACCGAATACACACCGATTCCATGAACAGATTTTATTGCATAGGTGGTTAACCCATTTAACCCCAAGGCCGCATTTCCCAACTTTCGGAGGTGTAAACTTAACGACTGTGCCAGTTGCAGAACATGGTTCGGCTATGATAATTCAAGGGCAATGCCATATTAGCTTGGCAATGCCATATTAGCTTGGCACATGATGGTGCCCAGCTAATCTGGTACTACCCTTGAATTATCAAGGTCGATGCATGTTGTAGCGTGTCGGGGCTAAATTTGTTGTCAGATTCATCTGTCATCTTCACGTCTTTTTTTTTCTTCTTCTTCTTTTCAAACAATGCACCGTCTATTCTTCACGCTTGTTTGTGTGTGTACATCTTTATTTGTGTGTAGCTCTTTATTTTTCGGCATTCAGTGTGATTTTTCGTTGTTGTTTGGCATCCAGCAATACTATATGTCTCCGCCACACGAAGGACTCCCTCAGGACCGTCTGGAAGTGTCTGTCAGAAAAAAAAGGACACAGCAAACTGAACTTTCAAACTTGTTACCATTATCCACGTCCCTCGGCTTCGTCTGCCAGGCTTACAAGTTCATTACTAGAAAATAGGATGTTTTAAAAATATAATCCTCATGTGACTGCAGCAGAGACACTGAATGTCAAACGACGCTTTTTTCTTAGACAAAAAGCGACTAACATCGTTAGTCGCTTTTTATCAAAGAGAAAGTGTCGTCTGACATGCCCTGGGCAGCTGCTGTCTCCTTCAGGAGATTCAAGGAGAAACCAGGACAACTGGATTTGATGACGTCATGTCCGTTTCCGGGGGCGAAAAAACTGTTCACTCTCTGTGAGTTGTGAAGAAAGCAGCCATGCCAAAAGACGCAGTAATTGGGTAAAAACGATTTTCGCGAAGTTTCGCTGTGCTTTTTGGCTTGATGTGAACTCAAATCTCTCTCTCTCCTTCCTGTCATAAGGACCCAATTCACAGACCAGCACACAAATGATGTCCATGCCATGTTCTGGTATTTCATATTCAAAGGTCCCATCTAACTGCACTGGACGCATCGCTCAGCAGTCTCATTCTTAGCATGATAAATCACGTGTACATCATTATAAATCATTTTGCGGTGCATGTACCAGTTGCATTAATGGCATTGCAATCCAGGATGTAGTAGTCTGTGACTTTACTCGTGTATGTTGCACGTCAGAATTAAATCACGTTGCCCTACAAAATGCCCTTGTGTGGACAATTAAAATTTGTGTCAAGAACAAGAAAGAAACTTCTGCTGTACGTTAACCTCCATAATGACGCAGCTAGAAATGTATTCCTCGGGCAGATTAACCCTTTGTGCATGCAGACACAGGTACCGTTCACAGTACAGGTGCCTGTCTCCACAAAAAAGGTTGATTGTAAGGATAGTGTACCGGGATGCTACTGACATGTTCTTGCAAGACAAATGCTGTCTAAGTTCACAACTCCAGTCAACACAACCCATCTGCGAGAGGCATAGATCCGCATCAGAACCCGCATATGCGGGGGCTCATGAGGATCTATGCCTGTCGCTGGGTCCATTAGCATGTGTTCTTCAAGCGGATGAGGTAGTCCAGCTGTGTTAGTTTGCTAGGCATGTCCCATTAGTGTCCGGCGCAGCAAGAAAAAGTTTGTTTGGGGTGAAAAATGGAGCAATGAACAACATGCAAATGTATAGACACGGAAGAAGAAACTGGTGCAAGCCAGCAAAAAAATAGAACTGTTTTTTAACGACTTCAAGAAAAGCAACACCAGAGCAACAAATTGTGTGCTTTAAATAAGGAATAAAAATAAAAAGCATTTTTATGAGAAAGTTTGAATGAAAAGTAATATAAACTTGCTGGCAGATGTCAACGAAAGGTTTTCGGGTTTCTTTATTCAATTAAGAGAATTTTGAACCAGATGTACTCTCAAAAAGATATAGTCATCCTGCAGATGCATAACGACCGCTGTATGTTGTTACTATGACGGAGTGTGCTACGAGTGGTCATCTTGCGAATGACAGTGGGCGCATTACGCGGACAATGCAGGGACTATAGAGCTCGTGATGTCAAAACATCGGTAAGGAACACTCTCCTTCGAAAGGCAGCAGGGTGCAAAAACATACGGTGCGCTTTACAAGGTGCTTTTCGCAAGTGTGAAGAAATCTCAGCTTACTCCATTGAACCCTGTAGATTGGTCATGATAGTTCAAGGGTTGTGCCAGAATAGCTTGGCGCCTATATGCGCCAAGCTATTCTGGCACCACCCTTGAGTTATCATGGTCGATTTGTCTCCTGAACAGCAATATAACGTAGTTGGGACGTGCAAGTAGGGTCTCTCCCCACACGCTCCCCTCTCGATCACCGGGCTCTCTCCTTCATGCAATGTGATTTCGATGCCCTGCTCATTAAGACAGTCATCTACATAACACCCCGGCCGTCTTTCCTCACTGTGCGTGGAAAAGATATAAATAAAATAGAAAAAATATACATCTGACCATCAGGCACAGATTCTCATTAGCCCTTGCGGTCTGTTCTTCGTGCGATGTGAGTTTGACATACTAAGCCTTGCTCATTAAAAGCCACCAACTGACGTAAAACTAAAACGCACTCATTCATCTTCAAGGTATAGGTGGAAGTAGATTTAGATCCATCTTCTAATGAGCAAGAGGTATAGATTCTCATGAGCCCCTGCTGTCGCAGGGCCTCATGTGAATCTATGCCTCTTGCTGATGGCAAGGGATAGACTGAAACCTGTTTCCTGATTGGGGTTTTATGTTCGACGCGGTCGGCACTCTTCCCACGCCTATTAGAGTCTGTGGTAAAGGTACTTACGGGCTCCACACAAATTTGGAGGTAAATGGCCGGTGCGGAACGAGGTGACAGGCAGGGTTACGGGAACAGTTGGGCACGAACGGGTTAACCCACTCATTATCTAGATAAGCATGTTGGGCAAGAACGGGTTAACCCACTCATCTAGATAAGCATGTTGGGCAAGAACGGGTTAACCCACTCATTATCTAGATAAGCATGTTGGGCAAGAATGGGTTAAAAGCACAGATCTCTGTGAATGTGTTGCGAAGAAAATGGTCGGCGTGAAACGAGGTGACAGACAAGGTTACGGGGAAACTTGGGCACGAACGGGTTAACTAACCCCTCCACTGTCCGTAACAAGGACGTTTGGGCTTGAATGGGTTAAAATGACGGATGTGAATGGGCTATGAATGGGCTGGAATGAAATGGTCGGCGTGAAACGAGGTGACAACTAGAGTTACTGGGGGTACATTGGAAGGAATGATTGATTGATCGTACATTGCTTAACGTCCCGACAGCAACAAGGCTTTCTCAAGACGTGCGTGCACTGCTTGTGAAAAAAAAAATATTGAATGTATGTCGCCAGCCGGTCCAATACGTTAAGTAAACCTACGCCATGGGGCCTAAATAAAGCCAAGACCATTTAGCAACACACATCCAATATCAAGAGCTACAGGCAGTGCAGACAGTAGGGAGAGTTTTAAAAAGGCAAATACAGGTGAATGGACCAAGGGTAGACAGAAACACATGCCCCAGAATAGAGGGAAAAACCCACCCTGTGGGAATGAAGTTAAATGATAAATGTGTGTGTGTGTGTGTGAATAGGAGAGGGGTTGGCATGGACTTGGGCATGAATGGAAAGAGGTTAAAATAATCAACGCTGCAAAACTAAGCGTCAGGTGTTGCGCAGTACCTGGGCATAAATAGCTTAACCCCTTCGCGCCTGGGACAAAGGCAAACGTCACCCAAATGCAAGAGACATAGATCCTCATGAGCCCTCCCCCCCCCCCTCCCGGCCATGTCTTCGATGATTTTAAGCCGAAAAGACGCAAACACATGGATGCAAAGTGTATTGGCAAGAGGCATAGATCATCATAAGGATATATGCCTCTTGCCAATACGTGGACGGTTTGCGTCTTTTCGGCTTAAAATCAACGAAGACGTGATTTCAGAAACATAATCTGCGCACCGTGAAAGAGTTAAAATGATGAATGCAGACGGGGCAAAACTCAACACATTACTGAACCGTTCCCTCGTTTTCTCGTATTGCTTCCTTCTAAAAACGTTTTCTGACTCTATTGTCTGGTATAGCGCCCTTGCCCGGACTTCAGGTACCCGAGGGAGGTCTTACAAATGTTCAACGTGACATCAGTTCCAGATGAGATTGTTAGGGCATGTTTGCTTTTGGCGTTGGCTCCATCTTCAAATGGCTTCGTTGATTAAATGCCAATGCCCCTCTTTAGTAATGGATTTCAGCTTGCAGATTCTTAAAAAAAAAATATATATGTGTGCCGATTCGTGGTTTTTAGCCTGAAGGAAAAGAGCAGAATATGCAACACACACAAACTTCATTGTCAAAAATGTCCGAAGCCCAAAATATCAGACGAAACTCGTATCGTCGGTGTAGATGGAAAACCTCGTATCTGACGCATGAATGTGTCAGATACGAGGTCTTCCACTTCCAGTTACTATGTCAGATACGAAATTTTCCAGTTACACATGTGTCAGATACGAGGTTTTTCTGTTACGCCGACAATACGTGATTCAGTTGGACATTTTGGACAGTTTATTTTCTCATTGGTTGTTGCCGTCATCGTCGTCGTTATCCTTGTTCATCATTTTCAAAAGAAAGAGCTGATGTCAGCTGCACCTGAACCTACACTCCTTTTCCAACCCGAGTCTTTTCCAATCCATATTTTGTCTGTCTGTCGCAAATCCTGGCAGTTCCATACTTACTTACTAGCCCAGTCAAAGTCTAGTAAGACTCTACACAACCGTATACACTTAACCCGAGACACATCCCTCAATTTGAGTAATGATGTAATACTGAGACCTGATTCTCCTGCAAGAGGCATAAATTCTCAAGAGCCCCTGCACAGCAGGGGCCCCCTAAAATCTATGCTTTTTGCGCGTGGATACAGATTGCGCCGGCCTGAAGGGCTTTATCAGAGATGGTTTTATTCTCCAGTCTCATTTCCTGTCGAAGACACCAGACTCGAGACGTATTGTTTAACGTTTCCGCTCGTGTAGATGTGATTATTCCGATGTATATGCGCTCCTGGTCTAGTTCTTGTGTCCTTCTCGTGTGAACAGCGTATTCTCGGCATTTAACTGTCTTCTTGTTCGACATTTTCTCTATTACAGTTAGTACAACCTGTTACGAGCAACCTCCTTTTCTGCAAGTAAAAAATTGTCTTAGAAGAGAAGTCTTTAAGGGAAACAAGTGTCACGCTGTCATTTAAGGACAGGTGATCTGTAGAAAGAATAGTCACTCAAAACAGGTTCTATTGTATTCTCGACATTTTCTTGAGACCGAGTGTATTCTCAACAATTTCATTTCCCTCTTGTTCGATATCTTACCCTTGCGTGCCACGTCCATGTATGCGTGTTCTTCTAGAACATTTGCACTGTAATCTATTTGCAATGTACGAATTCTCGTATTCTCGCTATTTTCAATTACTGGCGTCTTCCATCTGTGGCTGTTAATTCCGCACTGTGAATTGCAAATTTTTCTTGGTTCTAAAGGTCGCCTCAGACCACCATCTGCTTACCTTAAGAATGAAGCTCAAGCTAAAGAAAAGCTGCACAGAGACAACAAGAAGACAGCGCTATAATGTAGGCATCCTGAGAGAAACTGGAGTTAGAGAAGAGTTCAAACTGGTGCTGTCCAACCGGTTTCAAGCGCTACAGGAGCTAGTAAATGAAGAGGAGTTGGTCACCACAGAGCAGCAGTGGAAGGCAGTTAGAGAGGCGCTGAACTCAACCTGCAAAGACACTGTAGGGTTCAGGAAACACCATCACAAGGACTGGCTGTCGGCACAGACCTTGAAGAAGATAGAAGTGAGGAAGCAGAAGAAAGCAGTTGTCAACAACAGTCGCACGAAAGCAGCCAAAGTAAGGGCACAGGGGGAATACTGGGAAGCCAACCGCGAGGTGAAGAGGAGTATCAGGGTAGACAAGAGGGCCTACACAGACAGCCTGGCAGCAAAGGCAGAAAAGGCAGCAGGCAGCGGCAACATGAAACAGCTCTACGACATTACCAGAAGATTGTCAGGCAAGTATGGCCATACAGAAAGACCAGTAAAAGACAAAGAAGACAAGCCTATTGCAGACAGAGCAGACCAACTCGACAGATGGGCCGAGTATTTTGAAGAGTTACTGAACAGACCTAGCCCACCCGACCCCCCAGACATCCAGCCGGCAGAGACCGACCTACCCATCAGCTGTGACAGACCCAGCCGGGAAGAAATCAGAAGAGCAGTGGCATTTTTGAAGAATGGCAAAGCAGCAGGCCCAGATGGCATCCCAGCGGAGTCTCTGAAAGCAGACCTAGAGACAACAGTAGAGATGCTGTACCCACTGTTTGGAAAGATCTGGGAAGAGGAGGTGATGCCGGCTGACTGGAAGGAGGGGTACCTAATCAAGCTTCCCAAGAAAGGCGACCTCAGCAAGTGTTCCAACTACAGAGGAATCACCTTGCTGTCAGTACCAGGAAAGGTCTTCAACAGGATCATCCTGGAGAGAATGAAGAGCTCCGTTGACCCCCCAGACCAGCAAGCAGGATTTAGGAAGAACCGATCATGTACAGACCAGATCGCCACTCTCCGCATCATCGTAGAACAGTCGCTGGAGTGGAGCTCCCCGCTGTACGTCAACTTCGTGGATTATGAGAAAGCATTTGACAGTGTGGACCGAGAGACTCTGTGGAAACTCCTACGACACTACGGTGTACCCACAAAGCTCGTCCGCCTGATCAAGAGCAGCTACGATGGCATGACATGTCGCGTGATCCACGAAGGGCAGTTCACCAGGGAGCTCCAGGTCAGAACTGGTGTCAGGCAGGGGTGTCTGCTGTCTCCGTTCCTCTTCCTACTGGCCATAGACTGGGTCATGAAGATGACCACAGAGCACAGACAAAGTGGAATACAGTGGACACTGTGGACACAGCTTGACGACCTCGATTTTGCAAACGACTTGGCATTACTGTCCCACACTCATCAACAAATGCAGGACAAGACCACGAGGCTTGCTGATACCTCGTCCCAAGTGGGCCTCACCATTCACAAACAGAAAACAAAGACAATGAGGCTGAACGCAACCAGGGAAGAACCAGTCTTGCTTGCGGGCACCCCGTTGGAGGAGGTGGAGTCCTTCACCTATCTCGGGAGCATCACAGACAAAAAAGGCGGCACTGATGCAGATGTCAGAGCACGAATCGGTAAAGCCAGAGCAGCCTTTCTCCAGCTGAAAAAAGTGTGGAGTTCCAGAGAGCTGTCACAACACACCAAAATCCGGATTTTCAACTCCAATGTAAAAGCAGTTCTCCTATATGGAGCAGAGACTTGGAGATTGACAAAAACCACAGTCAACAGAGTACAGACCTTCATGAACAGTTGCCTTAGAAGAATTTTGAAAATCCACTAGCCAGAGAAGATCAGCAACGTCAGACTCTGGGAGAGAACAGAGCAGATAACAGCAGAGAATGAAATTGTTCGAAGAAGATGGGGATGGATCGGTCACAGTCTGAGAAAGCCAGCTTCCAGTATCACTAGGCAGGCATTGTCATGGAACCCCCAGGGAAAGAGGGAAAGAGGCAGGCCGAGAAACTCCTGGCGTCGAGACCTCCAAGCAGACATCAAGAGACTGGGAACCACCTGGAGTAGAATCGAAGGAGAAGCACAGGACAGGAGTCGCTGGAGGTCTCTCGTCGACGGCCTATACCCGGGTAGGGGTGACAGGCGTAAGTAAGTAAAGTAAGTGAATTGCAAATGACAGTAAGTCTATTTCTGCGAAAATCGTGATTTTCATTTAATGCAATACAAATCTCAGCTGTTCACAAATATAGACTTGCTGTCCCTTGCCTTCGTCGGGCTGATGTCGGCTTGTCCTCCTCCACCCTAATCCCCTTGTTTTTTTTTCGTCCTACCTGACTTTCATCATTACAGTGAAAAAATGCAGCAGCGACGCTAAATCACAAGCATGCACATTGTCTGAATTTCAGCCACAGTTAACTTCAACCAACTCCCAAACGTCTGCAAGAGGAGTAGATTCTCATGCGCCCCTGCGGTCGCAGGGGCTAAAGAGAATCTACGCCTCTTGCTCGCATAAACAGGCAGAGTTTACATCTGTAATCTGAGAGTAGGGGTGTCTGGGTTTAAATTCACGACCGACAGCACCGGACGAGCTGTTTACAGTGTTAGACTAATCAAACCCTGCTTTCAAAGACCGCTTGACTGTAAATAGCACACCTCGTTATCGTGCTGCGTCTGCGGAAAACTGACGCAGATTGGCCTAAACTTTCGTCAGCAAAATATTAAAATCATTTAAATATTTAACGTCGCTGCTGCCTGCAAGGACTCCCGTGTATATCTGTACATGTGTAATATGAAGAGTAGTCCTTTTTCATGGAACTTCGTTAAAATCCCACAAATCGAACACCTCGTTGCCTTCCAAAGTCAACGATACAATGATCCAAACTGGCTTGCACTTACAAAGCAAGAGGCGGATATCTTCATATGCCTCTTGTAGGCGACAAGGGCCATGAGGATCACTGTCCACGGCAGGGGCCGCGTGGTTCTACCGTCCATGCGAGGGCCATGATGCTCTGCCGTCTTTTTCTTTTGCGAAGGATTTCACTGATGGAGAGTAAGGTCCTCCCACACACCCACACACGTGCGTGGATGCCTGGCGTAGTGAGGCTGCCTCTTCTTGGCGGATCGCCAGCTATTAAACCCACAAACTCTCTCAAGATTTCCCCCCTCAAAGCTATTAAACTCCCAAAGCTCTTTCAAGGGGCATGAAGGCAGTAAACCAGCAGATTCTTCTCTTTAAAGGTGCGGCGCGATTAACGATGGGCCTGATTAAAACCGCATACTTGAATCAAGATTCCCAGGGCATCCTCAGGACTGCAAGTCAAGATCGAACGTATGCAAGAGGCATAGATCTTCATGAGCCCCAGGGGGCTCATGAAGATCTATGCCTCTTGCTCTCGCTATTTAAATACATGTACTAAAACCAGCACATAAAAATTAAAATTTCCATGTTATCTTAGGTCCTTCAGTCCAGGTTATCCAGATCTGACGAAGACATACATCTTAATGAGACCCAGCAGAGTGAGAGAGCTCATGAAGATCTGTATCCATTGCTGTCATCATTTATATGTGCTCCCCAACAGGATAGTGTACGATAAGACCCAGTCATAAAACGAACCACAAAACTAACAGTGACTGAACTCACGGCTACAGGTCTAAATAAACAAGTTTTCTGCCATCAATATTCTATGACTTCAACGATCCGTGTTTTACTTACAGCTAGCTTACTCCATGCTTTTCGATGTCAAAGACACGTAAATTTTTATCTTTGTTTTAACTAGACTACTCTTTTTCCCGTGCGAAGAGACAGATCTTTCCTGAACGGCATAAACATCGAAAAACACCAAATTAGTGCTTCCATGAATCAAAGCGAATGAAAGGTTTCCATTCTCCAGCCTCTGCCCTAAACTTTTACGACAGTTACATCGGAAGTAATTTGCAAGGGGAACTGGTTCATTCCATACTAGTGCCAATGCCTAGAAATCATTCGAAAGTTTACCATGACATGTCAGTCTGACTTCTAACCGGAAAAAAAAATAGTGAAAAAGGAGACAGTCGTGTGGATCAGTACTTAGCTTTGTTATTGTGGGTGCGTGGATGGATGGAATGATGGATGGATGGATGGATCGATGAACGGACGGACGAACGAACAAATGAATGTTGTGTTTAACAAGTGAAACTCTAGCACACGACCATTTCTTTTGGAAGTCCAATAACACTTCACAATACCACTGATTTGACCCCTTCCCTCCACAGCCGAAGGACTCGGATTCAGTTTTTGAAGATCGCCGTTGACTCAACGTCAAAGATCTCCAGCTGGCGAAGTAACACGGATACAAATTAGGTTCCTGCAAGAGGTATAGATCCTCATGGGCCCCCGCAACAGCGGGGGCTCCTGAGGATCTATACCTCTTGCAGTTGGATTCGCCTTTTCTCAGCAGTGACTGGGTTAACGTCATGAACTGCGCAGCGCAACACACTTCAAATCGATAGACCTAATGCGCATCTGGGCTGGCTGACATGAAGCAGACACAAAGAGAGGATCAAACGTTCATCAGCTTATGGCAATGTTTATGATCTTTGCGTAGGAACTGAGTCTGTGTAGAAAGCCTTGCCTACTAAGAAGTAACACGTTCGAGCCAGTGCCGCATCCGGATACGCGGCTAAAGCCGCGTATCCGGACGCAGCACTGTCTCAAATGAGTTAAAGTGGAGTCACGATGTGGAACATTGTCCCTCTAGCATCAGCACTACCACTTTAACTATCACAGTATGTGAAGTAGTTGTTAGAAACGGACTTTTGTAAGAATTGACTACACAAGTCTTCTTTCAACAGGGATCCCATATTGTGGAATGCAGTCTCCCCAACATCAAGCACTATCCAATGAACTGTCAAAGTAAATCCGGCCATCCAAAGTAGCTGGTAAAGATGGACTCCACGTATGACCTGTCTCCAGCTGTCTTCTTTCTATAGAGCAGTCTTCATGTGAAATACCGTGCCTCTCACATCAGGTACTAACTCTTGAACTGTCAAAATCAATCAATCAGAAGAAACTAGTAAATACGATCTATGCGTGCGAATGCTTTCAGGAGGTAATCATCTTGAAGAATAGTCTACCACTACCAACTGAACTGTCATGGTCGAAATTCAACCTATCTTTAAAATGTGGTAAATATTTGCTACAGAATGCCTCCAACTTTCATCCTAGTTTCCAAAACGGTTTCTCAAATATGTCAATCTGAACATCTGAAGATGTAGGTACACTAGGCCGATCTCTGCCAACTAAAGTCATAGATTCTAATGAGCCCCTTCGGCTGCAGGAACAGGGACACGAAGCGGTTTCGGCAAGAAGTATAGATCCTCATGAGCCCCTGCGATCGCGGGGGCTCATGAGGATCTATACCTCTTGCAGTTGAATCGCGTTTACCGCGCCGTTTCCTGGCCTTCCAAATTTAGGACAGTGTATGGGAAAGTTGAGTGTAGATTGCAGCTATCAAATCAAGCCGTACATATAAAACCAAACGCATTGTGTGTGTGCGATAGGCGCCCACGTTTGTGTGGGAACGCTCTATATTTTTCCCGAAACGAGAGGCATTCTCCCATAATTCTTTCTCCCGCAACAAAGGGAGAGAACCGCACGCATAGGAACCACAACTCTTGTTCCCAAATGCATGTAAATTGTCCCTCCTTGCTATTCTCTTCAGAGTGTTGGGCCAAGGCGTGGAACAAACGTGCTAAAACAGTCGCCATAGTTTGCGCTGCGGCTTCCGCCAAATACTCTAGGTTTTCGTTTGTGTCTTTTTTAGGTTACACTGGCGGCTTAAAGGAGCATAACAATACTTCAGGTTCATATGCATTGATAGATAGTGGAACCTGCAAGCTTTAAGCCGCAATCCGGCCTAGTAGCTTCCGCATCTCAATGTAGTGCTAAAACGTTCTCCAGCCAATGAAATGACTTCCGAACACTTTGCAGAATGCAACATTTTTAAAACGAAAATTGCATCCCAGGTGGCTGGCATAAAATGTCACGATCTACAACGCAGGAAACTTTTGAGACAAGTTCTTTGTCCTTGGGGGAATGTGGGTAAGGGGTTGGCTGACAAGAAAACCGCTAGAAATAGGAACCCAATTGAACCATACATTTCAGAAATCACACCTTTCTCCAGAATAACAATAAACACTGCCTTGTACCTTTAAACATCCAATTCAGCTCGGTGCGACTTACGACTGTGCTCGAAAGAAGAACACAATGTCGCCTCTACTTCTAAAACTAGGAGAATAGAAAACAAATCCTGTGACGACAGATTTGATGAATAATGCAAACACTCCAACACTGCAGATTAGGCCTCAGTCGATACCTTCCTCAATTCTAGCGCCAACCGGCAAAGATGGATAGACTTAACTTATTCTGCCCGCGACACACCACAGCAAGATGTGGCTCGACCATGACAGCTCAAGGCGCCAAGCTATTCTGCCACCACCCTTGAACTATCATGGTCGATATGTATCTTGAATTGTAATGCAGTCCTCAGAGGATAACTCTAAAATGTGGGTATTTCGTACCTCGGGCGCAATGAGTTCACAGCGAAAATGGATTGACCAACCGCATGAGATGGATCAACAGTAGGAGATTCATGGACAAATTGCAGGAGGTGGATCTAATGTTAACCCCTTGACTGCTGCTGGCGGCTTGCGCAGGATTTATGCAGTCATGCAACTGACCGCTGCGAGTCGTAACAGCTGCATGAGTGTGCTTAGTCCTGCGTCAGCCACTGGCTGGCGCAGGACCACGCTCACTCCAGCTGGTCACCTTCCTTAGTGTCTGGGGCAGGATTAAGCTCATTCGTGCAGATGGCCCTACTAGTGCTCACATAGCGAACGAATGTAAAAGGCAATCAGTTCGACTCCAAGTCAATCTGCCTCTCGCGACGTATACATACTGCTTCTTTATGACGTGAGTAAAGCATGCGACTGTTTCGCCTGTGGAGATGAAAGACAAACCACCACACAGCGGCTTTGAGGTGAAAACATTTTTTTTTAAAAATAGGGTGGATATGGAATGTAAATTTGTTTCGTTCACCGAGATTGGGTGGGTGTTTATATCAGATATGACTTAAAGTGCATCTACCCGGAATCACGAGCAACCTCTTTGAGAAGGGTGTGGTTTCCGCTTGTGGTTAGAAATACATTTACCCGACCTCTTGTCATGGTGTATGCAAATATCACAAGAACATTGTTAACTTTTCAAAACATAAACTTTGTCGGCTGGCGTTTATACGGTGTCTGCACTGAAATCTCCAGAGATAAAGAAGTAATTAAAAAAAGATCTTATGCCTAGACAAGTGTGTGCCAACGATTCAATGTAAAAATGGCAACGTAAACCAAAGAAATTAGAAAGACCCCCCCCCCCCCCCCCCCCCCCCCCCCCCGCTAAGAACGTGTTTCTACTCTTTCTTCTTGTGAATTTCTTCAAATAAATTTTTTTTTTAATCTGGAAGCTGAGCAAATGCTGATTTCCGACACATTTTTTTCTAGACAGCCAGAAGGTTCCCAGACATGTTTGTCCAACCGATCAAAATACTGCGACATAAAATGTTGAGAAATGGTACAGGTGCTTTCGCGCTCAAAACTAAACAAGGGCACTGAATGAGGACGTCCCAGAGAGGCAGAAAAACAACAATGTTTCTGAAAGTCCAATCTCTTCGTGTCACTGATGTGTGCTCCGTGGCTTCACCCCTCGCAAGCAAACGGACCCAGAGTCAACAGATGATCGGCGTTGGGCCACTCAAAACAACCATGTGCAAGATTCGTGGATCCTCATGAGCCCCTGCTCCCCACCTCTTGCTAGAAACGTTTACCTCTATTTATATCACCTGTCTCTCAGGTGCAGGAGGTTGTGGGGATTTGCGCTGAGGAATGCAGAGAGATGAGAGGAGGGCAGGCAAGATTAACCAAACACCACAGAGGCCTGAGCAAACTCGCTTCGGACAAAGAAACCAAGCCAGCACGATGGGTAGAGAGAGACTTTTTCCATCCCTATCATCTCGTCCACGCTGGCTTACGATGAGAAGACTACGCGTAGAAGTTTCAATGTCCATGCTATGCGATGGAGAAAAGTAAACCCATAACCTTCTGTGCACAGTACCGTACCCTACCTATTCTAGTATACCCGTAATCAAAACCAAATAACCACCCAACTCTGCATTCCACGTCAACTAAAGACACTGCTGGTGTATTCAGGAGATGTGCTATACAGCATGTAACTTTACAAGTCTGACACAAGTAAGTGCACCGTTAAAACACAAAACACCATCGACTTCGCAGATATCCTATCCGGCTTCCAGGTTGCAGGTGCAAGATAAATACAACGAAGACTTGTACACTTCCGACTTCCCCTTCCTGTTTGTATTTCTCTTCAACCTCCTGTTTATGTTGTCTTTTTGTCGTTTCAGTTCTGTACTGCCGACGCATAACCGAAGCGTGTGGTGTGTTTTGGACATCTCAAACAATTTAGTACGAACCACAGAATGACTGTCAATCGTCACCTCTGGGGCACGAGTCAGCTTAGTCCCGCGCCAGCCACTAAAACAATGAGCTCCGCTATAGCGGAGCTCCTTGCCTAGTGGCTAGCGCAAGACTAAGCTCACTCGTGCAACTGGCCCTGATACGTTGTACTTTCCTTACTGAGCTTCCGGTACAAGGTAGTTTACCGTCAGTGCCCCCCCCCCCCTTTCCTCCAAAACCCCACCTCCGGCCCATCCCCCTCTCCAACTGTCTCCGTTTCTCTTTAGTTCAACCTTCTATTTGTATACACAGGTCGATGTCGGCCTAAAGGTATTCTTTCTTTGATCAAGGCCAAGGACAGGCCCAAGTCGCCGACACAAAGCGGCTGAAGGTCCCTGCACTGCCCTGTCCACAGACACATGGGTGGAGGGATGGGACAATGAGGAAAAGGTCATCGAGCGTATGTCAGCCGCAGTTGACTCTTGGGCCAACGGCGGCCGATATTCGCCCGAGGACTTTGTGCATACTAGGTGGAATGAACAGCTGGGTGATGTTTCACTGTTTGCGCAGGATCTTCCTATCAAACCGCGGCAATCCCCAAACCAGTCCCATCTTGCAAAAGGCATATATTCTCATGAGCGCATGTCTCCTGCAGGGGCTAATGAGAATCCATGCCTCTTGCTGACAACGATCTGGGCCCCAATTTACATCTCTAACGGTTCCTCAGACAGGGAAGATGAGAGAAGTTTCAAGTATTCGTCGGGGCTTGTTTTCCACGTGCTGTTTGTTCCCTGCTTGCTAACCTGGACAGAGGTCATTGGTAAACAGTCACACGTTGAAACTAAAAACCTCAGGAACACAGATACAAATACGACGCCTTAAACTTTTTAACATCGCTGTCTTGATCTGGAAAAAGGGCCTCAAATCCTTTTAATTTAAGAAGGAGAGATTATCATAATATGAAACATAACTATTGAATCAATCAATCCATCTACAAGCTGTTGGTCGTTATAAGCTCATTCGATCTGTTCTGCAAGAGCACATCAATAAACATTTGACCAGGAGTCTGTTTTGCAGGGGCGCATGAGCATCAATGCCTCTCAACACGCAGAGAACCGCTACAATGTGCCTGTGGGGAATGGAGGGAGGGGGTGGGGAGGTGGGGGGGGGTGGGATGTGGGGGGGGGGGGACGCAGTTTCCGCTGACCGCTGCCTAAAGGTCAGCCTGCGGTTAAAGAGACAACAGACGTGGTCGCTATAGGGTCAGAGTGTGGTGAAGAGATGACACTTTGTCCCACTGCAGCCGACGACATGGTATGAATTCTGTGGGAATGTTTCCGTTCTAAAATGTCATCTGCCTTTGTTGACCAAGCAGTGCCTAAAATAAATCCGCTCCGTCTGCACGATGCACAGATTCTCATCTGACGGCAGGGACTGGTGAGAATTTACACCTCTTGCCAAAACAAAAGCGTCCTCTAAATACCTCATACTAAGACATAATGGATTACCCCTTTGGCTGTCGGTGGCTGTTTTTGTCGCGATGATTCCTGCAGGATGTCAGGTTGTTATTCCTGCAGGAATCATCGCGACAAAAACCGCTACCGACAGTCAAAGGGCTATGATTCTGTCTACGAGTCCCCAAGCCCGAGTTGCTTGACGCTTCGCAACAGCAACTGAGCCCAGGTCGCTGTTACAAGTCTTTTAAATTTCACGTTATGAACTTCCGAATGCCAGAATTCAGCAAGAACTTTCAGAAGTAACGACAAATCTCCAGTACTTAAAAACCAAGTACTGTACTAAAACATGCCTGAAAAAAGAATCAACCACCAAAAAAGTCAAAATAGTAAATAACTCACTCATACCGGCGCAAAGGCAAACTGCTAAATGAACACTCAGGAGTCAACTCGGACAGGCACCTTCCATTCAAAATGTGGCAAGGATTCTCATGAGCCTCTGCATTGCAGGGGCTCATGAGAACTATGCCACTTGCTCGCACTGATTAAGACTCCGAAACCTACACCCACAGAGGGGTTGGTGGGAGTTTAACTCGAGGGTTGTACCCCTCCAGCGAACACAACGTCGAAGTGAGGGTTAGTGGCATTACCGTACATTATTCTAATTTGGTCTGTTTCCTGCTGTTGACGCAAACAGCGAAGAGCGCTATGCAGACTATGCTGTTTTCTTTCGAGAAAAAAAATGGAAACAAGAAGCGAAAAAAAAAGTACAAATCTTCTCTTTTGAGAGAAAAAAAAGAACCCTTTTGGCTTCTCAAGCTGCAAATGACGTCTGATTTGCCGCCTGAGCTTCAGGGCCACAGACGCAAAGCGTGATAAAAGTGACAGAAGGTCATAATCGATGATGTGATGAGACTCCTTGATTAACGCAGGGCGTCTGATGTCGCAATAACTGCAAAGCGAAACAGTACAATTAACACAGCCTTTAGGAAACTGATGTAAAACGGGAAGTACAACCATTCATTACACTCTCATTGGTACTGTGCAGAGGTTCATGAGGCCGCGCAGATGAACTGAGTTCGCCAAGGCAGCGAGGTGCGCTCTGAAGCTGTCAGTGTGGCGAAACAACCCGAACAAAATAACTGCCCGCAGTGCAAAGCATCATCGGGGCCTCGTCGGCCGCAGTTGGCCCGGCCGCGCGTAGCTGTGCACTTGTCAAATGCGGCCGACATCGGCCAGAGGACATTCTGCCTACTGAGTCAGTTCGGCATTGTTGCCTACTTTACTTCTGGAAGGAACGCAAACAGAAACTAAGATTTTCGTTATGAAGAC